>KV423928.1:77839-280519 GCA_001632435.1 Calocera cornea HHB12733 | reverse complement strand
GCAACCTCTCCGTGGCAGCCGGGCGACACCCGAGCATGGCGATCTCGCTCAATCAGGTCCCATGTCTCGCCCAGAGCGCGCATCCGCCCCCCCTCCCCCGTCCAAGACACGCCGCGCCCGCGCCGGCACCGGCTCCGGCACCGGCTCGATTTCATTCCATGTCCGGTATTTCCCGTTCCCGTTCCCGTTCCCGTTCCCGTTTCCTTCCATCACTGCTTCGACGGTACTGTACGGTATTCTCCCTCCGCGCACGTCCGTACAGGCCCGGCGCGACGTCGAACATCTCACGCCGTCTATTGACTTGTCTGGCCACGGGCAAGCAGTTGGCAGCTGAGCCCGTCCGCGTCCGCGTCTGACTCGACGCGCATCCACTCGCTGTCCAGGCCACGTCCCGCTCCTCAGTACTTACCCCCCCAGGCGCGCGAGGCTCGGGATGGCGACATCGTGTCTGTGCGCGGGATGCGAGACGGCGGTGGGACGGCGATACTGTACTAGTAACTTCCGCGTCGTGCTTCACCCGGCATCTTTGTGCTTACCACATCCGCTTCCACCCAGCGTCCACAATCCACAATCCACAATCCGGGATCCCCAATCTGCGCACCCATTTCCACAGCCAATCCAAATCCGGTCCACACTCTCGTCCACGACTCACGCCATACACGTACATGTGCTGTACACATCATCAATTCTCCCGTTTAGTGGTCACAGCACAGGCACGCTCACTCGCTTTGTGTTCGGAGCGTGACTCCCACCCCACCCGCTCCCGTCGCGCTTTGTCCGCCCAGCCGGAGACCAGCCCAAGCACATAAGGTTGTGCCTTATGTTATCATCCCGTTGAAAGCACCGGATTGCATTGGATTGGGCTGGGCTGGACTGGATAGCAAGGACCGCTCACAGGGGTGGCTCGAACCCGGCCTGACTGGCAACCACTGCAGGAGGACCGGTTGCGGCATGGCATGCATCACCTTATAAGTTAGCTAGCTCAGCATGAGCACCTGGTCGGGATGCCAAGCGTGTGTAGTCCTGACCAGTCGTCCAGTCCCGACAACAGGATCCGCCCTGCAGGGGTTTACCTTCCATCAACGCTCCCCGCTCCCTAGTGCCCGGCCTCTCCTTTCCTCGGTCGTCCTCCAGGACGCGGTACGTACGCCGGATCTATCCAACCCAAGCTTCTGGTGCAGCCTGCTGCACTGGTCCTTCCCAAGCTTCACCACCCGCTCCGTTCGCACTCCAAACAGTTAACGTTCTCAACACACAACCACGGCCCTCTCGGCTCGTCCTCCGAGTCCGAGTCTGACTCGGGCGCGCACGGCCCGTGCCTTGCGGGCTCACGCTGTGTCTTACCCCGAGCTTCTGGCACGAAACCCAGTGCGCACACGCACACGCACACGCCCGGGCTGGCTGGACGAGCGTCGAGAAGCGTGGAACCGGATGGGATCCCGAAGCTCTGCGGTTGTCCAACTCCGCAACTCCGCTCGCGCATCGTGTGCAGATCGCGCCATCCAGCCAGTCGAGCGTTGCGTGTGCATCATGATGGTCCACCACCGCGCGATGGGCCGCGCAGAGCTTGACAGGCGCGCGCACGCGCGCGTCGTACGATTGTGCATTTGCAGCCCTTGTGGGAAGCGTATTATTGGCCCTTTAGAACGTGCGCCGCGAGCGGAGGCCGCTGCCTATCAGCCGCCACGGCGGCAGATATCACGCGCGCTAGGCGGCGTCTGACCTGGCTCTCCAGCCGAGCCGGCGGATCACCGCTGCCCGGGGCACTCGCATCAGACACGGTAACGTTATGCTGGACCCGTTAAGGGTAGGTGGGTGACCAAACCCCGCAATGCGCCTGGTCGTCCTCGCCCGGCATAAAACCTTGTTGGGACGGGTGCGGGAGGGTCTGCCAGCTCGGAAGGGGTGGGAAATGTGGACGCTTACGGCAAGCGCGCGGCATAACCTGCGGGCGTCAAGGGAAGGGCAGGCGCAGGCGCAGCTTATCCTCATCCTTCTCCCCACTATCTCGTCCGATCTTCCCATGCCCCTTTCTTCGCAGCACAATACAGTACGAAGATCCCCTCCCGTCCACTTGTTGTCACAGTGCCAACACATGCGCTGCGTAAGCCTGCTCCCGCTCACAGCACGAATGTTCTGCGTTCTTTCCTGCACCGCATTCACGGCCGCCGAACCGACCTGTCATGTTTTAGCACGCGGCGCGTGCCTCGCTGCGCTCCTCTGGCGTCGCGCAACTTCGCAAAGCTCGAGCAGCGCACCGCTGGCCATCAGACATTCCCCCGTCTTCTTTGCGTCTTCTCGGCTCGTTATGGCGCAGATCGGCCCTGCTGGTTATCTCGCGCCTCTGACGCGGTCCCGTCGCTCAGACCTGGGCCGTCCCTCGTTTCATGCGCATCGACGAAGAGATTCTGCGCCCAACACATTTCGGCCGTGGATAGCCCGCTTGAAACACCCGCACATTCTGGCTTAAACCCCTCTCATGTTATCGATTTTACCGCGATCGTTGATCCCCAATCGGAGACGACCCCAAGGATCAACTCCCCATACTACACCTCCGCGAATCTAGTAGAGATGCTAAAGGCTATAGCAACATCCTGCTGTACTTCAAATACCTTTCCCCCGCGGTCAAGTACTCCAAACGGGGCGCGCTCGCCAATCAATAGGCGAAACGCGGGGGCCGGCTCTGCCCCCGCCTTTCTATCTATCTTTTCGCCTGTTTTCGCCAATGCCAGCTGACACTGCTGATGCCCTCGTGATGTCCTCTCCGGAACGATGTCCGTTCTGGAAAGGTACTCCCGACATGCCGCCGCTTCTTTTATGCCACATTTCCATATTGTGGACTCTGTTTCCATTTATCAATGATTGAGATGGACTCTGGACACCTATCTATCCTGTGACTCGTGATATGGGTAAAGCAATGGCTCCTCGTCGGCTAGAGGTTCTCAGCTGATTGCTGCACAGACAAGAACCTCTCTCATTGTCCAAGATCCGACTGCCACTTCCATCATATGTTCAGCGCTGAACATGGTCGGAAGGCCCCAGTACAAACAAGCGCTGGCACGGTGTATTTCCGCGGTTTACCACGGCATCAGAGTCCAGCCGGCTTGCTTCGACCTTCCAGATTTCGTGTTTTATCCCCTGTTGCGGCTTCGGTGCCTTATCCAGGCACAAGCTCCTGGGCCGTGGCGTCGTAGTCCGCCTTTCGGGAAGCTTCTGGCAGAATTTGACCGAGCTCCGTCATTGGTGACTGATGGGAAACCCCTCTGTGAACTTCTACCGTGATATGCTGTGCTACCCAGTGCTAAATTCGACCGAAGAAGATTGTGGTAAGGAGACTCACATAAATCTGCCGTCTTGCTTGCGGTGCCGCGCTAACGTCGTATGAGCTAACTAAACTGCAGATGTGTTCTGAGCCGGATCGTCGCTATCGTCTTATCTTTCGATTATGCCAGGTGACATGCGGTTACGCACCAAGCATGGAACGTGGCCATGCCGTGCTGTGACCGATTTCGATTTGGCACATGTGCTCAGTTCACACACTGGGAAATGGCTTGTGGAATACAGAAAATGGGCCGTTCCCCTACTCGGATGATGGTGTGGTGACGGACCGGGTATATAGTGATCGAGCGTTGAATGCGGCATGCGGCAATATGTTCTGGTACCTTTCTCTTGCAGCTGCAGTACAGTGTATCTTCTTCAGGAGAATTCTTTCTACCGGAGATTGCACGTCGTGTGGACCGAGTCCGCAAACTCCATTCGCTTTCACCTATGCTTCCGCCGTCCGACCCGGTCTCCACCTCATTGAGTTGCCGGTTTTGGTCGCCAGTCCATTTTGCTCCGCAGGAACCATTCATCTCTTTCACGTAATGAACCCCATCCCCGAATGCATTGTCCCCGATTTCAATGCACTTATCTGTTACAGTGTGAGAAGGCAGTTTGACGGGCTAGATTCCAACGCCTAAATTGTCGATGCCCCGACTGTTTTCACGTGGGCAGCCAGGCCCATGTTCCTGGGTGTAGGCCCGCGTGGAGGTGCTTCCTCTATGTGAGGTCGCGTAGGACGTTGTGCTGACGTTATGCCTTCAACCCCTCTCTCGTTTTTCTTGCCGCACTCGACTGTGACAGCTGGCTGGTGTGACCAACCAAAGTGGCCTTCGCGCCAGCTGTTCAGTTATCGGGAGAATCCCGAGATAGTCGGGCTGTCACGGGAGTGCACGTCTCTCAAGACAATCTGCAACTCCAAATGGCGATTCTCCGTACTTAGTCTGCCTGTCTATGAGTTATCCCCCAAAATGCCCGGTGTGAGACGCGTAAATACTGAATTGCCCATCTCGAGGGGGGTTCAAAGCTAGATTGCCCTCTCAGGACGCGTCGCACTTGACGCGTCATTCTGATTTGTGCTTCAAAGTCGACCCGGGCCTCTATCTTGATGACCGCTACCTTTCAACAAAACTGAAAGCAAGATATGAGTAGGCGCCTGGTGGTCTGTATCACTGAACTGGAAGTGGATGATGAACTCAACAAACCACCCCGTAAGCAACAAGGAGGTCGACCGGCAAACAAGTGCAAGGAGACCGGTGTTGGGCCATCTGCGCACAATAGCTAGAGACAGGGACGCGACGGAAACGAAGGCCATTATAGATTCAATTGTGAGAGTGGGAAACCTAGCATTTAGACGCGTTTCGGCGGGCATTCTAGCGGATAACTTGATCTTGAGCGGCTGCTCAAGATCCTATAACGAACAGCAACTCGTGGCGACCGGAACTGTGTGGACGACGGTCTATTACCAAGTGAAGATTTACTACAGCATGCTTGCGGCTACATATACGCGCAACTCTTGATCCACTTCACAATGCCCTGCATGGTGCGCAACGACACTTACGCGGAGGTCAAGGCAGAAGACTTCAACCCAAAGCGCACAACCCCTAAAGCACGTCCAACCTCATTATGGAATAGCCCCAATCTGTCAGCTCACGAGGCCACGTGTCAACCTGAGACTAATTTTAAGAGCTGCTCGCAAGGCTGAAGATGCTCACTTTACCAGTTCATCTCGTAGGCCGGAATGCGGTTTGTATGCACTTTGTCTCCAGGGCGATGAGAAGCGTCGCCCGTGCTCGCGAGCTACATCTATGCCACCAGCGGATACGGGGTGCTAGGTCCCTCCAAATATATTCTATTTCTTCCTGCGGATCGTGCTGTTCTAACTGTACAGATTGTCTGGATTTGGATCTGCGATCAGTCGACAGGCCCCCCCCTGGAGAGCGGAGTGTATGCCAAAGATATGCCGTAGTCTTGTAACTCTTTCCCTCATATGGACTCGCACAAGGGGAAAATAGGTTCAGGTTGCAGTGGTGCGCTTCATGCTCAAAGCTTGGTGTACTAACTAGCGAAGAAGACAGGGATTAGCTCCGTAGGGCCAGGTGTAGGCGAGGCTGGAGGCGTCGGGAAGGCTGCAGGTGTCGGCAGGGTTGGAGACGCACTGGGATTGATATGACCATTGTTATGCCTGTTGGATCGACTGCCGAGGGTCGATAGGAGCTGAGCGTGGCACGATTCCACGGGACTAGTGACTCGCCGGGAATGGCACGAACACCGTTCTCACCGTGGGCGGACGGGCCCCTGGTAGTAGCTGAACGTCAGATTCAACGGCCAGGAGACCAGCCGGAATTGTCAAGACCCCCGGTTGAGGCCAAAAGACTGTCGATAGTAGCTGAATTCCAGAGCACGTGGGGCTGGAGACTGGGGATTGAAATGACTTCCGTTCTCCCTGTCGGATAGAACGGGCGCTTGACAGAAACTGATGGACATACTCAGAGCCCCACCTCTTGCGGCCCCTTGCACCCGTACTGCTGTTCCTATCATGGCTTCTTGGGGAGCCTGTTGGCCGTAAGATCACGGGCAGCCAGAGAGCTGTTGCACGCGATCCTGTTCGCCAGTCGATTCTGTACCGGATGAAGCTCGCGCCTGCATTAGCTTTCACAAGGAGATGTCAGACTCAAGCTGGAATAAGACACTCGCTCCTCAAAGTATGCAGTGCTGTCGAATCAGATAGTGTGAGCTTGGGTAGAACCAAGTGCCGCCCACAGTGGTTTATCATGATTGAGGTGACCTTAACTCGCGACGACTGTCTGTTGGATTGGGCCTGCCGCTTAAGGTAACGGTCTATGAGTTTTTCCAGAGCCGCCACTCGTGCCCCTCTACACATTCGTATTGCGTCTGCTATCGTGACTTCTTGAGGATCGTTATCATTGTAAGCTGGTGGGGGAGTAAAGAGCTTTTGCCGGGGTAAAGAGCCGGTTGAGGCGTGCTTGAGACTGTCTCCAGTCGAATATTCTGGCGGAGAATCCATCAGTTGATAGGTGCGTTTTACCTGGATGGGTAGAATAGTGAAATTTCAGGACAGCCTGCTCAAGGGCGATGTTTTATATACCGATGGACATCGTATATGGTCCTTGCGTTGGGGCCATCCGCGCGCACAACAAGACCCACCGGCCTAAGTCTACAAAGCCCTTGTTATCAGAAAATGAGGGCGTTTGGGAGAGCGTGGCTGAGCTGGGCCGAACATCCTACCATGGGGTTTGTGTGTCGAGATGGCGTCTCCCCAACGGCCACCTGATTTGTCGCCGCCGATTCGGGTGCAGCGGAGATTTAACCTGGGGCTTCTCATCACATCCCGATCGAACTTCTTTCCAGCACGAGAATCACCACGAAACCCTCAGCCTCAGGGCTCATAGAAATTTGCCAAAAGATCAGCGCGCACAGCATGCAGGTAACAAAACAGTATTCATTCGTCATACAATTGACAGTTCTAGCACACCTTTCACAGCTGCAGATCAGCTCGCACCTCCTCTCCCACCATCTCCCACCATGCCGTGACAGTCCATAGGACACAGAGCAGACCGTTGAGGACGCAACCATATGAGCGGCAGAAGCGGAGGCCGCTCATCGGCCACCACGCAGAGCCAGGACCAAGTGGAGCGTACTGCCGGAAGTGATGTTCAGCTCCTTCGCGGTCTTCTCATCCGCCCTAGCAAGCAATCATCAGTGCTCGGTGGTGAGCAGGATCAAAAGCAGCTACGCACATCTGACGACCGGAGAAGATGAGACGCTGCTGCTGCGGGGGCACGCCGGACTGCTCCTCGACCTTCTCCTTGATGCGGGAGATCTGCCGACGTACATATCAGCATATATGCAGCCATAGCGGCCGTGAAACGCAGCGGACCGGATCATCAGGCTCGATCTCGATCTCGATCTGTCAGCCTGTGGTGAGCACGGCCCGGAAGTGTGATGCACACGAGCAGCATACCTCCTTGCCTGTCAGCGTCTGCGCCTCGTCAGCTTCGCGCGTATACAAGCTGCAGCTAGACGACACACCTTAACCTTGATCAGCATCTTTGCGCACTTCTACACTTGCGAACGGGCAGCAAGCAAACGAGAAGGGAACGAGGGGATGTGGTCGTACGGTGTGTGTATGCTGGAGCGGTGACTGGCGCGCTGATTACGCGCGCTTGCAGTGGACAGATCTGGTTCCGCCGAGCGGGGGAGAACAATGGGCAGAAGCATCCACGCTCACATATGCACTACAGTAATACAACCATACAGGTACTTTTGTGCACTGCGGGGAGACCACAGAGACGGACAGTAGCCACGAGCGGGAGCGACTCAGTCTCTGCGGCGCGGCGGGCTCCTGCTCCTGCTCCTGCTGCGAGGCTCGTAGCTCGGGCTCCGCCTCCGCTTCCTGAAAGTCCCCGCGTCCGTGGCCATCTCGTTCTGACCCCAGTCCATATCCCTCACCGGGCTCCTCTCTTCGCGCTTAGGCGGAGGCGCCCGCCCGCTGTAGCTCGTGTCACGCTCCCGATCGATCTTGCGGTCGCGATCCAGGTCGCGATCCAACTCGCGTGCACGGTCGAGGTCGCGCTCCGCTGGTCGCCCGAAACGGCCCCCAGGCGCGCGGCGGTCATCCTCGTCCCTCTCCCTCCCCCTGCCCCTCCCGCGACCCGCGCCCCTACCAGCTAGAGCAGGAGGCCCACCCCGACCACGCCAGTGTCCACCGTCGGGTCCCGCCGCCCTCCCCACCCCTAGACCTCCTCCCCACCCACCATCTGCCCCTCCCCTCCCGCCTCTCACGGGAGGTGGACCACCACGCCCTCCCATCCCTCTGATGCCGAACGATGCGCTCTGCGCCGCCTGCGGAGCGATCGAAACCGCCCGTCCCAAGTTCGGGATGAGGATTGCCACGCTCAGATAGTCGCCCGGGACGAGACGGAGCTCTTCTAGCGTCGCCCCGTGACCATGGCCGTTCTCCTTTGCAGGGGACGTTGGAGCATCCTCTCCCTCTTTGGTATCCTCGAACATCGAAGCGGATGGATCCACCAGATCCCGAGCATGGATGAACCCCAGATCCTTGCTCCCCACCCTCCCCCTCGCCGGGTCGGCAAACACTGCGCGAAACGAAAACCTCGCGAGCGGGTGGCGCAGATCTGCGGGGGCCGCAGTGCGCAGAAGCGTGACGAGCTCCTTGAGCGTCGCGTCACGCCAGGTGTAGATCTGGTACTCCTCGGCTGTTGGGAGTGGGGGGGTCTGGAAAGCTGCGAGCGGGTGGAAGGAACCGGCTCGGACGAAGGTGCGGAGGAGGAACGGGCATGTCTACAGATATGTGTTAGTCAAGGCACATATATGCAGTCTTAGATAGTAGCTCACCTTCTCCCTGTCTACCGTCGGCCTGGAGCTCTTGACATCGGCCATGGCGTTCAACTCGTCACTGGAGCAGCAAGCAGCGAATGAATGCAGTTCACCACCGACCAGCGCTCACGACCCTTTCACTTCCAAAAAGGTTCCGCTGAAATATAGCACTGCCACTGGAATGTGTTTCCCCACGTGCAGCCACTTAACTCGGAGCACAGTGGCCCTTATCTATATCGGTCGTCCCTTCCTGCCAGCTGTGAAGCTGCCAATGCTTGTTTTCTTTCCTACTAACCCCCCATGGTTACCCAACAATGGGAAGCCCTCTTTCGCACAACCGTCGGTATCACCGGGAGCAAATGGGCCAATCACAGGGCTACGGAAGCAGAAAGCGCCAAGGAGGCATACAAGTCGTTCATCTTCGTCTGCTCCACCGCCAACGACTGCCAGTGCCTCTTTTTGCTGGCAGTTCTCTGTGCACTCGTGGACCTTGACCAGCGGATTCTAGTATCTACATAACAACAGGCCTGCTCTTCGGTCTCCTAGAGCTGTCAATGTCTCCCTCAGAACGCTCCCAACTTTCGACGCTGTGTCGTCTGGTAGCTGCGTTTCGACCTGTTCAGCTGGTCGAACGGGGGTAGCTTCGACCCCGATTATTTTGGGCAGGGCTGTTTCTAGTGCAAGGAAGGGCAGACGTCAGAACGCAGAGCACTGTCTTTGGTGTGTTCAACGTCATGTTTCCGACCCCCACTCAGACTCTCAACGGTGACACGCGTGTTCTGGGGTTCTCGGTGAGGACATGATGGCGGCACCCACTTCCGATAGCGACACTCATGACATCCTTCTTATCTCCTCCTATTATAGTCTCATCACGTCTTGTTGTGTTTCTCTCAGGCTGCCCGGCTTTGTCGACTAGAACATTCTGCACTGAGTCATTGTCAAGTGCAAATCATCTGTTTAAACATATCCATGCCTCAACCGTCCACATTTCCCATGTGAAAGGAGATTTGACAGTATCCCTCCCGGATGCAGAATGGGCAGTCCTTTGAAGAAAGGTAATTCGGACCTAACACAAGGAACAATATTTGTCCGGAGTCCCAAGAGAAATTGACTTGCGATCTTCTGTGCTGTGCTGCACCTGAATCGGGGGCGTACATTATCCCTTCCCTCTCTCCGATTTGACGGCGGGCTTAGTTATCGCACCCAATCCAGCCATCCTGACTTTGATATGCAGGAGCGATTGCCAAGTCTTGTGTTGTTAAGAGCCCACTTGGAAATGTTCAATATAGAACTGTACTTCAACATCGAGCGGAATGCGCTCGAAAAAGTCATGTAAGGGGACCATTGAACAAATCTTGTAGGACGACCATTGAACAACCTCCGAGATTGATGCATGGGACCATAGTATATTTGCCTTGTTGAATCCTCAATCCTCGCAGACGATCCATAAGCTCCTCAGCCCACAATCTGGCGCCAAAGTCATCGGTAGAGCGCGCTGTCCCGTGCACATGCTGTCACGATATGAACGCGCGCACGGAACCAGAAAACGCGCTCACCGAAGTGTGAACACGACCCCTACTCGAGCTCAGTGTTGGGCACGATTCACACGTCCTGCGCTCCTGCTCCTGCAGTAGGTAACGCAGCAGGATGTCTCTTCCAAGCATCAACGTCATACCACCATCAGCGACGAGTAGTGGGTTTGAGCTGCCGAGGGTTACTCCGATCGGAGGGGCACCGGCGGTAGGGTCGAGTGGCACGGGCAATTTGAACACGGCAGGCGACGACAAGCGATTAATCACTCTGTGAGCACCCTCTCATCGCTACTGTTTCTCTTACTGACAGCTATCCAGAACATACGGGGACCTCCTTATCCTCCTGACCGATCCATTCTCGAGCACTATCACCTACGCATCCCTCACCTCGCTCCTTACCGACCGCCTGTCACAATTTATCAACCCCTCAGCGCCATTCGGCCACCCCACTGCCGCATCGCGTTCTCAAGTCGAGAAACTAGAAGTCAGGGGTCTCAAGCTTTCGAAGGAGGAGAAGGACTTCATCCTCAAGTTCTCTACCACGTGGGATGTCGACGAGGTGCACTGCGTGCTCCTGTGGAAGAGCTATGCTGCCGCATACAGCGTGCGTCCACTGCAGGGCGGCAAGGCCGACCAGCAAGAGCACACACAAGCATTCCTCCAGTTCCTGCTCGAAGAGCGACTCCACGTCACTCGGGTCGTCGCCGCGCTCCTGCGCGCAGCCAGCAATGAGCAGGACGCAGTACACTCCGTTGCGACCGAGCTGCTCCCGTACATCTTCAACCCATACGAGGAACACCTCAAGAAACTCCTCTCCGCCTTCCAATCCCGATGTACCAACCCCCTCCCCGCCGCACTCCAAACCAAGGAGTACCGCGCGCTTGCGCCCCTCCTCGCGAGGCACGCGGTGCAGGAGCAGATCGGCTTCCTAGAGCTCCTCTTCCTCGCCAACTACATCCAGCCGCCCTCTGCCGCCCTGGCCCACGAGATCCTCCACGTGGTGTACTACACTCAGCTCGGTGCCGCACACGAGCCCCTCGAGCCCTACCTGATGGACGACCCTGGGCTGGCTCTGACGCGCTCCGTGCGCGTTGCCTCGATCCTCCTCGCCGTGGGTGTGCTGAACCTCGAATCCCTGTGGGGTCTCGACCTGGTACTCTCGGAGCAGGCAGGAAGCACACTCCTCACGAACCCCGACGTGCTCCTCGCCATCCAGGAGACGCTCCTGCAGACACCGTCCGACAGCTCGTACGCAGCCATCGTCCTGGCGTGGAGCGTCGTGCTCCACGCCTTGACGGAAACGATGCTGGCCGCCGAGGACATCCCAGACATCTGGCTCCCGCTCGTGCGCGCCATCGCCCCTGATGCGGAGAAGGGACCTGCCATCATCCTTCCCGACAGGCGCATGGCGTTCGAGGAATTTGCTAGCGTCGCCCTGGACCCGGGGATGAACCTCTTCCCGGCACTCGAAGAGATCCTCACCCTTCCGCCCTTTGAGAGCGAGTCCGACCGTGGTGCTGCGCTCCTCTCGCCCGTGAACGCCCTCGCCTACCGGAGCGTGCTCAAGGGCCTTCTCCTCTCGGTCCCCACGCTCATCCAGCTCCCCTTCCTCTCAGACCTCGACGCCTACCTCGGCTGCTTCTGCACGCTCCTCACGCGCGGCCCGGCGCAGGAAGTCAGCCGGCTTGCTCTTCAGTTCTGGGAGAGCGACATGAAGGACCCGCAGCGCTCCACCATCCTAAACATCCTCGCCGCCCGCGCACCGCTCAGTTTCTCCATGCTCCTTCGACTGCTCACTGCTCTCTGTGGGAACGGGCAGAACGGCTCTCCCGACCCGGCTGCCTCCCCCCTGTACTCCGAGGAGAACGCTCAGGAGACCTGCGCTGACTACGTATGGCGCTGGTTCGGCAAGCGCAGGCAGTTCGCCATGGTCCTGAATGCTGCTGAGATCGGCATCCTCTGGGAAGCAGGACCGGCAGGATGGGAGACGAAGAAGCCCATGTCCTTCCCCGGCGGTGGGATCATCGAGCGCGACGTGATCGGGCAGATCCTGAACCAGGGCGATGGACGGGAAGGTGTGGTCGTCTCGTGGCCGGTGCAATGGAACGGCCTGCATCTCCTGCTCGATATCCTGCAAGAGTTCATGCAGAAACACGCTTATGGATCACTTCCAAGACGGCCAGTGCCCCAGAGCCCGGAAGAACGAAGGAAGGCGAGAATCGTTAATATCGATCTGGCCGAGGTGCAGATCGATGTTGGAGGGAACGAAGTGGACCTCATCGGAGGAGTGCTCGATCTCCTCGCCGCACTGCTCCGTGCCAAGCCGGCGCTAGCTGAAGAGCTGGATACCCTGTTTGGCCCGATGGAGAAGACCCCCCATCCTTTCCTCGAGCTGGTCTTCAAGCTTCTCGAACTGGTCGTCATACGCACTAATCCCCGCAACCCACCCCTTCTGCGGCTTATCACCCCGCTCCTGACAATGCTCTCCGCCGTGGCCTACAGCCCAACTATGTCGATCAGATTGGCGGGCTACCTTCGCTCCTCTTCAGTATTTGCTGTTGGCGGTACATTCGCAAGACTGGTATCGGGCGAACAGATCCTTGGAACTTACTCCTGCACGCTTGATATCATCCGCCTAATTGCATCCGTCTTGGAAGACGCTCGACGCCACCAGTTCGCCACACGGGACGAGGAGACACACCTTCTCAAAGCGGAAACCCTGCAGAAGGCTGTCACATTCCTCTTCAAGGAGATTTGGAGCTCCTTCCTTGGATGGAGGTACAACTCAATAACGGAGAGAATGGTCATCGCCGAAAAGACGATGGATATCTATCTTGCAGTTCTACAGGATTGGGCATTCGATCCCATCACACCAACAGCGTCTTTGACACCATATCAGACGGTCGCAGTGATAGTCACATCTACCCTGCTCAGCAACCAATCGGCGATTACACCGTTAACCACTATCCTGACGTCTGCACCTGAGACGATGGTCAGTATGGCCAAGGCAAAACGGACAACCGAGCGCGATCTGCTCTGCGATGTCGTAGAACGAGCACTCCGTCTGGTGCACACCGCCGTGCTACACAAGCGCACACAGCGTATGCAGCCCCTCAGTGTACTGGAAAAGGCGATTTTCAACTTCGGGTCCGAGCCTCGGAGGAGTCTTCGTTCCCGTCCGACGCCTGCGGGAATGGTCCAACTCCTCTTCGATTACATCACTACGCCATATCCTTCGAGTGCCGTTCAAATGGAAGCAGCGAAGGCATTGTATGCGATATGCAGATCAATATCTACAGACTCGTCTCCTCCTTCCTTTGTCGGATCCCTCAACGATGCTGTCGAGACTGTCAAGAAGCTAGTTGAAGACATTCTTGAAAACGATATGATCCCAGTTCCGCTGCGCAGAGCAGTTTGGGACTTTGCCTCTGCCACGGTCGACACTCAACAGGCAATTGGAAGCATTTTCCTCACAGGAAGTCTTCCGACTGGTCTTGCCATGTCTGCAAAGGCACGAGACAAGCAAAGCGAGAAGGCAAATGCTACACGCGGCTCTGCGGTGACAGCAGCGCTTGCCATTGTCAACAGCTGGGAGACGCCACCTGACAATGACTTCAGCTTGGTTGCAGCTGCCCTCAACTTCCTGGATATATCTTGGCGGCGATTCCAGCAACATAGTGACGCCCTTGATCAGTATCGGAAGGATGGCAGATTATGGAAGACTTTAACTGCGATCATCACCAGTGAGATTGGCGCCGACCCCAGCGTGGAGAAGTTCAGCTTGCATAACACCGTCGCCAGGGCCTATCGCAGCTCGGTTCACGAAGACATCGTTAAATATTCGGACCGCTTGCTCATCAAAGCTCATGCAGTGCACTTGTTGGCTATGGACATAACCGTGGCCAATGAGCTGAAGGAGGAGTCACCCAGACCATCGCCGCCAGACAGCTTCAAGGATATAGAGAGTCTCCTACGACAGAGCACAAAACTGCACTCGGTTCTGTCGAACGCCATTCAGAGCCCCTACTCCCCGGACTTCATGGCTGGCGTCGCCAGGGACTTGAAACCGTTCGAGGGGTTTGATGCCGATCTGCTGCGATCCCAACCCTCTTCGGAAGATCGGCCCGGTGGTGACGACTATCTGTATTCCCTTGATGAAGTGTTCACGAAACTCCGTGGATACCCACTTTCTGGACAACAAATTGCAGTAGCGCTGAAGCGAGCATGTGCTCTCAACCTAACTTGGTCTCTGATCGACCGACACGCGTCATTGACAAGATCCTGGCGGGCCCTCTTCGAAGCTGCATCGCCATGGATTGCTGCTCAGCCTACTCTGCGACCTGCCCTCATCAGCAGTGTTTCATCCCTTGCCAAAGTGATCTCAAGCGAGCAGCGCGACGGTGATGCAATGGTTGCCGTACATTCCGATCGTCTACATCTTCTGCAGTCGATGACGGGAGGTATCGGCCACCTTTCAGACCTCCCTGCGACTGCACACCTTTATACCTTGATGGCGTGCTTATCGAAGATTGTCAAGCATGAGCATTTCCCTCCCATTCTGTCGTTCGAAGGTCGCCTTCCAGGTCTCTTCCACCGCCCGCTCTTGGAAGTTATCCGATGGTGCGCCCGTCTGGTTGCATCACGTGATGACATGGTCAAAAGTCGAACCTCCAACGAATGGACCACCACCTCCTACGCTATGACGGTAACTTTGGAGTTTGTCGTCACAGCACTCCGCGACGTATTCGCTAATGCTGTTGCAAAGCCCACTGAAGAGCCTGATATGGATTTCGAGCTTGAGCCTCTGGTGACTGCGTTCGACCTTTGTACGAAGGATGACCTCCATCCGGTCCCGGCAATCTGGCTCTCTCTGTGCGAAGACAAGGATCTGATCGGCGCTAGCCTTGAGGTAATGGCCATGACCAGGATGGGCTCCGAGGATATCAATCCGGGCCGATACCCTATTTGGCCCGCCGTTTATGCCCCCTTTGTCCTGTCGTTCCACATGGCATTGACCAAGGCGCCGGTGGCTGCCGAGAGCCTGGTACGCGCGAATGTTCTGATGGTCTACGCCGACAATTCCCTCACGCCGTTGCTGGAATCTGGAAGCGTGATGCCAAAGGATCCCGAAGAGGCTGGTCGCAATTCTGCGCACGAATGCTGGTGCATGATGCTGTCAGTCATGACAGCATTGTTGGGCATCAACACGCTGACGAGGGACGTGCTGGAGGCGAATATTGTGTTGATTGTCCAATCATATGGTCGCCAGCTCACCGGCGCTCTTGGATGGAAGGCAGAAGAGAGTCTCAATCTGCCGCGCTTAGAAGAATTGGAGCGCACTGTGGCTTTCTTTTACCACATGTCTGTTCGCTCGTTTGCAGAACAAGAGGCAACTAGCCCGACATGGGCACTGCTGTCCGTGTATAGCGAAAAGGCGCTCGGACTGTTGCAGCAGCTCAACTACGCGGTGACCCACCCGAACAACACATTTGCGCTCCTCGAGCCCTTTTCGCAGGAAGAAGAAGCCTTCTTCAAACAAGACCAGCAGACCAACGTTTCCCAATCGTCATCCGAGCTGATTGATCCTGTGAACAGACCTGCGCTTTCCGCGCTGATGCAGCGTCTGTTCCTCATCACACGCGATACTGTCGGCTCCATGGTTGTGTTATCACGTCCTGATGCCATCATGCGATCGATGGACATGAATGAGTGGTGGGTCCCCGGCAATATCCAGTCTCCAACGGTTGTACGTACCCTGTGGGTGCGCGGTAGATGTGATTACTGACCGTGAAACAGACGGCAGCGGTCTCGATCGACGAACCGGCCTCGATCGGCACGCTCCTCGAGCTGGCCAACGTCACCCGCGACACGCTGGCCACGGTCACCTCCCTCTCCGCCAGCGCGGCGAAACCTGGAAAGCCTATCCCCCGGTGCACCGCCTCGTTCGCGCCGTTTGATAAGGCCCTGTGCACCTCGGCGCTCCGAGAGGCACTCGAGATGCTCCTCCTGTACATCACAGCCGAGATCACGCGGGGCATCTACAGCGGGGCCGAGAGGGCCTCTGGCGCTGAGGATGGGGAGGGCGGTCGGCGGACCGGGGCGGCGTCGAGCGACCCAGTCCAGAGGGCGCTGCGGGGGGAGCTGCTGTCGGAGCTGCGCGAGCTGCTGAGCAAGTCTGCGGCGCTGTTCGACAAGCTCGACGGGCGCGGGAAGGAGAACATGGCGAACGGGCTGAGCGGGCTGGTGCAGAAGCGGCTTGGGAGCGCTTCCTCGTAGCGTCTGCGGGACGGGGAGGGGGATTTCATGAATTGTAGCATTTCTAGCATAGCATAGCACCGATACCGAGCACGCACGCAACCATGTAATGACTATAACGAGCAAATTCAGGTGTCCAGGCGTCCGGGCTTTCGCCCGAGCTTCTCTCTCCCCTAATCTGCAATTTCGCCGAGGCAGGGAATTCTCGCCGGTGCGGAATATGCTGCCCATGATTGGATCATTGCCCGTGCCTGTGCCGCGCAAACGGAGCTGTCATTTGAATTACGGTAGTACAGTACACTCCCGTATCCGTGCTGTACCTCGCAGGTCGCTCGTCGCGCGTCACGGCCTGCAGGCAGGCAGCGGAGGCAACGAACCAGCCTGGATGGGATCGGCGCGATCCGTCTATTGATCAGGGTGGAGATCGATCATCAGCACCATCATCCATCATCCATCATCCATCAGCGGTCATCAGCCAGGCGGCTGCGCGAGGGTGCGCATTCCATGTCGGGCGCATCAGCGTGCGCGAGAAGATGCGGGCCATGCGGTGGGTGAGCGCGGGGCTTCGGCCGGACCTAGGTCGTTCGGGAGTTCGGGAAGGCGGCTGCTGCTGTATGCGCGAAGTTGCGAAGCGCAGGCGCTGGGGGCTCCGGTTCGCGGTAGCTCAGGAGGCGAGAAGGCGCAGGAAGATCTGCCACTTGGGCGAAAGCGAGTCGGAAGCTGGCCGTGGGGACCATCGGCCGTCTATGGGCGCCGCGGTGATCGACGGCGCGGGTTGCGTTGGGCTAAGGGGTGGGTAGGAGGCCTTTTATGGGTGTGAGTCACCCGGGCTAGTGTGACTGTGGGTATTTTCGGTACATATTACCGTGGGTGTATACGAGCGGGGGTCTCCGTGCGCCGGAGTGTTGCAGAGTTGCGTAACAACAACAACAACGACGACGACGATGACGACGACGACAGCAACAACAGCGAACAACCGCTGCTCGGCAGGAAAGGCCCGGGAGTCTTCCGCACGACCCGACAACAAGTACGCTCGGCGAGGCGCCTTTTGTGGCAGGCGCGCACCGGGGCTCTGCACAGTGCATGCAGGCTTCGGGTGGCTTCCCGCTGCTGCCGTGGTCGTGCTGTGCTATGTTAAGGGTCTGTAGGCCGCCATAGGTGCTCGAGTCGAGGGCACTGGCCCGAGCAGGAACAGGAACAAAGAAAGACACGGCCTGCGAGCGGTCCTTTGTCTGCCTTGCCTGGCTGGGGAAGCGCCCCCGCCTCGCTCAGTGCATACGTACGGCAAGTTCTGCGTGCGCTCACTGGTGCTGCCTGGAGCGGGCGCCGGCACTTCCCCGCGTCCGGTTTGGGCTCGGCTCGGGCTCGGCGGGCAAGCAGGGCGTGGCAGCCTGTGCTCCCAACACCCGGCCGACGCTGATGGCCGATGGCCGATGGCTGCACAAGGTTGTCCCTTGCCAGGGCGGAGGGAAGCGAGCGAGCGAGCGAGTGTGCACGGCCTGGCTGGCCCGTGCAGGCGCTGACGGGACACAGCGTGCACCGTGGTCCGGGGTAGGCCTCGGCGGGCGCGAGCGCGAGCGCGTGCCCACGTCGCAGGGAGGGCCGATCTCATCTATCTCTATCTCTGGTTCTGGCGGGCGGCGCGATGGGAGGTGGAAGCTCGCCCGGGCTGGAAGGGGAATGTGCTGGGAAGGGCAGGGGAAGGGGGAAGGGTGCGAAGGCGAGGCGATGCTGCGTGCCGGTGCCGAGGAGACGGAGGGGTGGGTGATGGATGATGATGATGATGAGCACCGTGGCGGGAGTGGAGGGAGGGAGGGAGGGAGCTGTCCTCCTGCCTGGGACAATGGTCGCCCTGCAGCGAGCGCTGCAGCGCATGAGTGGGGGGCAGAACGCGGGTGTGTGGAAGGAAGGGGCTGTTGTTGATGGGCAAGTGTGGCCGAGAAGGGGAGGGAGGGTGCCCGTGCGGGTGGGGGCCAACTCAGCTCGGCATCCGGCCGGTTTGGGCACGGGCGAGTCGCCCCGTGCGCAAGGTCAGGGCGCGTGGCGCGGGCAGCGGGGCGTGTGATTGGCCGGCTGTGGCGCCGAGGCGGGTGCTTCTCTTCCCTTGCCTTCCTTTGCCACTCTTCCCCCCCCCCGCCAGGCTGGGAGTCGGCGCCTGGAGACGATTATCTGGACGGCCCAGTGGTGCTGCTGCTGTTTTCCTCCGATCCAGATCGCACTCGGCGGGTATTAGTATGCGAGCCTCGCCCAGGCTCAGCACATGCCGCCCCACTCGCGCCCTGACCTTGCTCGCTCCCTCCCTCCCTTGCTCGCCCTCTCGCCGATTCGAGCGCCCACCGCCCCGCCCCGCGCAGGCACACGATCGAGTCCGCCCCGCCGCATCGAGCTGCTCCCCCCGCACAGGCTGCGGGAAACCGGGCACACTTGAACGGGCGGCCGGCACGTGACGCGCCTCCTCCCGGCCGCACTCACAGAACATCACACACACACACACACACCGCAGCACCCAGCACCGCACCGCACCTAATCCCGCTTGGAGCGCACATCCCACCTCCACACACCGACACACTCGCACACCAGCGCGCATCCCACACAGGCAGCCACACCGCACACCGGCGACAGGCCACCGTACCCAACCCCAGCCCAGATCTATACCCCGAGCCAGAATCGATTCCATCCACCGAGCGCGAACGACAGGACAGAGCAGAACAGACTCGAAACAAGACAGAACACAACAGAACAATACAATACAAAACAAAAGAATGGCAGAGGGTGGCTCTCCGCTCGTCAGAGGGACGCTCTACACCTACTCGCAGCAGCAGCGCGAGTGGGTCCCCTGGGAGCGGCCGCCCCAGCCGCCGGGCCACGTCTGGGCCTGGCCCCCGCCGGCCATGCGCGCCCTCTCCGTGCTCACCTGGAACGTCTCGTGCGACCCGGCCTTCGCCGTCGCCCGCGCCCACAACGTCCTCTCCCAGCTCACCGCGCTCGGCCCGGACGTCGCAGGCCTCCAGGAGGTCTCCACCGCCCAGGAGGACGACGCCGGGGCGCCCGGGTACAGGGGCCGCGGCTTCTGGGACGTCCTGCACGAGAGCGCCTTTGTCCGCACAGAGTACGTCCTCAGCACCATCGAGGAGCAGAGCGCAAAGATGTTCGACTCGGACGCCCCCTTCGGCAGCGTCCTCCTCCTCCGGCGCAGGCTCATCCAGGGCGTGCCCCAGGTCCTCCTCTGGTACTGCCCCATGGAGAGCAGGGACTACTCGAACCTCCTCGGCGTCGACCTGTGCGACGCCGCCGGCCGGCCCTGGATCTCCCTTGCGACCGGGCAGTTCGAGGCGACCCCCGCGGGCGGCCGGCCGGAGGACGCCGAGTACGCGCGGGGCAACAGGCAGGTGCAGTTCCGCGCCGTCACGCAGCCCGGGGGCGCGCTCGGCCGAGCCCAGGGCGGGAACGCGCTGCTGCTCGCGGATCTCAGTGTGGGCCACCCGGACGAGGCCCAGCCGTTCTACGAGGCCGGCTTCGTCGACGTCTGGCGCGCGGCCCGCGGCGACGGCCTCGACGGCGCGACCTTTGGCGCCTGGGGCATGCAGCTCGCCGTCTTCGCTCTCCCCGGGCCAGCCGCGCGGAGGCGGCAGGATCTTGTCCTCGCGCGCGGGGCGTGGCTGACGGGCGCGGCGCCCGTCGAGCTCCTGGGCACCCACCCGCTCAGGCAGGGGTACAACGGGGAGAACTTTGTCGACGGCATGGACAGGCTGCTGCGCGTGTGGCCCAGCAGCCACCTCGCCCTCAGCGTACGGCTCCTCGTGGGCCCGCAGGAGCAGGAGCAGGAGCAGGAGCAGGCGCGGGGGCCGGGCCCGGGGCCCGGGAAGCGGGCGAGGACGCGCTGAGCACACTGCGCTCGCCGGCTCGCCCCATCCGGCCGACGACGGGCTCGTGCCAGGTGGAGCTGCACGCGCCGCGCGGTGCCGCGCGGAGCAGACGCCTGGGGCGCGTGGGAGCCCGGGAACATGGTCCTGGGAGCCGAGCCGAGCGTAACTTACATTATTCCCAACAGACCCGCTGCCCTTGACCCCGTACCCACCCATCCATCCCCCTTTACCTTACCCGGCGCTGACGATACCTTTCCACACTACTGATGCCCACCCCCGCGCACGTTAGCTACAAAGACAATGTCACAAATTGACAATGCCCTGCCCGATGGGATGATGACGCCCATGCCCGTGCCCGACCCGCACGCACGCACGCACGCTGGACGCATCACGCATCGCGCGCGGAGTGTTCCTGGCCAAGCCTCCCCCCGTCCTGCGCACACACTCGGGATGACCCCCCGTCGCACGGGACGTTCCCGTTCCCGACCCCCCGGACCGCGCAGACCGGTATCTCGATAGCCCCGTCGGCGCTGGAGCCCCTCAAATCGCGCTCGTTTCCGCGCTGCGCTGCGCGGCTCCGGGCCACACTAGTGACTGACACACCGCACGAGCGGGCACGGGCACGGGCTGCCGTTCCCGATACCGATAGCAGAAGCGGGCTTGGCTTCCCCGTTCGCATCGCCTCACGACGTGCTTCCCAGGCAGTTCGCTTTCCCGCTCTATGTACATGAGGACTCGACTGTATGCGCCGGGCGGAATAAGTGCAGTAGTACTGTAATAACCGCGGTCGCTCATCAGCTGCGGGGCAGCGGCGTGACCGGGCGTCAGGCCAGCGCCAGCGGCGAGAACTGAATTGGTGTGCTCCAATTGAGTTGAGAAGGGGATTGAATTGATCCGGAGCATGAGAAGGGGAAGGGCGCACACGCACACTTCGCGGGCGCGATTCGAAGCGCGTGCGCTGGCACCGTGCTTCGGAGGATGATGCGCCTGATCCCCGGAAGCGAGCCTGCTTTTGGCACCGCCGCGAGATCATAGAACCCGCTTCGCTTCTCACGGCCAGTGGCGCGCAACGCGCAGAGCGAGCCCTGACCGCGGCTGTAATTGCACCGTGTTCGAACCTGACCGCGCCCTAGACCGGCTAGAACGAGGCAGCAAGCCGATGACCTCTCTCCTGCGCCCTCTGCGCGCCCTCCCCCGCCCCCACCTACGGCCACAGCGCCCGCATGCGGCCGTAGCACACCGGCGGACGTTCATCCCCCCGCTCTCCTCGTTCGTCAACGCCGTCGCCGCCGCCGGCAGCGCGGGCAAGGAAGCCGAGGACGAGGTGACGCGGTACCATGAGCGCAAGGTCCTCCCGTGCGCGGCTCTCCCTCTCTCCTCCTGCCCCGAATGAGCTGATGAGCTGTGCGGAAAGATATGGCCAGAAACAGCTCTATGGGATCGTCACGGACATCCTGAGCTATCCGCAGTTCATCCCCTACTGCAAGGGCGCCCGCATCCTCTCCGGGCCCGTGGAGCGCTCCGTCCCCTCCTCCTCATCCCCCACTCCCACTCCCACCCCACCCAGCTCCGGCACATCAACCGCCTCCTCTCCCGCGCCCTCAGCGCCAGCCGCAGACACACAGCAAGAGACCGAGCTCGAAACGCAGGCCGAGCTCGAGATCGGATTCCTCGGCGTGCGCGAGCGGTACACCTCCCGCGTCCTCGCCCGGCCCTTCAGGAGCGTCCAGGCGAGCGCGATCGGCGGAGACAACCCCATGTTCAAGACGCTCGTCACTACTTGGAGGTTCGAGCCTGTCCCCGCACCCGGGGAGCAGCCCAGCTCGACCGGCGCGAAGGAGCAGGCAGGGCCGACGCTCCTCACCCTCGATCTCGAGTACAGCTTCCTCAACCCGCTGCACGCCGCGCTCGCCGGCGCGTTCTTCGAGAAAGTGAGCGGGATGATGGTGGATGCGTTTGAGCGGCGGTGCGAGGTGGTTTATGGGCCGGGGAAGTCGCCTGTTACTCCAGATGCGGTCAAGATGAGGGAGGTAGAGCTGGTGCAAAAATGATTACTGTAAGGACTAATTCGTAATGATGCGTAGAAGTAGAATACAGTGCAGGGCATATAGTCCGACCATCATCACCACCATCACCCTCAACGACCCACACACCCTTCATAACAGCTACCATACAGTGACCCATAGCAACACAGCACCTTGCAAATACACCATAAACATATATGTGCATATATGCACAGACCGGGGTTATAAGAAATACTCGGCGGGGGGGCGCTTAACGGGCACGGACCGCGGGTCGGGCGGGGCGTGGTGGAACACCTTGTACTCCTGCCTAAGGTCCTCGTCTAGCTCCAGGATGGAGGCGACGTTGCCGCACCTGGGCATACAATCAGCATTTGTACTGAAAAGAGGGTAAGAGGAAGGCGCACCGGTAGCAGTAGTTCGGCGCGCTCCACACGGTGACGATGCGCCTGTCGAACATGAGCTTGTACCCCTCCATGGCGAGCTGATGCGCCCTCGCTATTAGATCGAGGTCGTTGCTATGGCAGAAGGTGCGAACGACGTCCGCCCCAAAGAGGAAGCCCGCGCCGCGCGGGGAGAGGCCCCAGCCGGGGATCTCGTCCGGGTCGCTCCAGAGTAGGTCGCACATTCCCCCGTCGTGCGGAACCTCCATCTTGCGGTCGATCGAGCGGATCGTGTCGAGGTACTGGATGCTGGGAGACAGCCCACCGTGCACGCAGAACACGCGCCCGTCCACCACCGCGCCCAGGGCGAGGTAGTCGAACACGTCGCAGCAGTAGCGCCAGACCGTCGCGGACCCGTACTTGCGCGTGCACTCGTCGTAGAAGCCGTACACTTGGGTGATCTGCCGCGACTCGTGGTTCCCTCGGATTAGGGTGATGCGGTCCGGGTAGCGCACTTTGAACGCGAGCAGCAGGAGAAACGTCTCGACGCTGTAGAAGCCGCGGTCGACAAAGTCCCCTGTGATACGTCAGCCTGCATGCTACCCTTGACAGTAGATCACGCACCCATGAAGATATACTTCGTCTCCGGGCACCACAGCCCTACCTTGAACAGCTCCAGCAAGTCGAAGAACTGCCCATGGATGTCCCCGCAGATGGTCGCGGGAGAGTCGACATAGACGATGTTCCCCTCCTCGATGAGCAGCTCGCGCGCCTTGAGGCAGAGCAGGCGGACCTCTGGCTCGGGCAGGATCTCGCACCGCTTGAGCTGCTCGATCTGCCTGTACGATGGTCAGCGCAGGCCCTTCAGACGACGTGATAGAGCACGCACCGATCGAGGTCGTTCATCTCCGCCCTTTCTCTATATCACTTTTATCTCTTTGTACCGAAGCCTCGCGTCTAGATGGTGGAATGTATGCGTTGATGCAGTCTAAGCCCGGCAGCGGGGTCGTGTGCCGTGTATGCGCTGTAACCCTGGTGGTCCCTAATAAGAGCGAAGTGCCGAAGTGCGCCCGCTCCGGATCAGAGAAGCCTGATCGACAGTAAATCCTTCCGCGTGGTGGGTCCGGATTATCTGTCGGCTCCGAGGTCGTGGGATTTTGGGCGACCCTGAGCGCCTGGCGCCGTCAACAAAACAGCAACAGAGTGCATTATTCCCCGCTGGACGATGGAGGACCCGACAGCGAGCGGCTCATCGAGCACGAAGCTCGACCCGGAGATCTACAGCCGCATACACCCGCGCGCCTACCTCGAGCGCTTCCTCGCCGCCTCATACCGCCCCTCAGGCCGCACACCGCCCTCCTTCCGCCCAGTCCAGATCCACACAGGCAGCATATCCACCGCTGACGGGTCGGCGCTCGCCAGGCTGGGGGACACCACCGTGGTGTGTGGGGTGAAAGCTGAGCTTGCTGAACCGGACGCTGGGGCGGAGAGGAGGGGGTGGGCGGTGCCGAATTTGGACTTGCCAGCCGTTTGTGGGAGCAGGTTCAAGCCTGGACCGCCAGGCGAGGAGGCGCAGGTGTGGAGCGAGCGGCTGTGGGAGCTGCTTATTGAGTAGGCTGTTCTTGCGATCTTTTGACTTTGGAATGCGTCTGATGGCTTGTGCAGAAATGAGGTGATCAGTCTGGAAGACCTCTGCATCGAGCCCGGCCGCTCGGCATGGGTGCTCTACATCGACCTCGTGTGCATAAACTACGACGGGAACGCGTACGACGCCTCAGTGCTAGCCATGATCGCCGCACTACGAAACAGTACGTTCTCTCTCTCGTACTGGTGGGGCCGTACTTATGAGCAACCGCAGCAACATTACCGAAAGCACGGTGGGACGAGGACAAGCGCCGCGTCGTGTGCTCACGCAAGGAGCGGGTGCCTCTGCAAGTGAAGAATCTACCGATACCAAGCACATTCGGAGTCTTCGACGGGTGCGCATGACTCCATTCACAGCGCACAAGTAGCTAACTCGTTACGTTAGGCAGCACCTCCTGGCGGACCCGTCGGCATTCGAAGAGCCTCTTCTCGACACGATCGTCACGGTGACTGTGGACGACGCGGGCCGAATACGAGTACAGCTCGCTGGACCCGCATGCGTAGGCGGGGTGGACGGGTTGAAGGTGGTTGGGCAGTGTGTGCAGGCGGCTCGGGCGAGGCGGAAGGAGGTGCTGGGCGTGCTAGACGGGACATGACATGCTTTTTTCATTCTACGATTGATACATCTTTGGGTGACACCCGTAATACCACTGCCCACTACTGGCTGATGCTCTCGGCCTCGGTCTATCACTTCTGCGCCGCGAGCAACTTCTCGGCCTCGGCGACCTGCTCAGTCCACTTGTACTTGGGCTTGAACCCGAGCAGCTTCTTCGCCTTCTCAATCGAGAGCACGGTCTGGTTCGGCCCGAGCCCGGGCACAGGCGTGTACTTAACGTTGGGGAAGACGGCCTTGCAGAGCTCGGCAGAGGGCGCCTCCATGACCGTCTCCTCGTTCGCGACCAGGAACTCATGGTGACCCTTGAGCGCAGAGGCGATGCACAGCTCGACGCATTGCCCGCCGTCGCGTGCATCGATGTACCCCCAGGCGTTCCACTTGCGCAGGAAGGGGTCGTGCTGCCAGGTGTGGAAGCGCGCGTAGTCCTCACGGGACATGACCTGCGCTAAGGGGTCAGTCACAGCTACCGGGAAGGCAGTGAAAGCGGACACACATTAGAGAACCGCAGGGAGAAGACGCTGAGCTCCGGGTCCCACCGCGCATACTGGTCCGACATGACCTCTCCCACGAGCTTGCTGAGCGAGTACGCGCTCTCCGGCCTGCGCTCGCTCTCCTCCGTGATGGGCAGCGCGGCCGGGTGGTGTGGGTCGAAGGGCAGGCCGATGAGCGTCTCGCTCGACGCGAGCACGACCTTCTTGATCCCCAGCTTGCGCGAGGCCTCGAGGATGTTGTACGTCGACATGGCGTTGTTGCCGAAGAGGTGCGAGTTGGCGGACATGCCCGCTGCGGGGATGGCAGCGAGGTGGACGACCGCGTCGACGCCCTTGTAGGACTGAAACGACACGTGAGATGGAGCAGGGAGAATGAGGGCAAGGATGCGCACACTGTCGATCTCGGAAAGGCACTCCATCACCTGGCCCATGTCCGTCAGGTCCGCATATACGTACTTGACGTTCGGGGGGGCGACGCCCTTTGCGGGAGCGAACTTGTCAACATTGACGACAATGTACCCGGAGTCGACAAGCTATGCCATACAGCGTCAGTCATCGCTACAGAAGTGGTGCGGTGGGGTGCAGAGAGATGGACGTACGTAGATGACGACCTCCTTGCCCAGCTTGCCGCTGCCACCAGTGACAATGACGCGCTTCTGGGTGCGGGCCGGCTTGCTCTGCGGTTCGCCAAGCGCAAGCTTGTCCGTGAACGATGCTGCGGGCATTTTTCGTCTGGTAATTTAGCCTATGGGTCTAGTGGATAATGGTGGTCGTTGTTTAGCTCGGCAGGGGCGAACCATGTTGCCAGCTGTCGCGGTCCTTTTATATACCGGGAGGGTCGCTGCGAGACGACTTCGGCCCTAAGACACCGGCGGTGCCTATTTAGTGCAGGATGCCTCCACCTCTGTGGGGCGTGGAGGGCTCAAAACATCTCGGGGAAACGGGGAAATTCCCACTGATGCGACGCACAGAGCTTCGAAGAAGACTACCCTGGATATAGACACTAATTCGATCGTAACAACATCGGGAAGAGTAACGTATATTAGTAATTATGAGCGGGAAGCACCCAACTAGAGGATATCATTATCGTACAGCAATGGAAGGAGATGCAACGGGAGGATGGCCGCTCAATGGGAAGTACTTCTTGTGGTGAAGCATCTTGCGCATATTTCCATACAGCTTTCCATTCTGCGGTCCGTTGAGCCACTCGCCGTTGTTGACGCACAGGATGCGCATGCGCTCGTGGTACTTCAAATCGGGCAACAGCTTTGGTGTGATCAGGAAATACTGCATCGCGTTCTCGGCGCAAGTGACTTCGACCAGGTTGTTGTGAACCGCGCGCTCGTACCGCTGGTCCATGCCCTGGTTGATCTCGTCCACAAGAGAGAACGGTGCTCGAGCCAATTCCGTCAAACTCATCAGGTAGAGGATCGTGCACAGAGCACGTTCCTGGCTGAAGTCAGTATACACGGTCGTGTTCAGCAAACAGCGATGCTTACTCCGCCGGATTGACGATGCGCAGTCAAGAGCTGGAGCTGCTCGTTGTCCCTGAACTTGACCCAAATTTCGATTCTCCACTTCGCATAGTCCTGCTCGTCCTTGCCGATCTTGATCTCGCCAACGCATTGAATACCTGTGCGTGGGTCAGACAACAACTCTTATTCATCATGATGCGGCACATACGGGTGAAGGCATCAGAGAACTTCTCATTAATGCTGGCGATAAGCTGCTCGAGCGCAGGCAGCCACTTATCCTCAACGTTCTTGATCTTCTTGGCCAGCTTTGCATTCTTCCTCTCCTTTTCGGCTATGAGACGCCTCTTTGTCTCAACCTCTGCTTTCTGGGCCTCATACTTTCGGATGACACTGGGATTGACAGCCATGTTGAGTTGGAACCTGGCACGCTCTGCCTCAAGTTGCCTCTCGAGGTCATCTAGGTCATTGGAGACGCCAGCCTAACCGAGATGCGCATCAGTGATGTTTGGACATCTATGCGTAGCGTCACTCACATCTTTATTCGCCTGGAAAGCCTCCTTTACATCATCATCCGCGCTCTGCAACTTTGCTCTTGACAGCTGAAGGTACTCATGCGCCTTCGCTTTACAGGCCTTGAATCGTTCATCGACTGAACCCACAGATTAGACTTGTGCCAAAGGACCGAAAGATGTAACGTGTACCATCTCGGTAGGCATCTTCTGCCTCCTTTCTCGCCTCATCCCGCTGCGAGCCAAGCTCTAGCAGATATACAATATTGCTGGCTAGCTGAATACTTTGCAGTCCGAGCTTCGTCGCCTCAGCGTACTTTTCGATGACCTCACCCATGCCATTCTACAGAAGTAATGGTGAGAAGATGCAGCGGTGCAAGGCTGCATGGGCCGACCGTGTACTCAAGAGCCAGCTCTGTGCGTTGCCGCGCAACTTCGAAAAGTTCTTCCTTGAGCGCGTTGCGCTCCTCGTCGGCAGAAGGCGCAGCCTCTTCACTCTCCAACCTATTTTGCGCAGCAGCTGGGCTAGATTGAGCTAACCTGGGAGTTAATAACAATTGATGACTTACTGAGCTTGGGGCCATTCGAATTGAACGCAGCTTCTTTTTGCTTGATCGAGTCTCTTTCCTTTTCCAGCGCCGCCTATGCGGAAGGGTCAATTCAAGATGCTTCCCAGCACGGTAATGTGTCCAAGCGTACTCTGCGGTCCCTGATGTCCTTCTCCTTGTCTTTGATCTTGCGATCCTCCTGCTGCAGTTGAATATCTGCCGGCTCCATTGCTGCCAAGGCATGCATAGCCTCAGACCGCTTCTCAATCAGGGAGGCTTTGTAGGTTTGATCCACTGTACGGTGTTCAGAAGCAAGTGTAGTTGTAGTGAAACTGAGCTTACCGGCCACAGCGCCCAAGTTTCTGCCTTGTCGAATATCTCGGGTTTGTTGCTGGACCAGATTTCGACCGTACGCAGACCGACTGACCGTGTAGGAAACTCGGCCCGCAATAAATGTTACCGAAGGAGGAGGCCAAGTTGGAGCAGCGTCGCGGCTACTCACTGCGTCCGCAGCATTCTTGTTGTCGACCTGCGAAGCATCGAGTCCGATAGGCTGAAGCAGGCGTCCAATGTTCATTGCCATGTATATAACCGTTCGCGTGTACTTACAGTTCGGTGCATGTTCAACTCTCGCATGAGGTACCAGTGCATGGCTTCCGGTGCATCAACAAAATTGATCGCATATCCCTCAAAACCGAGGTGTTCCAGCTGGCAGACCCCTCAGCCGGTACTCGTATATGCCTGCGTTGCACTTACCTGTTGAGGAGTCAAAGGCGGAGGCAGTAACTGGCTACCGTTCCGTGGGCGGTACCAGATGTTGATGCGCGCTTTTCTGCCTAGGCCCTTTTCGGTATCATTGATCCAGTGGTTCAGTGTCTTGGAGTCGGCCTCAGTTTGACAAACAAATGTCTGGAGACAACTCAGCAACATGTTCGGCTGCTTCTCACCACCGCATACCTTTAACTGATTGATACTGAAACAACTCTCGATGGCATCGAGATATTTGTTATCCGGTACGCTGAGAGAAATAATGGCAGGCTCAATGACCTCCATCTCAAACTTGTCCGCATTTTCCCGCAGCCACCTCACGGCGCCAACGCAATCCTTGTCCCATCGTTCTAGATTGAGAAGGCGCATCTCTGTACGGTTATCGAGATCCTTTAGTCTGTGATACCCAATGAGATGCTGCAATCCTACGCGAAGCAGGACGACTCACTGGTTCGACGCCCTTTCTTTCTCAGCAATATGAACAGCTTTCTGCTCCTCGAACTCTGTATATTTACGCTGGTACGCGGCTTTCTCCTCGTTGAAGATAGGGACTTCATCTTGCAGAGCACGCTGGATACAGCATCAGTATAGATGTCAAGTCGAGTTAAATTCTTTCACCCTCTGCATCCTGATCTCCTCCAACGGAGTTGTAAAATCAGGAGGATCGGCCAAGATCTGCTCGTATTTCGCAATCTCAGCCTTCAACCTCTTGATCCGCTCCTTCCTCTCCTTTTCGTTCTTCTTGATGATGGCCATGCGGCTTCTCTTATCATCGGCCTTGTCTCCCTAGGTGGATCTTAGAACGAAGCCGATCCTCCTAGTGGGTAGATACCGTACCAGTTTCATGCTTTCATCGTGAATCTTCTTGAGAGCCGCATATTTCTTCCTTGACTCATCCTCCACCCGCTTCTTGTTCGCGTCGACCTTCTGTTTCTTTTCCTCTTGCTCCCTGCACCTCGCTTAGCATCCGTTGAAACCTATTGAATCAGACATGACTCACGTCCTGAATTGGTTCAGTGGATCATTCTGTTGGAGAAGCTGGGTTAACACCCTGGACTGAGCACTCCGCTCCTCCTTCAACTCGTCGTATTTGGCCTTCTCTCGACCATAGACAGCGAAGGGGATCTGTAGCTCCAGAAGGGCGATCTGGTACTCGGTATCAGCATCTCGCTCAGATCCAGAGTCGCATATACATACCCTTTTCTCGATCTCTCTCCTCTCACGGAACCGAGCTACATCACGTTCTAACACGCTATTCCTTTGCTCAAGATGCTCGGCATCAGTCTTCAGCTCGTCGACTTCGTCCGTGATCTTCTTCCTCTCTTGTCCATATTCGATCAGCTGCAGGTGCCAGTTCGTCAGCCCAGCAGCACCAGCAGCCTTTTGAGTCTCAATAAGAAGCTTCTCGGGAGTGAGCTGCGCAAACTCGCTGACGCGGTCTTGAGGCAGGAAGGCACTGTAGTCAAACTGCTTAGCGAAGCATAGCCATACAAGGGTATGGGACATACCAAAGATTGGCGACCTGCACGTTCAGCTCCTCGACAGCTTCCTTGACCTCCTTCGCCGGCACACTTGCGCCATTAAGCAAGAAGGTACTCGAGTCAGCATTGGCGACCAGGCTGCGACGAATGGTGAGGTTCTTCTTTCCAGGCTTGCCCTTCAGCTCGAGCTCGATCGAGGCGCTGTCAGCACCATGTTTGACGTAGGCTCGCAAGGCGCCCGAGCGTCCGAGGATCTTGAGTGAGTTATTAGTCGCTGTACACTATAGTGTTCTGTTCAAGGACTTACGGTGGGAGAGAATCCGAGGCCAATTGCGATGGCAGACGCGATCGAGCTCTTACCTGTTCCATTGGGACCGAGTACCATATTGAGATATGGACCGGGGCAGAACTCGGTTGAGTCATACGTCATGAAATTCTCGAGAGCGATTCGAACGATGGAGCCTGGCACATATCTTCCAAGCAGTATCAGTACGCCTTCAATGAAAGCTTTCTAGAGGTCTGCGTACCCATCCTTGTCCCTGACAAACTGTTCTCGCTTGAAGGTCGGCTCCTCCTTCACCACCTTACTCGTTCCTTCCTCGTCCAGCCTGGCTCTCTTTCGCCGTGAGGAGCCCTCATCATTGCCCTCGCCATCTGACTCCTCCGCGACCGGGCCAGACGGTCCAGGCTGGGGCTCTTCATCAGCGATGTCGCTCGCGGGCTGTTCCGCGTCGGAGTCCTCGTCAGCTCGGGATTGCTGCGTTCCTTGAGACGCGTTTCGTCCATTTGCTCGAGTGGGTGCCCTTCGCGTCTCCTTCTTCGCAGGGGATTCCGTCTCTGGGGACGACGAGTCGTCTGAATCTACGACTCGACGAGCCATAGGTTGGTATATGCGCCGATTGGTATGTACGAAAGCGCGACGCGCTCCCCGTGTAATACGACGCGTCTCCGCCTTGTGGGCGCAGCGGAAGCAGATATCGGCGCATAACCTGGTGACTCCGAAAGCGGCGATGGTGCTGAGCTTGCAGGCGACTGAGCAGCTTCTTCTTCAACTGCACTGATGTATACCTATTTGCGTAAAACAGTATGTGTCAAGAAGACAAATCCTGCTGAGATGCTCCTGATACTTGTCTACACGTGGGTTGCTCACCTGCGGAGCGGGCTATCTAGCGCCCAGCTCTGCGATAAAGCGGCTTCTTCCTGGACCGGCCTGGAAGTGTAACCCCTCTCGTGGCGCTATTTCTATGCCACATCCCGCGGATCGCGCTCTCTTGATCAGCTTCTTATGCACCCCACTGGCAGCATCGCATGCCTGTTATGGACGCCCTTCCCGTACAGTCACCTCTGTCAGCCTCAGGCCACATGGCTCGAGAGCGGAGCTCATTTGTCCGCCCCATCAGGCCTACATAAACCCATACCTGCCTACTGAAAGCCAAACTACCCACACCTTCGTTCCCTCTCCCTCTCATCACAAACTCATCACAAACCCATCACTGATCCTACATATGACTCGCAGACGCTACAACAAGTACCTGTCCCAACCCCTTCCGGGCTGCCCGGGGTGGGACTGGGAGGCTTCCGGTCCTCCTCCGGCTGGATACGCCAGCTATCCCTGTCCTCCCGGGACTGTCTACGTCCCGGCGCAATTTGACCTCGGCACCGGCCCTCCCGGATACTGGTACGACGACCCCATCCACGGCAAGCTCACCTACCTCCCCGTTAGCCAGGACAGGTGGTACGAGGTGCACCCCACGCCGCTTGTCAAGGAGGCCGTCGTCGCTGAGGTCGACTGCGACTGCGCGTGTCATGACTTGGACTGCTCGCAGGGTGCTTGTCGGTGGATGTGCGCCTGTCGAGCAGCCATAGAAGCCTCCAGATCTAGCTGTGTCCCCACGCCTCCATGTCGAGATGGCTTCCCGGTCTCCAATCCCTGGTATGCCAAGGATGCTGTGTCCATAGGCATCCGGACCCCACCCGTGGGAGAGCGGGTGAACGTCTATATTGGACTTGGCTCCGATGAGAGCAAAGGACTGCCCGACGAATGGCAGCGTCCCATCCGCACGCAGGCAGAGTGGAACGCTGCACAGTACGCATATGAGATGTGGCAGGCCAACGACTACCTGAACAAACAGGGCGAGCACCGTACTGCTACAGACATGGCGCTGCTCAACAGTCGCGCTCTCCTTGACAAGCTTCTGCCGAGAGAGAGGTCCTTATGGCAAGGAACTGAACCCGCACTGACTGACGAACAGAGGGCTATTATTCGCGAGACAGGTCAGTCGGTCCGACAAGCAGTAGAGCAAGGCTTCTCTGCTGCACTGGCGGCAAACCAGCCGTCGAGCGAACCTGCTGCGCCAGCTGGACAGGCCACGATGTTCACACCAAGAGAGCAGGAAGTCGTTAGTTCCGATCCTACCGTCATCTACGTGTATGGTGGCCCGCCGTCGGGATGGATCCGTCGCAGCCTGTTCGCCAATCTGAGCCCTTCCTCTCATCATCCGGTTTCGTATAAGGACAAGGCTTACAACACGGCTACCCACTTATGGCATGCCCTCCGCTTCGAAGAGGTTGGTGATGAGTATATGGAGCGAGTGCGGAGTTCGTCTAACCCAAAGAAAACGGCCAATGAGCTATGGAAGCTGCTGGAGAATGTGGGCCATGCGGAGATTGACATTCGTTATAAGGCCAATCTCAGCATAGCTCTTCGCCAGAAGTACGAGCAGTATCCTGAGCTCAAGGACCAGTTGGTACGCCTTGGCTCTGCAACCAGATTCCTCGTCTGGGGTTGACAATCCATGCAGCTTGAAACGGGTCGCCACAGTCTGGTCGATCCTTTGGATGACGACGATACAGTTGGCAAGATTTTGGAAACGATCCGTCGAGAACTGTACGAAGAAACATATGGGGCTTAAGCTTTCCGTCCACTTACTGCAAACGATGCAGCTCTATGTTACAAACTGCTGCTGCAAGTGGATGTGCAAGGTATCAATGTAATTGACCCGTGACTACTCTACTATGGACATGTCATGCTCCAAATATGAAATGAACTTATCATCCCTGTTGCTGGAACGCAGTCCAAGCCTCGTTCAGAGTGCCAAATACCCCATTGGCAATCATACGGTGTTCGACTGTGGCCTTTGCTGCGCTCAGCTACGCAGGAGGTAAGTCCAGAGTGCAGCAAACGGAAACGCTGGAACAAACCTTGTCTGGATGCAGCCGCGCAATCGCCCGCACGTATCTGGCCTTCACTTGCGCTGGAGTAACCAATTCTCCCAGATTGACCTTCTTCCACTGTAGCTCTTCCCACAAAACATTCTCCAGACTCGATAGGAGCGCACGGATGTTGGTCTCCTTGCCGCCCTTCCACGCTAAGAGCCGAGCCTCGACAGTGTCCTTCAACTGAGCTCGGAGGTTTTCTTCTTCGTCTTGCTGTAGATTGGCTTCCTTAAGTCGTGTTACGGCTTCCGATGGCTTGGCAGGTGCAGAGGACACAGGAGGCTTTGGCTTTGGCTTTGGTTTGGGTGGCTGCGGCGCAGCAGCTTGGTCTTGACTCGTCTTCATGCGCTTGCAACGCTCGAGACCGCGATTAGCTATATCCCACTTCGCCTTGCCAATCCACGTTCCAAGAGTGACGACACGTTGCCAATCCTCTGCAGCCTTGTCCCATTTCTCCTTCATCTCCCAAGCCTCAGCTCTTCGAGTGAGTGCCTTGACCAATGCGTCTCCTAGTTTGACGCCATCCCATTCCTCTTCTGCATCGGGCTTGAAGTCTGTGCCTTCACGTGAGAGGATCGTTAGGACCGCAGTGCAGTCTTCGACGACGCCGGAGGAGTCGCCAGTCTTCAGTCGAGCGGCAGCGCGATTGTTGTGCAACACGATTCGGATGCTGCATCCCTCCGGCACCACATCGAGCGCTTTGCCATAGGACGTTTCGGCTTCCGCAAACTGACCGAGCTTGAAAAACTCTGTCCCCTTCGCCTTGTGCGCGTCCGAGGCCGTCTGAACCGCTGGTGGAACTGCAACAGAGGGTCGTGCAGGCTTGGGTTTCGGTTTTGGTGGTGGAGGAGTTGGAGCAGCCTGAGGCATCGCTACTCGAGGGGAAGTGACGTTTGTGTCTGCAGGGCGTCTTCGCCTTGCTGGAGATGCATAGCCGACCGGTTCGTCTCCAAACAAGTTGATGTCTCTCATAGGCTGCCTTGTTTCCTGAGGTCTTGGTTGAGTGTGCTCTCGCCGACGATCCTGTTGCATGTCTGGCTGCTGCTGACGGGCTCGGCTCGGCTCAGCATGGCGTTCTGCGTGAGCCGCCACGTCATCGTCGTCCCTGAAACCGCCACCTTGGTGATGGACTGGCGTTGTTGGGCTGGTCGGCTCTCCAAGATGGCCGTTGTCCATCCATTTTGGCCGACCACTATCTGTCCTTCCTCGCCCAGCGCCGCCTGCAGCAGCTTGCGCCCTCTGCCGCTCTTCATATGCCTTTTGCACCTGCTCACGACCTTGTTTCAACAGCGCGTTTGCTCGGCTGAACATATTCATGCCGAAGTCGGTCGCTTGTGCGATCAGTCGGTCGGCCTGTTCTTGGATCTTCTGAGTTTCGTAGACCTCCCCACGTCGATGGGGAGACGTTGTATTCCGTGAATCCATGTTCTGGCGAGTCGGTCCCTGACGACGGCGCCGTCGCCGTGCATCAGCTTCGGCAGCCTCCTCATCACTGTTGCGCTCGATGTGCAGTACACGGGGAGATGCTGATGCATCTGGTGTCTCGGGTGCCTCAGGTTCCATCGCAGTTGATTGGGCTAGAAGCATGTCGAGCGCGGCTTGCACGTCAACGCCCGACTCGGTTGTCGCCAGAGCGAAGCGTGCTTGCTGTGGCGAGAAGCCCATCTCGACGATTTGCCCAATGACATGCGGAGGGGGTGAAGCGGCACCGGAGCGAGGAGGCGCAGGGGAAGACCGAGAGGGAGTCTGACGGATGTCCTGTGATACAGCTGTCAGAAAGCTCAAATGCACGACACGCAGAAAGGCTCACCTGCACGGGTTCCGCGGGTTCTCTTCTCGACCGCTCTGTTACAGGGCGACTGAGAGCTCCCAGGATATCGTCCTCGTCCTCGTCATGTTCATGCCATCCGTTGTCTTCTCTATCCCCGAAATCGAAACTGCCTGGCGTCGTCGACCTTGGCGAGGGCCCCTTCGGAACAGACAAGGAGCTGCTGCTGCTTGTAGGCTTGTCGAGAGCATCAAAATCGAATGGATCTAATGCGGCTGCTGCCGCGGGAGAGACAGCGGAGGATGCCGGTGCAGAAGAGGTTGGAGCACCGAGAGAGTCGAAGTCGAGGAGATCGAATCCGTTTGATCCGGGAGTGGTAGGTTTGGTTGCTGCCTTGGGAATAGGGGAGGGCCGCATCGGTTCAAGAGCAGGCGTCGAGACTCGGGACGTCGATGCTGCAGGCGCCGGAGTGGGGCTGAGCAGGTCGTCGCCCCCAAAGCGATCCCAGAAAGCACCCTGGGCCTTGATCTGTTCTTCCAGCTTTCGTTCCTTCTCCTTCCTCTCCTGCTCCATCTTAGCTTGCCTGTCGGCTAGGGACAAGTTGCTCGATGCTGCGGCGCTGCCTCCGAACGACATGAGATCGCCGAAGGCGTCGCCATTGCGTGGTGCAGAACCGGATCTCGTTGAGGATGCGGCAGAGCTGGGTCGTTGAGAAAGCAGAGCTGGTGTAAGAGTCCTGCTGCCGGGTGCCGATGACAGGAGAGAAAAGCTGTCAGGCTTGTAGTACGCCGACCGAGCGGCAGTTGCTTGCGCAGCGGCAGCGTTCAGCGACTGAGACTTGGCTGCTTGCTGCTGGGCCGAGGTGGGTGCGGCAGACTTCCAAAGGTCTTCAAATGCATCCATAGTGGAGATCGTGACTGTCTATAGATAGGGATATAAAGGTATCATGCGGTATGAGCTGGGATTGTGATCGTTGTTGATGTGCAATTAGGCTGTCGTCGTTGCTGTCGTTCCTGAGGGTTCGCGTTTCACGCGCCACCCTGCCAGCGACGTTTGTCCTCGCCATCATCCTCCCGACGTCCTCTTTAGGACGGTGTCCATCTACACATCGCAACGCGCTCAAACGCGTCCCATTGCCCTTTATGTCTGCCTTTGCATTTCTTCCTCGATCTGTGAAGGGGAAAGGGAAGGCGTCTGAGCCTGCAACACCCAGCGCTGTCGCGTCGACGTCTTATGCCCAGGCGGCGGTGCCAGCCCTCAAGGCACCCCGCGCACCTGCTGTCGATGCAGAAGACGTACGAGCTTTATTCTCTATGGCATTGTCATCGTACTCCATGTTTGTCGAACCAGCAGCTCGACGGCTCCTGGATCGAGATGAATGTATGCGTCCCTCTCCCTCCGCCTTTTTTCCATGCTGATCCATGATCCCTAGTCATCCGATTAGCAGCCCTCATATCCGTATCACCAATGCTTGCGAATCTCCCTTCTGGCATCTCCGAAGCTCAGATTGTCACCGCTCTGCGTGAGCTGCCAGAAGATGCTCGCCCGGATATGCGCATCGGCTTGCACGGGTACGAGCTGAAGCTCAGACGTAAGGAATCGCTGCAGTATACCCACAGCGCTTGGGAGCATCGAACTGTCTACGTCGTCAGTGAGTCCGTCGACGAATATATGCGTGCTTAATAACCAGTGATCTGTAGGAGAACGTTCCGGTTCACGCGCGGTCAATGGCTGCTGTGCATAAAGTGCTGTGCGATCTGTTCGACACTCCCAACGCAGGTTTACCATCAACATCGATATCGTTTATGGAGCCAACGATCCAGTACATATCCTTTCCAGCTGCGCAGAACAACCGCGGTCAACAAGAGCGGTTCCAGGGCTTTGCATTCGTCGTGTTCAGGACCGAGGACCTCGTTCAGCAATTTCTGGAGCGATGGCCGTGGAGCGTTTCGCGCAGCGGACAAGAGACACTCGCCCAGACTGCAGCCATGGACGACGAAATGGAAGATTCCGAATCCGATGACAGTGGATCGCTCGCAAATGGCAAAGATCACCGGACTACCGTCGAACTCGCCATACGCAGCCGCTTACGCACATTATCCAAGTGCGCAGGATGTATTCAACGGTGCCACGTTATCTGACCTGTTTATAGAGCTGACTGGAGTAAGTTGAAGGCCGAGTACCTCGCCGAACATGGTCGTCTGTTCGACCTCTCTCGGCCGCAGGCTCCAGCCTCGGCTGCGCAAGTCCCTGCGAATGGCAGGAGCAATACTGCATCGACACCCCTGCCCTTACCATCGAAGAGGCAATCGGATCAGCCCTCCAAGAGAGCGATCACCGAAACGCAGTCATACCCGACAGGATGTCTGGTGTTCGCACGGGGATTGCCGGCCCAGACCAACAAGACTGCATTGAAGGCAATATTCGCAAGCGCTCTTGATGCGGATAAGGCGGATGGCGTCGATTACGTAGATTGGACGAAAGGGATGGATATGGTATGTGTATCATCCATTACCGAGTAACCGATCCTGACTTTTGTATAGTGCTACGTTCGATTTTCGACGGCGCATAACGCCCAGCGAGCGCTCGTGCATTTCCGAGAGGCTAGAGCGGACGGCGCAGCCTCGGTCCGGCTAGAACTGATCGATGGCGAACGAGAACGAATATACTGGGAGAAAGTCCCTGAACATCTACGACGCCAGGCTGCGGAGCGAGCACTCAATGGCAATGCTGTGTCGGCTGATGCACCACCTCGGAAAAGGAGACGGGCCGGTTAATCTTCGGCTGCATGGATGCGGGGTAGCTCAATTAGGTGCGCACAGGGTCGTAAATGTGTAATAAATAACGCTGACATTGGTCAAGGGTATATACGTCTATGCATCGTAGATCAAGCCACAAACTATCCTATCTATCAATGCGTGAGTGCCGTCGCAGCCTGCTACATCGGGTTGCGGCTGACGCGTCTCCATGGAAGGGTGTTCCAGAGGTTGCGTAGTCGGTGAGCTGCATCCGAGGTTGGCTGGGGATGCTGCTGTAGCTGTTGTTGGCGCGTTGGCTGGCCCGAAGGGCCGACAGGCGGCTGTGAAAATTCAAGAGAGTCTCGCCACCGGCCGTAATCATCCCAAGCTGTCGCGCTCGCCCGAAAGATATTCCCGCCGCAGACGCATGAGGGCGCCGCCGAGGTGATTGAACTGCGTGTCTGCCTCGTCGATGAGGTAGCGGTTGCCGGTGTCCAGCAGCTCGACGATCAGGTCAGGGTTCTGCAGGTACTTCGCCCTCACGACCTCTTCGATCTTTACCGCCTTCCTCGACTCCCAATCGATGCGCACGTAGTGCCCGTACATCTCTGCGGTCCTCCTCGGGTCACCCGAACAACGAATCTGCTCCACGATCTCAGGGTGGTACTTGAACTTCATCGCCTCGAGGAGATGCTCGGCCGTGGTATAGGTGTGCCCGGAGACCATGATGGGGTGGGGACTGTTTAGTGCCAGGGAGATCGCGGTGTGGGAGCGGCGAATGGCAGCCTGAGTCGTGGGAGACGAGGGGATCAGGAGCGAGTTGTCCGTGTCGACGTCCATGGGGATGGACATAGGCGAGTAGTTGGCCGAGGCAGGGAAGCGGGGCGAGGCAGCAGAAGGCGGGCCGCTCTGGGAGCGCTGCTGGGGACCGGACCGGGCGATGGTCAAGCTGCGAGGACGCATGCCGGGGATGGGGATGGGCGCGGAGACAGGAGCGGCACGACCAGAGGCGAAGGGGAGGACACCTGGAGCGGGCCAGGATTGGGCAGACATGGGCATGACTGCGGGGGCCGAGCGGGGTGGCGAGTAGCGGGAGACGGGGGAGGGGAGCGCGCGCAGGGAGTACCTGGGCGTCTCTTCCGGGAGGGGAACGGTGTGCACGCGGGGAGCCATGGGCGTTGGGGGTGGGTAGGAGACCGAGAGCGGGGGCCACACCGCGGGGGTGACCGCGGGCGCGGGTTGGGGGTGGTACGACCGCCTGCGCGCGTTGGGCGCGGGCTGAGTGGTGTATGGCAGGCGAGGGGAGGACATGGCTGTTGAGTTGCTTGAGTGTGGTTGGGTGATCGGGAATGCGGAAGTGAGTTTGTGGGGTGTTGTCGCTGGTGGTTGAGGACTGAGTACTGGTGGGGGTTTGTGGTCGCGCACCAGTCAGGTTATAAGGGTGCGCGGTTTGTCCCCTATCTGCCCTCTCGAGCGCGGGCGGTGGCGGGAATGACGCGCTCTGAGAAGCACTTCGCCTGCGCAAGCCGAGGGGACGGCTCACGAGTCATCGCGTGCTAGCCTCAAACGAACAAGGCACTGAATGCCGCAACGTCGAGAACCTACCTTTCGGCCGTCCGCCAATTGCCTCCCTCCCTCCGCGTCCCGCGCCCTCCCGGGAATAAATCACGCGTCTCACCAGGCACGCTTCTGTGATTATTGCCATGCTCCCCCCGACGGCGCAGTCTGATGCGAGCAGGGTGTTGCAGGCCGTAACATCCGCGCGACGACTGGGCAAACCGCGGCGGTGCCCCTGCCTTCTGCTGTGTCCGCGACGCGGCTGCGGAAAAGCAGGGCCAGAAGCGCATTCCCGGCCTCGCGCGCTAGCGCCCACTGCATGCACATCTCCCTTGTCCTTCGTTACGAAAATTTATGATCGCTCGGTCTGCCCTCCGTCACTCCGAACAGACAGGAGTGGACGGTGCTGGAAAATGCCACCGTGATCCGCCGCTGTTTGGGGGAAAGGGAATCGGGCGAACATTGGAAGCACGAGGTCTCGGGCATGTGTATTATTCGCATTCCAGGGTCCACTTTGTCTTGATGCCCGCTGATGACTGGCTTCTTCGGTGTTTCACTGCGGGTTCGGCACCCCGAATTCCACTTCCAACGTGGCCAATAACGCAGCTGATGAGCCCCCACGTCACTAATATCCTTTCGAGCCATCCAAAAGCGGAAGCCACGTAGCGCTCCTCGGCGCCGGTAGTAAATTACGGCACAGTCACCCTGAGTCAGGGCCGCTCCCGCCCACTCAGCCAGTCACCGCTGCGCCCGATCACCCCCCAAACTCTAACGCTGATTACCTCACCTTCTCTGTCGCCTCCCTTTGATCTCCTCGCCCCTCGGCCGGGAAAGGAAACTCGCCGAGCGTGATTGTCCACGCGCGTGGCCTGACGTCGCCTCCGCCCGGCCAGGCGCTGCGCAGTCCCTTGCACCGTTCTTTGACCTCGAATACCCTTCCTCCGTGCCTGGCTCGACCGCGGACCTCCTGCGCACCTCTCCCTTTCAAACCGCGTGCCGGATCCTTTGTGCCCGCCATGCGGTCCGAGACATGCTGATTCCGGGACGGAAATAGCATGTCCTGCTGGCCCGTAGGCGCGCGCCTGGCCTGCGCTGGTAGCTTGGCACGTGCTGGCCGAGGGTGACAATGGGACCCTTACGTACCTTGGGATGCGAACAAACAGCCGTCAAACCTATGATCGTTCCCTGAATGTTTTCATGAAAGAAGGCGATGCCTAAGATTATCCATTAATCTGGCATGATTGTCACTGTCCATCTGCCATCTGCCATCTGCCTGCCGGCTATGGGCTCCATCAGTGCACATGGCCATGTGCACCGACGAAGCCTAGGACCGGCGGGTGGATGGCAGAGGGACCCCGATTCCCGGTTCCCCCTTGTGGCCTGCTGCTGGTCGCTTCCCGCTCGCGCAAGCCTGTCCCGGTTCCCTTTCTTCTGCCCTCGCCGAGGAGATCTGGCAACTTCGCGGCGGGCATGCCGTGCTCGATCATCAGGCTGCAGTCGGATCAGCCCCAGCCGGCGATTACCACTCGCAGCGGCGACCGGCCACCCAACGCGCCGGGAGACTCTTCCCTCCTCAACCTGCCGGCCGCTCGGATGCTGCAGACCGGAAGGCAGCTCCTTATGGTGCCCGTTTTTGTCGGAATGCTCCATCGAGTGGCACGCCTCGAGGCTTCGGGGCGCCCACTGGCGGATTTCTGAAAGGGAGACGACACTTCATTTTTTCTTGCCGATCCCGCGATCCCGGACCATCTCTCGTCCCTCTTGGCTGCAGTGTCCTCCCGCCGGCGTTAGACGCTCCCTCTTGCGTTGTGTACGACGCAACCCAGCACATTCCAGCCCACGTGGCCTTCGGCTCCGGCCGGCTTACCGTGCAAACGCCGCAACTGGCATACAGGCATCCGTATGCGCTCCGTGTCTAGAGACGGGCTGGCATTGGCCTTCATATGGCGAATTACAAATTCTCGAGCCCCAACGGGGACAAAGGGGGATCTTTGCAGTATTTGCGTCTCCCGAACCTCTGGCGCGCTTGAATTGCTTCTTTTCCCCTCCTTCTTTCCCTCGCGAAAATCCGTCGAACAGAAGATGAGGCATCATCGCTCCCACTGCAATCCGGACATGAGCATGTACCTCAACCCGCCCGACCGGCCGGTGCCGCCCCCGCCCGAATGGGTGCAGCGGAACTATCAGCGACCGTACTACCCGCGTCAGCAGTATGACAAGTGCGTCTTTCCCCTGCCTTATTCGCGCGTTTTAGCAATCTGACTGATGGAGATGGGACAGTCGCCCGTGGTTCACTGCAGTCGTGTTCGACTTGAACGGAAATGTCATCCCGCCTCCTGTCAATCCGCCTTGCGCCCCGTCTTCCGAGAAGCCGCTGCGCCGAGGCCAGGCAGCAGTGACCCTGTTTCCTGTTCATCCCGCTCCGCCGACGAAGCACGTCGATTTGGGCGATCTCCTCGCGCAGCTTTCGGATGTCACCGACTGGGTACGCTATCTCTCTGAGAATGTCGCCTGTGCGACCGCTGCCGTCGCAGGGACCCTCGGTGCTCAGAATGACACTGCAAGAGGGGCAATACTGGACGTGGACGACAGCCCCATCACGGTCCAAAGCGGGTGGCCGTTCCCCTGGGACAGCCAAGCCCCATTTGCCGACCTGAGCCTCCTATCGCCCCATCCGGTGATCCACGACGGCGTCGAGTACCCAACGGCTGCCAATCTCTTCTTCGCGCTCAAGTTCGAGGGCGACGAGGTTGCCATGGCAACCATCGCTACAGCCTTCGACCCCGAGTGGGCCGCGACTGATCGATCACTTGTTGGGCGGATTAGGGGCGACTGGCACAGCATTGCGTATGGGAAACTGATCGAGGTACTTCGCTTGAAGTTTGAACAGCATCCGGATCTGGCCGCTGAGTTGGTTAGTCGCTCCACTCTCCGATGTTTACGGATTACAAACCGACGCTGACTGTTGTCTCTAGCTCAGCACTGGCTATAGACCATTCATCGACAGGCGGCGAGATCGACCAGATAACATATTTGGACAGGCGTTGGAAGCTGTGAGGGAGCTTCTTCGAGGGTAGAGTGCTGCGTTTTTTGAGTCGGGGTCATATTATATGTTTGCTAGTAGTCCAACTCCTTACGACCTTCATAGCGATTGACTTATTCAGGCTGAGAAGATGTTCGTAGAGCTGTCGAAACAGACGATGCCTGTAAAAGGGCGTGTAGAGAGTCAGGAGAACCGACGGAGCAGACCACACGCTGAGATGAATGAGGATGCTGCCTCAATATATATTGTGACTTAAGACAAGGAGGCATATCATAAAGGGCCACAGCCAAGGACGCATGCGCTGATTCAACAAGCCAACTACTGTGTCTTGTGGACCTACTCGGCGATTTGCTGAAGAAAAACAACATTCGTCAGCTTTATGAACTAGAGTCTTCCAAGCGGATAGGGGGCTCACCCTAGCAGCCGAACTTGGTGTGGCAGGTGATAGGGCATACTCCATCGATGCACACGGGGCCGACACCGCGGGGGGTGACCGTAGGAGGCGGAACTGTGTGAATAGGGCCGCCGGGGCAGACCCACTCGTCGACGTTGGTGTCCCAGAAGCAGCCGGGCGGGCCAGCGACCGGAGCTGGAGCCGCCCAAGCGGTCGTTGCAGCCAAGGCAAGTACGATAGCAATGATGTTGAACTGCATGTTGTAGCCTGGTAGAGGGACCCGGTTAGTCATCTTGATGTTAAGTGCGAAGATAGGAACGGACTGAGGCTTGGGACGAAGAAGGGGAAGTAGACGGGGAGGGGGAGAGGAAAGACTTGAGGACAAGGCTCTGAAGGAAATAGTCGACATACAGGCCTACTTAAATACCATTTCAGACCCCGGCATCGGCAGAGTATTTCAAGAACGGAATCTTGAACAAGAGAGTCATACCGGGCCACACTCTCGCCGTTGATGATGACCGGTGTCAATTCCGATGTTGGTTCACAAGCGAGCTCCCACGAGAGTGATTTCCATATGGAATCCCATCAAAGGCACCATAGAAGGACCTGAGTCAAGGCACCGCAACCTCGGCACTGACATATGGTCATTCGGCTAGTCGTTGATGGTGCCTTTCGGTGGAGGAGGGGAAATGGCGGCCAGTCATCAAGTTCTCGAAACAGCCAGAAAAGTTGCTAAGGCTCGTATGTACAGCTGCTCAGGTGACCATTAGCCCCCGGTACCGTGTGCGTCCTTGAGAAAGACCTACTTGGAGGGTGATGAATTCCAAGTTGTTCTACCGTAGCGCTCGAGGCAGGGCAGCTCAAGTGACCTTGTAAGTCGGCAGGGTTGCCCCAGCATTTCGAGGCGCAGTTCAGGGCGCCGATGCAGGCGAGTCATGGCGATCAAAAGTAAGCGTCCAGATGAAGATTATGCAAGTTTAAGTGTCATCTAGCTTTGCAGGATGGATGACCTGTACAGAACAGAGAAGAGGATCACAAGACACGTTCGTCCGCGGACTTCGCGAAGCGTTCCGGAAGCAAAAGCGTTCCTGATTCTGCAGCTTCTTGAGTTCCCTTCCGGTGGAGGCCAAGGTCAACACCTCACGATGAAGGCGTCGTCCTCTCTTCTGTTCATTACCTCTTCATTGCGGCTCAGAATCTACTGTGTGTTGCAGTGACTCGCTATGACCGATATGGGACTCGAGCCGGCCATCAATACTGACGATGATGATCATGCCGGCGCCGCATGCGCCAGCCTGGACGCGCGGCCCTCCTTCGGCGATTCCCAATCATGACCGGACCTTGCATGATCTGTATTCCAGTATTCATTTGTTCATGTCCAGCAGTTGACGTGAGGATGGTGGTCATCCCTCTTGGAGCGAGCGGTACAGCTTCCGAGATAGGTTACGGGATTCTCAGTGGAGCCTTGGCGGCAGAAGCAGGCGACTGTTCGGTCGACCTGGTCTCCGACCTCCACGGGTAAGCACTTGGAAAATCAGTGGAAGATAGGCTGCGTTCTCACAGAAGATAATCTGCAGGCACTTCATGACCATCCAGAGTCGAAGACAAGCTTCGATGGGTGGGGACACGCGCCCGACGCGTGCCTTGACGCGTGTATGCGCCTACAAGGGCACGCGTCTTCCCGATCTGCACACCCCGCACTTTTTCGCATCCGGTACTAGCAAAGCATCGCGGACAACGAATTCCTTTATAGGCTGGGCACGAGGCTGGTCGACTGCAATGGTCTTGCATGTTCGCCCCGTGCCGATTGGCTGGTCGGGACTTTGACCTCAGCTTCTCTTCGGCGGCGGAGTTTGGGCCTTCTATCTTGGCAGAGGCGCCTTCTCGTCGTACTCTCGCCGCTGGAAGCCCCGACCGCCTTTCAATAGGCATCTATTCGCACCCCCTTACCCCACGGGCCGCGTCACCGCACCGGTGTTCTCTGTGATCGCGCCTTGGTCCCGAACACAGGTATATGGGGTATTATTGGTGCTGCATTGGCTATTGATACGTACAAGGCGACGGGTGATTACGTTAAAGTACAAACAATGGTGAGTGGGGACTTTCGAACTCGTGGGGGCAAAGTCGTTAACGAGACTGGTGCAGAGGGTCGTAAGTGGGGATTGACCAAAATGAAAAGAGCAAATGGAAGATCGATATTTGAATGTCCAAGGCCGGCGCTTTACCGCCTGGGAGACACGGATGCACGGTGGTTCATGAGAGCCCTCCCCAGCGTGTTGGCGGGGTCCTCGGCGTCAATGATATCCGCGTTGCCAGTTGCGACCTGAGCTGAGGGTCAGTGCATCGGTCGTCGTGGAAGGGCAAGGGACTCACAAGTTCGGCCTCAATCTCGCGGTACTGCGCCATCTTGTGCCCCGTCAAGTCGCGCATGACATCATCTTTGACATACTCCCAGTTCCTGCGCCAGTACGGCCGCCACTTTTCGGCCTCGGCCTGCGGATCGGCGCTCCCCGCAACGAGGTCGATGAGACGCTCCATGTCGGGGGTGGTTGGGCTCTCACCAAACTTGCGCGAGTGGTAGAGACGCTCCGCGTTGAAGTACACGCGCCCGCGGCACGCGATCATATGGTTCGAGTTGAGCCGGAGGTTCGAGTGCGGGTTGCTGGGCATGCCGGGCGGCTGGCGGCCGCCGAGGACGATCTTGGGCGGCTCGGGCAGGGGCGCATAGCGCATCGCGGCGGGCGACGTGGCCGGGGTCGTGTTCGCCGAGCTGGTGGGGGTGCGGAACATGGATTCGGGGACGATCTGCTGCAGCTGCACCTGGTTGAGTGGGACAGGCGAGACCCGGGGCTGTTCAAAGTGGACGTGGCGGACGGGGACGGGGGCAGGGGCAACCTGGACGGGCGGGGCGGACGGAACAGGGGCGTAGGCGGTGAGTACGGAAGGCAGGGGAGGTGGGTGCCCGTAGACGCGGTTGAGGAAGAACGCGCCGTCATGCGGTGCTCTCCCGACCTGGGGAGCAGCGGGAGGGACGCCAGGGCCCCGTGCGGGAGGCTGGGCGGGCGGGGCCGCGCGGGGCTGCGGGACGGGCTGGGTGAAGGGGCCGAAGGGGTGGTGCTTGGACGGGTGCTTGGAGGGATCCGACATGGTCGTTGCTTGCGAGGGGGGAAGGGGGGAGGGCGTGCGCGGGGAGGGGACGAGATAAGGGCCCGGGTGTTGAGTGTTTGTTGAGTGTAAAGAGGGCGCGTTGAGTGGGGAGGGCGACGGGGGGCTATGTCCTAGTCGACGGGGGTTGAGGCGGGGCAGGGGCAAGTGAGTGAGGAACGGGATACGCTGCGTTGGGCCGGGTTTTATGCCACAGAGGGGCCCGACCGGTGACTGCGCTCGGGGGTATGGGGGATGGGGTGCATTCGCTGCGAGTCTGCGCGGGAACGCGCCCCGTGCGATCGCGGAAATGCTGGGTCAAGCCGAGTCACGGTGCTCCCAACTGGGAAAGAGGATACACTAGCGCGACGCGTCGGGACAATGCCACTGCGCTCGCGCCGCACGAATCATGACTGAATCCCAGGGATAACTCGACCCCCGTTCTCGCCCAGTCACGCCGGAAAGGGGGTTACAGTCAGGGCTGGCAACGAAGCCCGCCGAACGACGCGGATTCGCCGTTGCACTCCGAGCCTGTGCAGGTGCAGCTCAGTTCGGAACGCGTCCAAGCCGACGTCGAGACCCTGCAACGGCCGGGGGGGCGAGGGGAAGGGGTGACGCATATGGCGCGGCGGTGGCACAGTCAAGCCCGGGTTACACCCTCGGCTTGGGCCCGTTTTTGGGCACGGCGCAGGATGGGCCGGGTGCGGGCGATGCGCGAACTCACCCGTATTCGCGCCTCTTGATCCTGCGCTCCTGGGGTCCACGAAGACGCAGGAAATGGCCATTGTTCGCGACCCCATTCTCCGCATCGCGTTGCGTCAATCCTTGCAGCTGACCGTGCCCGCACCGCCAGGACGCTCTCGACCGCCCCGCGGTCCAGCAGTGTTCTACGCGAGGTACACTCCCGTCTGCACTCGCCCAGACCGGCACACGCGCTGCCCACACAGGTCGCCGCCCTCGGTGCTCGCAGTCGCTGATCGCTCCTGCACCGCGCGCCTTCGCAACAGGGTCGGCCCCTTCACCGCATCGCATCACGCGGGATCACGCTCGCACAGGGAATTCCGTACATGCACAGCGGGAGCATCTCCACCATCTCCCACCGCCCATCACCTACCACATTCACTCTATTCCGGGTGGGCAGCTTCCCGTTTCCTCCGCCCGCTTCCACGTCAGCCCCAGTCAGGGTCATAGCACTGCGCCAGAAGGCCCTAACAATATCAAGATCTAAGACTCGACAATAACGACGAAGACTCATATCCTTACGCACCGCTGCGTCATCCCGCGCTGACAGAAGCCGACACCTTATTGACCCCTATCCTGGCTATTCAGTTGTCCTCCACTCAATTGCGACACAACTTACCAGCACATTCTGCGCATTCACCGGTTTCGAACCCTTGACAATCATGACATTCCGATCACCAGTCTGGATATCCGCAGCACGCGCCTACGCATGCCGGCTATGACTGGCATCATTAGGCGCCCTAATCCACATCCACCCAGCACAACAAGGCACTGCGGTGCCCTCCCCCCGCCATTTCCCCGCTGTCCCGCTGCCCGCGCCTCTGCGCGCCTGATCCCGCACAGTCCGAGTCCCAGTCCCCCGTCATCATCAGCGCCGAGCCCCATCTCCATCCCCATCGCCACCGGCAGTCCGCAGCGCCGAGCCGAGCCTGGAGCCCCTACATCTTCCCCTTCAGGCTAGCATAAACCCGCCAGCTTATGCCAGTGACACCCACCCGAGCTTCCTCCTGCCGTTACATAGCGGGCGTAGGAGTCATCCCGAGAAAGAAGCGCCTCGGCGCCCGGCTTGAGTCCGCCGTCCCTGTCATTTCCAACACTGCAACACACCACCCCAGGGCCTGACTCGGACAGAACCACAACAACAACGACAACAACAACACGCCACGCCGTTCGAGCCCGCGGCGCTCGGCAGGCCCGCTCGCCCCTATCCCCTGCCCCGCCCCTATTCCAGTCCATTCCACCCAAGCCCCGGCATCCATTTGCCATCTTTGTCCGTCTTTGTCCACCTCCTAGACCGGCAATCCTCCCTTCCCCATGCCGGCAGGGCACAGTCCCGCAGTCCCCACCCCACCCCAACATCGCCCCGGCGACCCGGCCGGATTTCACCCTTCTCCCCGGCTTCCAGCCTGAGCACCAAGCGGTGGGGAGATCACTGCTCGGACCCCTCCGGGTAATGGTATCGGTGCGTCCGGAAAGCCGAAGGCTGGCGCAGATGACACACCACTGAGCACCCCTGCTTCCTTGCTTCCCTTCTTCCCGCGGTCTCTCCTTCTCCCCTTCGCGCTCGGGATCGAAGCTTCCGAATTGAACTTCTGATGGGCGCCCCACGGGCGCTAACCAGCCCTGGGCCTACGTTCCCAGCGGGCCGGCACCGTCTTCTCACTTCGCGTTCCTATCCGTCGGGCGAGCGGACTGCGCTGCTGAGCTGTTGGGCTGCTGATGCGGCCGGCAATGAAACGGTCTCAACCCCTGTATTTAGGGTGGTAGGACCCAAGCGACCGGGAGCGGGTGAGAGGTGAGAGGCCACCACGGAGGAGCATGGGCATTGGGCATTGCACCCGCCATTTGGGCCAGCGGGCACTGATCGAGCGTCGTATCGATCAATCAGGGAGGATCGCGGCATCTACCGCCCTGATCGCCCCTTTTGGACGACCGGCGCGCGGGGCGTAATTCCAACCTGACGACGCTGGGAACTTGGCAGACGATAATGATGTGATTCTGGAAGGAAGGCGTGCAGCTGCACCTGCTCCGGTGAGCCGCCGAGTGCTGGACTAGGACCACCTGTTCCTGCCTCAAGCGAAGGGGAGCGGGATCGCCGCTATTTCCACACGAAATCGCCCCCTCGTAGCACTGGGAAGCGACCGGAGCAGGGCCGGTCGTCCGCGGACAGGGGTCGGGTGAGTCACACGTCCTCAGGCTCCCAGGTTCTGAGGCTCTGATAGGGTGGCTTCTGCGCGCAGAAGCTCAGCTCCGATTTCGGGAGGAATGAGTTGCCTGGTGTGGGTCATTGAGAAGCAGGAGATCCGATGGTGTCGGGCGTGACTTCATGGAGACTTTTGTTCTCAGCTCCAGTAAGCTCCGAGTCCGGTGTGTTGCAATGACTGGTTCGCTTTGTGGGGCGTATTGTTGGTGTCTCGACGGCATCTGGCACTTTACCTGCCCCGACACCAATATGGGGGGCTAAGGTAACGACCTGCATAAACCATCCCTGAATTTAGGGTATGTTCCTTCCTATTTGGCAGTCCCTCAGGGAGCAAAGTTACAGAAGCCAGGAGTGTTCGAACCTCATGTCCCCGAATAACATGTCGCTGCCAGAGCTCAGTCTACCTGAAAGAGGAGAATTGTGTGTATTCCAGCAGTGGCCGTGTCAGGAGAAATTCATTTTGCGGTGAGCAGGTTTCATTCAATCTCTAGGATGAAAGAAGCAAAGCCGACCGCGGTCGCAGCAGATCCGAGGTCTCAGGTCGCCGGCTATAGTAGCATTCATGTAATTTAAGGTCTTCCAAGTGTGAGAAAGTTGTGTACAAGACGGACACGCGTGTTCTTCCCAGGTTGTCTCCTTCAACACAGGTGACTGGGACGAAGTGCCTCACCTGCCCGCCCGGGCCGGAGAGCCCCACGGTTCGAGACTATAGCCGTACGAGCTTACTCAGCATAAAGAATTGTATGTGTACAGTCCCCAAACGGACAAGCAATTGCTTGACCTGTGTTATCAGACAACGGTTGTCACCGTAAGGCTAACTACTATAAAAGCCAGGTATACCGCGGTGTCTGTGTCTCACTATCTCAGCACCCCGGCTCACACAGTGAAACAGCGCGATACAGCAAGTCCAGCTCAAGGGATGGTGTCGAGAGGAGTGCATTCCAAATCAAGAGAGCTTATCTCGTTGACAGCATAACTTATACAATGCAGCTCAACATTACTTACATCGCTGCCCTTGTTGTGCCAGTGTTCGCCGCCCCCACCCCTGCCCCTACCGCCTTGCCCGAGCGGGCGGCTGACCTTCCGGTCCGCCAGGCTGGTTTGACAAACATCCTGGCGATCTGCGAGTTTATGGTCTGCGGTGCGCTCTTCGTAAATGTCTCTCGAAGTATGACCGCTGACGTCAACCGTAGGAAACCCTCCCAAGGCTTAGATCTCCGGATGCGCCTACTTTGTCCCTGCTACCAGAAACGGAGTTGGCGTTCTCCTGCGACATGTGTCCCTTCGATTGTTCTAGTAGTTGAGGGCACAACCAGACAATGCGAATTCATTCCCTCGTCCCGCAAAAGCTTCGTCCCGCTCGCGAGCGAATTCCTGCGGGTTGAGAGTCGTGCGAAACACAGCAGGCAGGTCGGCGCACATTTGGAAAGCTTCGGTGCAGGTCCCATGCGATACATTTCGTCCATCTAGCGCCGCGATTCCATTTGCGATGGCTAGACTCTGAAGATGGACAACTCTAGAGATGAGCAATGAGATAAATCTTGAATTGCTCCTATATTGAAGGCAGGAAGCGGCGAATCAGGGTGCCCATCTGCTTGTTTTGTGGGTCTTGGTCCCTCATGTAAAAAAGGTCCCGAGACCCGCCTTGAAAAATGTCGCCCCTGCATCATAGGATTTCGCCGTACGCGACCGAGCGCCAACAGCCGTCCACCCGTTCACGACTCACAGGGCAGCGAGGCTTCTCACTCCTTTCCTCCTTTTGGACGTCCACCATCCCTCTTATCTTTCCTTAATACCGCTCTTGTATTCCCCATCATGGCACCCTCAAACTCCAAGCAAAAGCGCCTTGCTGAGCGCGCAGCCAAGAAGTCGTCCAAGACCAACGGCGCGACCGAGTCGTCCCCGTCCACCCCGGCGCTGAGCGTCAACGGCTCGTCTGCGACAACACCGGCAACCGGCGTTTCGCGCAACGGCAGTCAGGACGACCTGAAGGAGATGGCCAGACTCCAAATCGCAACGGATCGTAGCGCATCTGGTGTTCTGGTATCTGACCCGAAGAGCCGTGATATCAAAATTGACTCCTACACCCTGTCCTTCCACGGTCGATTGCTCTTCGAGGGTGCTGAGATTCAGCTCAACTACGGCCAACGGTATGGTCTCCTCGGTGAAAATGGAAGTGGCAAATCCACATTCCTTCAATCGCTCGCGGATCGTGATATTGACATTCCGGAGAACATTGATGTATGCGTCAATCTGCATCGCACTCCGAATTCATTGCTTACGAGCCTTTGTAGATCTACATTGTCAGCGGCGAAGCAGAGCCATCCGATGTCAACGCTATGGACTACATCATTGCATCTGCAAAGGAGAAGGTCGCAAAGCTAGAGCAGCGCATGGAGGACCTGGCAACGGCGGACGACGTTGACGAGTTGGCTCTGGATGCGTTGAACGAGGAGCTTGAGGAGCTCGATCCCAGCACGTTCGAGTCCAAGGCCGGTTCCATTCTGCATGGTCTGGGTTTCTCCCAGGAGATGACCAAGCGGCCAACGAAGGACATGTCCGGTGGTTGGCGGATGCGTGTCTCCCTCGCCCGCGCTCTGTTCATCAAGCCCCATCTGCTGCTCATGGACGAGCCGACGAACCACTTGGATCTCGGCGCCGTCGTCTGGCTCGAAGCGTACCTCTCCACCTACAACCACATCCTCGTCATCACCTCCCACTCTGCAGATTTCATGGATACCGTATGTACGAACATCATGGAGCTCACGCCCAAGAAGAAGATGGTGTACTACAGCGGTAACTACTCGACGTATGTCCGGACGAAGACGGAGAACGAGGTCAACCAAATGAAGGCGTACGCGAAGCAGCAGGAGGAAATCGCCCACATCAAGAAGTTCATTGCCTCCGCCGGTACCTATGCCAACCTTGTCAGGCAGGCGAAGTCCAAGCAAAAGATCATCGACAAGATGGAGGCTGCTGGTCTCATCGAGGCCATCGAGGTCAAGCGGCCACTCAGGTTCAACTTTGAGGATGTCAGCAAGCTGCCGCCACCTATCATCGCATTTAACGACGTTGCATTTTCCTACTCCGGCAAGAAGCAGGACTACCTGTATGAGCATCTGTCTTTCGGTGTTGAGTGCGTACTTCGTTTATGTGCCTCGGGAGTCGCATGCTGACATGCATCTAGCATGGACTCCCGCATTGCGATACTTGGGGCAAATGGTGCCGGAAAGTCCACGTTGCTCAACCTCATCACCACCCAACTACAACCCTGTGAAGGTACCATCTCCAAGCATGTCGGTCTCAAGCTGGCGAAGTACAGCCAGCACAGTGCCGATCAGCTCCCATACGACAAGTCACCATTGGAGTACTTTGAGAGCATGTACCACCAGAAATTCCCGGACAAGGACACGATGTTCTGGCGAGCACAGCTCGGTCGGTTCGGTCTGACCGGCGCTCATCAGACCAGCCCTATCAAGCAACTGTCAGATGGCCTGCGTAACCGCGTCGTCTTCTCCCAGCTCGCCATGGAGCACCCGCACATCCTCCTCCTTGATGAGCCCACGAACCATTTGGACATGGGTTCCATCGATGCGCTGGCGCAGGCCATCAAGGAGTTCTCCGGCGGTGTCGTCATCGTCTCCCACGACTTCCGGCTCATCGAGCAGGTGGCTGAGGAGCTCTGGGAGGTGGCCGACAAGACGATCAAGAACTTGACGAAGATGGACATCAACATCCGCGACTACAAGCAGGGTCTGATTTCCAAGAGTTCGTCCTGCCTTATTCCGTAGCCAGCGTGCCCTACTTACACATATGCAACAGGTTTGAAGGATATTGAGAAGGCGAAGCTCATTAGCAAGACCTCCGCCAAGGGACGTGTCTGAGCCGTTAGACCGTGCTCCTTGCCTGTTTCGGCTCAGTCTTTCGTTCACAGTACCCTTGCACGACTGTTATATCATGTATTCCAGCCCGATGGCCTTACATCCAGGATCTCATCTTTAGACGCAGCGTATTGCAATGCACATTCATCTGTACCATGGTCTTCTCTACTTGTCCGTCCTATTCCGACCCTACAATGGTGTCTGAGTCCAGGAACCGAGGGCAGAGAGGGGGGAAGCAGCGAGGAGATGGCTGGTCACTCACGCGCCGCCTTCTGCAGTGATACAAGTGTGCTCATTGCATAATAACTATGAGACCGAATTACAGCATGTTCAGCCATCTCCCCGTACCCTACAATGGTACAACGCCTAGACTCGTTGATCGCCCGATTGTTACGGGATGTGCATATACACGCGCTGCTGGCTCGCTGGTGGACCGAGGTGGGTGCGTCGAGCGATGGAGATATGTAGTTCGCTTGCGCGTCTCCGAGCTGCCTGGCTTGGTTGGATCGGAGCATCGACGGCTTCCAATCACAGCTTTGCCTTCTCTATTGACGGGGCAGACCGCTCGAGCCGCCGACCGCTGTACCTCTCCTCTCGCCAGTGTGCAGCTTGGGTGTCCATCGCGGATTTGCCTACTCGACGCATCTTGATATGCGTCGCGCTCGCCACGATCTTGTGGATAGGCTCGGAGACGTCCCAAACCTCGCATCGGACCGTTTGGACACGGGCGCTGAACGCGACGACGTTTGATATGAGCCGAAGTTTTGCGCCTCTGTCATGAAGTGAGTGACTGGGTCGGGCAGGAGGGCGAGTGTATGCATACAGAGGAGCAGGCGCGTGGTACGTGACGCTCAGATTGAGGGAAACGCTGGGAAGCGTGCTCTCGTCTGGAGAATCCAAGGCACTCAGCGCAATGCTGGAGCATCTGTGGTAGATACTTAAGAAGATAGCTCTCTCGGTAACCGTAGATAACGCACGAATCGATCCAGTACGCGGTGCACCCTCCATGCAAGAACCCAATCCCGTTCAAGCAGTCCTCCGTGACCGTCACCTCATGGATGGTCTCTGCCGTTCGCCTCTTCTGCCCGCCAGGAAGATATTCCTCCTTGATGTTTAGTGTCGTGAATCGCTGGCCTTGTCGCGCCTCTCGACCGAAGCCCGGAGCACCGGGTCCACCGAGCCAGTTGTCCCACTTGAACGCAGTGGCGGCCTTAACGTCCTCCGGCGCGTTCCCGGCAAGGTGCGTCGAGGAGCTCATCGTGGTAGGACCAGTCTGTAATCGAAAATGGCAGAGATTCAAGGACAGTGCCCGGCAAAGCGATCTCGCGCTGAATGCCCGTCGTTCCTGTCGTTCTGTGGAACTTTGGACATTGGCAGGGACCGGTAATAGCCCAGTTGGTGGACGGAGGCGTTGCGGATGGTAGCCTGGGCCCGCCCGTGCAACGCGATTGGCTTCCGTAGTACGCGAGTGCCTGGTTGCTCCCAGCCGGCCAACTCCGACAAGTCGCGCGGGGCTTGCCGCACAGTAACTGTTCAGTCACACCATACTCCCATACCGACTATGAGCGAAGCAATCGACACCGTAATCCATCGAATATGGAGCATACCGGAGCTCCTACATTGCGTATTGTCCTATATGGATGCAGGAAGTCGTATCAGCATGGCGTGCACTGCACGAGTATTCCGTCTGCCTGCTCTGTCCCATGTATGGAAGGTAGTAAACGATAAAGGCATTGCGGCATTGTTACGTCTCGTGACCGTAGATTACAAGGTACGCTCCCTTCGCCCACTCCGACGCCTTTGTTTCAATCTTGCTTTTGCAGGCCATGGCTGTGCGGTGGGCGCGCTTCGACGAATACGCCGCCTGCATAGACCATGCCCACATCATCTCGTTGCCTAAGGAGGCACAAGCAGACCTGCATCGCGTGGCTGCCATGAGACCACACCAACATCTTCCCATTCTATTTCGACTGAAGTCGCTCGCTTGCTATCCAACGGACCCGGGAAGTCTTCTGTGCGCCCTTCAATTGATGCATGTCAATCTAGAAGAGCTCGAGTTCCACCATCCCATAAATCTAACGGACGGCATGGAAGAATCACTCGCATCGGAGTGGCGGCAGATTGTCCAAGCTCTCGTCTTTCGACTGGAGACAGAATGTATGAACCTCAAGCACCTTCGATACTTGCCTCCGAGTGACGAGCCCCAGCCCCCGCCAATTGACTTCCTTTCTCACCTTGCTCAGCTGTCTACTTTCATCGGTGATATCGATACCTTCACTATTGAGGGCATCCAGGCATTGGCGCACAAGCCTATGCTGAAGAAAATGCACTTCATCACCTACTGCGATAACGACATGGTTCTAAATTTCAAAAGCGAGCAAAGTTACCTCAACGCGGGTGCCTTTGGCGTATTGGAGGATTTGCGATTGGATCACACTGCCCGCATCATCAATGCTCTCCTGTCGGTCGTCACTGGCCCATTGCGAACCCTCACGTGCACAATCGAGAGCTCCACATCACCCAAAGAAGTGCAACAACTTGCAACGGTCGTATCACGATTTCGATTAACGTTGCGGGAGCTGTGTCTCAATTTGTATGACGTACTGCCACGCGAGAAGAATTTTGGAAGCTGGAAAGACCTTGCAAAGCTGGCACGGTGCAACAAAGTGGAGCGCCTCGCGATCGTTTATCAGCTTCCTGGCCATACCTTTCAGTTTTCGGACGAGGACCTGCTGGGAGTAGCGCAGAGCTACAATCAACTGCGTCACCTGTCCATTGGGTGGATGCCAAAGACCCCCTTAGCCGAGGGTCAATCAAACGATGCTGTTGGCGGTCTCGAGGATGAGAAGTCATTAACGGTACTCGGCCTGGTTCCCCTACTGCAGGCCTGCTCGAAACTGCAATACATTCATCTCACCAGCATCAACGCCGAAGATGTGCGAGGTCATCCTCCCTCAGAGATTGTGGTCATTGAACGCGCCGTTCATATTACAACGCAATCCATGGAAATCTTGTTCCCATTCAAGGTGGCTCTGTTCCTAAGCAGCTGGCTGCTAGATGGATACCTGGACTTGTCCGAGCCAGACGATGAGGAAGCAACACAAGCTCTTCGTTCTTCCGACAATGGTCGACAGATCACTTTCATCATGGTTATTATGGAATCATTCCGCTGCCATCGACGAATGGTGGAACAGTGCATTCCATTCGACCACCTCGAGACACCCGAATTCACAAATCGCTTTGTTGAAATGATGAAATTGAAGCCATGATGTTGGTAAGGGACTCTACAGTGTTCTCTATACGCAGACTATTCATCGTATTGCCCAAGTATTTGCTGTTGTATTCTACAAATTTTGTGGCACAGCTATGGTTCAATCACAGACAATGAGCAACACATCTCAGCATGAGCCGGCCCCTGTCAGCCCTCCTTCTGCTGAGTGCCACTTGAACACGTCATCCCTCAGTTTTACGCATGGAACTTTCCAGAAAGTGGTGCGGAATTGTGGCAACCCTGCAATTCTGACTCGCACCTCATTTGTCTCCGTTGTGCTTTCTGAGTCTTAACTTGGTTCGACTCCTCCCTTCTCTGCATTTCACCATCCACCTCACGGAGAACGCTCATGATGGTGGTGCTCAGGCTCATTGCTCGGCATCCGATATGGGCCATCAACGAAGTTGTGCTTCAAATACTGCGTCACATGGACGGTCCTGAACTTGTCGCCATGGCATGCACAGCACGTCGCTTTCGCTGGACAGCGGCGTCGCTGCTTTGGCAAAGTGCCAGCGATGGAGCTATTCGGTGTCTCCTTGACATTGTCCTTGATGGCCATGGGGTATGACCTATTCCTTCTGCTTATGCCGGTTTCTAATACTCCTGAAAAGAGAATGGAACAATGCTTCGAGACGTTTCAGAGATACGCTGGACTGGTTCAAAATGTCGACATCCGTTCTCTTGGCCCTGATCATCACCACAAATTCCACCTAGTCGAATCAATGAGGCCGTCTCGCCGTACCCGTCCTATGCTGCCTTCAATCAGCTCACTCAAGGTTCGACCTACAACCCCCGGGGATCTTGGATGTGCTCTATCCTTACTGCACCCGCAACTCGAGCACCTTTCGTTGGACATCAATATGGATCTGGCCGACGACGAAATCGACGATAATCTTCAGCAGCAATGGAACATCCAGATACAGACCTTCCTTCTTCGGCTGCATGAAGATTGTCCATCGCTAGTCACGCTCAAGCTCATTCCCCCCGACGGTCTACAAGCTTTTACCGTGGATTGCAAGAGACTATTCTCCAATATGAAGGCTTTGCGCGAATACGCTGGCGATCCAAACACGTTCACGGTTCAATCAATCCTGACGCTGGGACGTTTACCCTCACTCACTATCCTCCGTTTCAGTGATTTTGTTTCACGAGGTCATCCATGGGATACCGAACAGATTACGAAGACCGCAAAAACGCCATCCTTCTCCCAACTTCGCTTTCTATACCTCAACCAACCAGCAAAAGAGACGATTGCTCTGCTCAATTATCTTGGCAGCAACCTTGTTGAACTGGACGTTTCCATTGAGGAAGAAGTCGTATCTGGTCAGCTCTCACGTCTGCTCAAAAGCATTGCCTCCTTTCACACATCATTGGAGCTTCTACACGTTCATCTCTTTGATGTGACAATGGAGAATGGCCATAGAGCCGGATGGGACGAGCTATCTGTATTGCATCGCTGCAGAAACCTGTGCGGAATCTGGATGAACTACCAACTTCGGCATGGGCAGTTCCGGTTTTCCGATGGACACCTCTTTCACATACAGCAAGCATGGCCGCGTTTGGTTGAATTCGAAGTACGCTGGAAGCCAAAACAGTTGCCGGAATATGAAGGCGGAGAGGCACTATTTGGGCTGGATGATGAAACACAGCTCACAATCATGGGCTTGCTGCGCATGATCAAGGCATGCAACTCACTTGCGTACATCCATCTCACCCCTTTGGATCTCTCCCGTCTTCCAGACTCCCTCCGCGGGCTAAGCACCATAAATCGATCTTTCCTGCTGCAGCTGGAATACCCTCACATCCTGTCGCCTTATCATGTTGCTCTTCTTCTGGCGCACTGCGCACCAAAGATAGACTTCAAGATCGATGATCCACATAGTGACGAGCAGACTGCCATACTACGTGCTTCGCCTGCTGGCCACCGTGTCGCCCTCGTCACCGCTCTGATACAGTTCCAAAAGGACCGCTCCAAGCTTCTCAGCAATCCGAATGCATTCCACGAAATTGAAGCACCCGAAGATTTGCAAGATCTGGCTCTCTACGACTGAGGCAATTTACTGAGGTGCACGACCACGTCTCACTCTTTCGAGTCATATGTTCACCACTTACAAGGTCGCCTGTCTGCTACCGCCTTCACATAATTGCTCTAAGGACACCGAGACAATGAAACCACTGTGCGCTATGCCAAGCTCTCCCATACACATACCATTCTGCAACGTTTCCTTCTTTGCTCCGACCGGCACATCTCAGTACTGCTCATAAGCTGATTGTCAATGACGATACTCTGAGCAAACCATGTACTACCTGAGTATTGCCATTTAATGCAACAGATTCCCTAAACGGTGCGAGAGGGTAGTAGTCAAGCGGTAGTACTTTCACCCTCGCAGCGCTGGTGGAGTACATGAACGGCGGCAGTTCTTGCAGAGATCTATACACTATATGGGATGTACCAGAGCCCAGTCCCCGCATCTTGTTATACTCAAACAGGAACGACCCCCCGAACTTAGTACAGACGTTTCGTCAGCCAGCCCTGGTTCGAGTATAGGATGAAGTCGACGATGTTGGTATACTAGCCCTCCTACAAATAGTCACAGATAACGATAAGGTTTAGACTTGCGTCTCAAAGGACATGCCTATGACCATTGGTGTGTGATCAGGCGCTTAGTACGCAGCGCTCAACCTGAGAAAAGCGCTGGGAAGCGTGCTGCTGTCTGGAAGATCCAGACCGCTCAGCGTAAGGCTACGACATCTTTGACAGAATGGTCAGATCAGCACCGTAGCAAGCATAGACAACGCACGAATCGATCCAGTGCGCGGTGCAAGTTCGACTCAAGAACCCGGTGATCCCGCTCAAGCAGTCCCTCCGTAACTGTCACCTCATACTGCCGATCTCAGCCCTTTGTCTTTTCTACCCTCCAGATAGCTCTTCCTCCTTGACGTTTACTAGCGCAAATCGCTGGCCTTGTCGCGCGTCTCAGCCGAAGCCGGACCGTCCTACTTGAAGGCTGCTGGTGCGACCTTGACGTTCTCTGACTCGTCCCCCATGAGCGGGGTCCGCATGACCTTGGAGCATCCTACGATCCGAAGTTGGTGAACGGCGATGGACTAGAAAACGACTGATTTGAGCTGAGCTCCGGAGCGGTCATGAAAACTGGTTAAGATGCATCGTAAGCGGATAGTGGACGTGAAGATATCTGGGGTGAAAGGGGCGCGTGGGTGCGGCCGGTGCTTGCCGCCGCATCCAGGGAAAAGAAAGGACGGGTCGCGCGATGACACTAGAGGAGGGGCCGAGCTGTGCGCCGGCAAGCCCCTAGCTCCCGAAGAACGCAGGCAAATTCTAACTTTGGGTAAGGGCTCGCTGCACTCGCCGCTGCCGATTCCCCTTTGAGCCCGCCGGGCCATTCGGACTCCGCTCGCTCCGTCCGACTGTCCCTCCGGGCCTCGGGGAAAACGAGTGCGGGACAAAATGGAGACAATTGAGGCGGCGACGAAAAGGAAGAATAACTGCACAGCCACCAGCAGGATGGTAAAACTCCGAGATTCCGCCAGTTTTGTCGTCCCTTTGCCAGTAACCGATTCCTTCCCTCCTTTCGTTGGGGGAATCGGAATAAGCATCACATTTCCATAGCCTTTCAGTGGCAGAAATTTGATCCCGAGTGGACTTCGTACAATCGTACTCTCTAGCAAGAGCTAGGGGACACCGTACTATTCCGTACAGGTCTCTCCAATACTGTGCAGTCGAACACTCTCTGCGCAGTACCACAACGTACATCTGATAATATGGAACGGCTGCATCGTATATGGGAGAACCCGGAGCTCGTTCATATGATTTGTGGCTACACGACCAAGCCTGATCTCGTGAACTTTGCCTCTACGGCATCGTCCTTTCGCCTACCAGCATTGTCGCACGTGTGGGAGAAGGTTGACGAAAAGGCACTATTTGCGCTCGTTGGTGTCATCGCTGATGGCGACGGTGTAAGCTGCTTTCTTCTCAGCCCGAACTGAGAACTGAACAGGGTAAAAGGCATACTCTGCGCGCTGGAACAAATTCCAGGAATATGCAAGGCTTATCATGGAAGCACGGTTGACCGTTAGACACCTCAACCACATTGAAGAACTGAAACTCTACTCTGTCATGACCATGCGATCTGCTCAGCATCTTCCGATTCTCCCACATCTTCAAAGTCTCTATATCACTGTGGAGAAGGGCTCAAGGACTGTTGCATGGGCGCTAGGCCTGATGCACCCCGCGCTCCAGGTCCTCCAGTTAGACATGCCCTGGGATCTGAGGTCTTCGAAAGTGGCGAGCAGGCTTGAACACTCTATACACGCGTTCCTCTACCGCATCGAGTCAGAGTCGAATACCCTCCATACCCTCAACCTGAAACTTCCTCAAGGATTGTCACTGAGCTCATCCCTCGGAAGACTCTTGTCCCAAACGACAAATCTCACCAGCTTCATTTCGAACGACATACTCGCCAGAGTCGATGTCATTGGTTCTGCATCCCGTCTTCCTAAGCTGACTCTCTTAGCCCTTACGAAGGTCAACCATCACGATTTGCATCCGGATCTACCCAAGCTGAGCTGCGATTCGGACCCACATTTTTTGGATTCTCTCGAAGTTCTCTTCTTGTATCTGCCCCTGCTGGAAACTACCACCATCATAGAGCTCGTGACTGGACCCTTGAAGAACATCGGCATCTACCTGCCGCGCGCAGTGTCACCCAACGACCTGGGGAAGCTTTTCGATGTAATCTCGTATTTCAGCAGCACCTTGTCCCTATTTTCGTTGGATCTTCGCGACGTGGTATGTATTGGGGAAGAGGGCGGGTGGCATAGCATGGCGACTCTCCTATCATGTCATCAGCTCGAGGAGCTCAGGCTTCGCTACTATTTGGCTGCCGGGCCCTTTCGCATCTCCGACAGCGACTTCGAATCAATGGCAGAAGCATGGCCGAATCTGGAGAAGTTGAGTATCTGCTGGCGACCAAAACAACCGACCGGACCAGACGATCCCATTCAGATTGGTGGGCTTCACGACGAAACGGCAATATCCCTTACCGGAGCCCGAGGCCTATTCACGACCTGCGTCCACCTGACCAGCTTACATGTCACGAGCTTACATATGTCTGCCCTTGTCTCTACGGATCCTGCGTTAACTTCCATCACTCGAGATATTTTTTATTTCAATGCAACAGCCATATATAGAGTCACCTTTCGACGTCGCACTCTTTCTCAGCGTCTGGCTTCCTAAGGTCAAGCTGGAACTCAAGAACCCGTTCGACTCATCCGAACAGCTTCCCCAAAACGTCGATCTTGCTCAAGTCATCCTGCTATCGGATACAATACGAACACACAAGCGCCTAGTCGAAGACTTCAAGCAATTCGATACGCTGGAACGCCCGAGCGTGCTGGATGACCTGGAAGTGAGGTTGAAGCAGGAGTAAGGTGATGGCAGTCAGGGGATGCGCGGCGTTAATACGGAGGTTCGTCCTATCTGACATACAAGATCATTCCCAACATATCCTCAATCGCAGGGCTTCACTTCCGCAACTTTCAATCATCCATCCTCGGGATGTCGCCTCGGAACGTCGCGTATGGTATGTATGGGGCGCGTCTATCATTGCTCCTTCAAGGACTTACGGTTTCGACCAGACACTAGACAATGCTCGGTCGTATTTCACTTTTCTATCTGATGCCAGACTCATGTTCTGGCTACCTGCGGCAGCACTACTGGGTCCCATCATCGTTCCATTTCCGCCATCTCTGCATATCGTCAGCTAGTTACGGGATTCATTACCCTAATGCCATATCCACTTCCTATACACATCGTGGATCCTGTTCTTGAGTAAGACATCAGCCATCAAGCGGGCGATGAACAGATCTAGGGCGAGATGAACTATGCCATACAGACCGTGCCTTGTTGCTTAGATGCCAAGGAGTCACGAGCAATGCGGAAGGACGACGCGAGTCACACGACCCGCTGCGAAATTTCAGGCCCGTCGCGGAATGCGAGGACGCGCCCTTCTTTGAACGATCACCTCGACGATGTCAGAAACGGCTCCCACGATGCACCGCGTGTGGAAGGTGCCGGAGATTTTCCATCACATTCTCTCACTTCCAAAGTGAAAACACCTCGTCAGCATCGCATGCACTTCTAAAGTATTTCGTCTTCCCGCTTTATCCCACGTCTGGAACGAGGGTGAACGATGCGGGTATAGGTGCGCTTCTGCACGTAGTAGTCGAGAGCGACCCGGTGAGATCTGGCATGCATTACTTAACGCATCCATGTACGTGTCCGTTAATGAGTCATGATCGTCACGGATAGCCAGTCACGGATAGCCAGTTCTATTGCCCTGTATTGTTTCCGTGCCCTGCGGTCGCCGCGCGGGTCGACGACAGCTTGAAATGTTTCGCACGCGTCGCGCGTGGGTCTCTTCGGCTATTCCTATAAGTTACGATCTCGACTATGAGCGACAACAATGGCCATGTGCATCGTATATGGCACGTACCAGAGTCTGTTCGCCACATATTATCATACTCGAAAGCCAAGGATCTTGTGAGCTTGGCATGCACTGCCCAGGTGTTTCGTCTGCCAGCCCTAGCTCAAGTATGGAATGAAGTGGATGATGACGGTATACTGGCTCTCCTGCAAATAGTCACCGACAGCGATAAGGTACTACTTTGCTTCTCCAAGCGGATCTCGATGCTTAATGCTTGGGATAGGTGATGCAGGTTCGCTGGTCGCATTTCGAAGACTACGCCCGTCTTGTTGATCGCTTGGCCCTCCGATCGTTCACGAAGCGCACGCGAGACAAGTTAAATCGCGTGGTCGCCATGAGACCTCGCCAAGATCGGCCGATACTACCTCAACTTACATCGCTTCATTCCCATCCAACGGATCCACGGGATCTATTATGCATACTATATTTCATGCACAAGGACCTGGTCGAATTCCACTTGGACCTACCGATGACATCAGAACAATTCGATACTCTGAGCGGGAACGACTGGCAGGAGCCTCTTGAAGCTGTCCTCTTCCGAGTCGAGACAGAGTTGCCACATCTTAAGCGCCTCAAGCTAATCCTGCCATCGACGGATCTGGGCCTCATATCAAAGGGATTTTTTTCCAAGTTTGCGGAGCTCGATACCTTCATCGGCAATGAGGAGGCTTTGGCGGACGATGGGTTACTGGAGCTTGCTCGTCTACAATCTCTGCGAAAACTGGCCATCGCCGCCTCCGTGGGATCAAGTACGGAACCGAGCGTTGTGGACCTACGAAGCACTCCCGGTGCACCATGCTTTCCTATACTGGAAGATCTGGAGTTGGCTCAGAACATCGACGTCACGCTTGGTATACTAGATACCATGAAGGGTCCCCTGCGTCGTTTCAACTGCAGTGTCGCGCAACCCATGTCTTTCGAGGAAGCTCATCGACTGGTCAAAGCCATTGCTTCCTTTCACCAAACTTTGAGAAGGCTCGACCTGTCCATGGAGGTTGTTCCAGTCGACAGTGCGGCAGGAAAATGGCAAGATCTCGCCGAGCTGCTCGACTGTCACAAGCTGGTGTATCTCGGTTTGGTGTACCATGTATCTGGCAGACTCTTCGAATTCACCGACGCGGACCTACTATCTATCGCGTCGAACCTTCCCGAGCTACACGAATTGTGGGTATGCTGGACGCCAAGACCAGAGTTAAAGACGGATGATGAAGAAGTCGGAGGCGGCCTGCTGGACGAGAGCGCGATAACGCTATGGGGCTTGGCACGACTGCTCCAACAATACCCCAAGTTGGACCGCATACATCTCACCAGTATCAACACGGCCGACATACACAACTCCGCCTCTGCAATCGAGAAGGTCTCGCGCAAGATCGAGATCTCAGCACAATCTATGATCATATCGTCTCCTTCCAACGTCGCGATGTTCTTGGAGGGTTGGCTTCCAAACTGTCATCTTAAGCTGCTGGAGCCGGGAGATGACGCAGACTGGAACGTCCAAGCGTCGGACAATAATCAACAGCTCGTTCTCATCATGTCGCTGGTGGAGCTGCTTCGCTGCCATCGTCATCTGGTGGACACTCCCATGGCTTTCAAAGATCTCGACATTCCGGATTGTGCAAAGAGTATCTGGACGCTTTTGCCATGAAGATGGGTGTAATCACGGTCAGGATAATATCAGTTCTCTCTTTCATTATGGGTCTCATCGATATTTTGAGCATGTATGCCGTCACTTTCAACACTACGCATCTCTTCCACTAGCGCATCGTTTAGCCAATGTCACCTTTACGTACGTTCATTCAATGCCATCCCGAATTGTCGACCATCACGGCAGTGCCACATCGCCTCGTCCATCGGTAGATCGGAGGAGATGCACATGTACATGATCACCTTGTCTACTCGTACAAGACAAAGATATGGTGCACTCATGAGGTTCATTGTATGCGCTGAATGCCGTTCTAAGATACTGAAAGTAGCCCAGGTGGAGATACAGAATACGCAACGTTTGGGTCTGACACTACCGCCGCATCTTGCCGGTTCACCGGTCAAGATTCTCGAGCTGCCGTACGCGGTGTCTCTCACGCCAGCTCGTCCCTCGCCCCTCGAGCGCTGATGTACCCGATCTCGGCATATTGATATGCGATGCGCTCGCGATAGCGGGGAGGGGGTAGCAGCGGGCGGCGCCGGGGGCGATCGGTGAGCGGGACCAGAGGAGCGCGACGCGACGCGTCGGAGTCGTCTCTGTCCCGGCCAATTACTACATTCCCCACTACAGCACGTCATCCTACACTACCTCAGCATATCCTTCTCGCATTTCACCATTACTACAATGCATCGTATATGGGAAATATTCGAACTTGTTCATGCCGTCTTCGCTCACGCCGAAATTTGTGATCTGGTGAACTTCGCTTGCACAGCACGAAGATTTCGAAAAGCTGCTCTCTCCCATGCCTGGAGGTATGTCGACCAGAAGGCGATATTCCAGCTTGCTCGTATCATTAGAGAAGGAGATCATGTAAGAAGACCCTCGCTTGAGGAGTGCGTAATCTAAGAACGTGCATATGACAGGAAGTATGTGACCATTGGAGCCGATTCGAGGAGTACGCGGGCTTTATCATCAAAGCCGAGATCACAGTGAGGAAGCGTGATCGCGAGATACAATCCAACTTTCTCGACCTAGCGACGATACGACCTAACCAACATCTTCCTCTTCTCCCCAACCTAGAAGATCTCCGCATACTCGTGCACCGGGACGTGACGGCTATCAGCTGGGCCCTTTACCTAATGCATCCTGGCCTGACAAGTTTGGAATTGGACATGTCGTGGGACATCAGCTCATCTTCAACGCCTGGGTCCATGGCGCTGGAGGACTGTATACTTGCCTTCCTGTATCGAATCGAATCAGAAGCCACGTCACTAGAGGCTTTATCACTCTTGCTTCCAGCTGGCCTGAAGAATCCAATCCGATCCGATAAACTTCTCTGTCAGCTAATGAAGCTCAGAACTTTTGAAGGAGACCACCGATTTTTCAATTCTAAAACTATCGATATTCTTTCCAGGCTTCCTTGCCTAACGGACATGGACCTCTCCCTGTCTTCGCTTCCCATGATTCCTCTCGAACTTGGGCAGACCCATCAGCGCGTCGATATCTCGTATTTCCAGTCGCTGGAGACGCTCTACCTCGCACAAGATTCCCCAGGCACTCGCGCACTGCTGAAATCCGTTACCGGTCCACTATCTTGTATCGACTTCTCGATACCTACTCCAATTCTATCCACGACAGTTCGAGAGCTCGTCACGGTAGTGTCGTCCTTTCGAGAGAGTCTCATCTACCTCACCATGAAGTTCCCGAGAGTCTCCTGCATTGACGGGGAAGACGCAGACTGGAAGGACATGTCCGCCCTGCTTTTATGCCGTCGAGTCAAGACCTTCGAACTTCAATATATTTCGGCCGGCCATCCTTTCCGGCTTTCGAACGACGATCTCAAAGCAATACAGCAGGCATGGCCACGCCTGGCGACCTTCCGTGTGTGTTGGTATCAACCAATACCCCACCTTGCTGAAGAAGCTCCAACTGGTACACGCCAGGACGAGACTACGGTATCGCTTTCTGGTATTCTGTCGCTCTTGAAGTCGTGCCACAGTCTGAAGGATATCCATGTAACGATGCTGCAAATGACCCAGCTTCGGTCGGCAGATGCCCCGGAAATCCCCATCATGCGCTCTACATCCATCTCTGCCGAGTATTTCATCGTGGACTCTGTTCGTCAAGTCGCGCTTTTCCTGAGTGTTTGGCTGCCCAAGGTCCAACTGGAGGCAAAGGATCCTTTCAACGACAAGACAAGGTTCAACCGCAAGGACGTCGCTAAGATTATGGGCATATTGGATTCAGTACATGCTTACCAGAAAGTCTCCAAAGACTTCAAGCAGTTCGATACGCTATAACCTTCAAGCCTCTTGGACTACTTGTGATGGTACCAAGAGAGTGACGCGAACGTTTCAGGTTTTGTGTAGTTCCTTTGCCTTACACTGGCAGGTGTCGCCAGGAAACGCGCAATGCACCTGATGATATTGTAATAGACCAGATCTTATACCAATCTCGCTCTTCAGCGTTACCTTCATGTGTCTTGTACACGCTTCGCAGAGAGTGGATGGATGATACGTACACAGTGATCGGGATCAGATCACTGGTTGCCGCGACGCGTCTTGAGTGCACGATGGACCCGTCGGGCGCACTCCGCGGAGTTCCCGAACTTTTCTCGCTAGGTGCCGACATCAGTCCGAGCTGTCTAAGCATGGGCGAAGACAATTGTGTTTTGCATCGGATATGGTCAATTCCCGAGTTGGTCCATGCGATATTCTCATATCTCGGGAAGGGCGACCTCGTCAGTATGGCACGCACTTCTCAAGCATACCGACTGCCGGCTTTGTCACACCTCTGGAGCGAAGTGAATGAAGACGGCATCCGTGCTCTCATGGATATGTTCTTCAATGGATCCAAAAACGCGAGCGCGGGCACGACCGAATGAACTTCAGACGCTGATTTCTTCCTCATAGTCCTTACGCCTTCGATGGGCGCGAATCGAAGAGTACGCCGTGCTCGTTCAGCGGGTCGCCATAGAATCCATGTCCCGGATCGCACTCGATAATTTATCCTGCGTCATTTCTATGCGACCGCATCCACATCAGCCTCTCTTGAGCCGACTGAAGTCACTTCAACTGTTTTCGAAGGAGCCAGGGAGTGTTGTGTTCGCTCTTCAGCTCATGCACCCTGGCCTAGAGGAGTTTCGCTTCTACCAACCCATGTCTTTGCTGGATCTGCCCGATCAAGCCCGAAGGGACTGGCTACACACCGTTCACATACTCTTCATGCGAGTCGAAGCTGATCTGCCGAAACTGAAGCACCTGTCACTTGTCCTTCCAGTTGACAAAGGCGACTACATCACGACAGATCTACTCTCTCGCGTTTCCCCTCTCTCGTCGTTCATCGGAGGCAATAATTTCCTAACAATCGACAATATCGAAGCCTTGGCAGCAATGCCGGCACTACGTCTTCTAGACTTCTCAAGACAGTCTGACTCGTCAGTGCACCTCAGCTTGAGAGCACCAGCAAGAACCACCGTCGTTGGGTCCTTTGGTGCGTTGGAAGAGCTACGGTTGAACCAGGACATTACCACAACGACTGTGGTCCTCAACCTCATCACGGGTCCGCTACGACATCTTGAATGCATGGTTGAAGGACACATCACCGCAGAAGCTATGGATCGCCTTGCAAACACGATCGCCAGGCTACATGCAACCCTGGAAGAGCTGGAGCTGGCACTTTGGAAGACAATTCCAGCGGACCGTAATGCTGCCCGATGGCAACACATGGATGCTATTCGTCAGTGCCGCAAGCTGACGTATCTCAATATTCTATCTCCACCATTTCGCAACGCGTTCGACTTCACCGACTCCAACCTGGCGGCGATCTCCCAGAGCTTCCCAGAGCTTGGCGAACTTTCAATCTCCTGGTCTTCAAATCGAGACGATCTGCCACAAGAAGGTGTTGAAGACGATGTAGTAGCCGAGAAGGGGGTGACCCTCTGTGGCTTAGCGCTCGCTCTCCAGCATTGGCCGAACATAAAATCCATCTTCTTTACGATCATACATGCGGAAGACATTTTCTTACCACCCACGCAATTGGAGAGGATCGCGCGCACGATCGAAGTCACAACATCTTCTATGCCGATGTCATCACCGGCCTTAGTGGCGTTCTTCTTGGGTCGATGGCTGCCAAACTGTTACTTCCTTTTGGAAGAATTGGCCCCGCTAACCCATCTTCCAGAAACCGAGAACGGCAAACAGGTAGCCTTCGCTATGGCGATCGTGGAGTCAATCCGGTGTTTTGGCCAGTTCGTCGACGATCCACTCTACCCCAAGCAGTTCGAAACGCCCGCGATCCTCGGTGAGCTGATTGGCATGTCCTTGTGAGGATTCGGTTTGTCAGTCATCTCATTTGCTCCGTATCTTGGAAGGATTAATATAACTTTCGTTCGACACACTTTGCGGCCAGCACAGTCTTCTCATTCATCCTCCGAAGTAAACCTATAAGTTATTGTTTCCAGTATGATGTGTTCTTGTTTGTGCAGTATCGAATGCGATATTCTCAACGCAAGCGTATTAATTGACAACCGTAATTCTGAACGGCTGTAGAACCCACCCAATTGTGGGCATTCACTGGAAGAATGTTAACGCCACCTCGATAACCTCCTTAGGTTGCTCCTCGGCGATGAAGTGACTGCTAGTGATCTCGTGCCCTCCCATGAACATACCCTCCTGGCACACCTTGGTCCACTCGCCGATCGGATCCCAATTCTTCCCGATAATCCCCTTACTGCCCCAAAACGCCTTCATAGGACTACCAATCTTCTTTCCATTTGCGAGATCCTCCCGATCACGTTGGATGTCGATGCCAGCGCTCGCCCGATAGTCCTCACAGATCGCGTGGATGGTCCCGGGCGTCTTGAACGCCTCGAGGTAGTTCTCCATTGCCTCGCGGCCGTACTTCTGTAGGTCGGGATGGTCCGGGCTCGGGTTGCCGTCGCGGACGAAGGAGCGATAGAGGTAGGCTTCTGGGAGGGAGGAGAGCAGCATCTCGGGGAATGGATAGGGTTGGATGAGGAAGAACCAGCTGCTCGCTGCTCAGTACAGGCGGACAACAAGATGCGTGTGACGTACTGATAGTAAGCCGTCGCGAAGAACATGTTCGTTGAGTCGTACATCGCGAGCGTAGGGGCGATGTCGAGCAAGATGAACTTCTTAACCACACCAGGATAGTCAAGCACCAGACGGTGCGTCACGCGTGCGCCGCGGTCATGCGCAAGGATGTAGAAGCTCTCAAAGCCGAGTTGCTTCCTGCTCGGAGGTCAATATCCATATCTGACAAATAAAAGACGACGGCACGCACATGACCTCCACGTTGTCCCTCGCCATCTCCCTCTTGCTGTACAGCTCATGGTGCTCGTCTTCCTCCGGGCTCACTGATGGCTTGCTGCTCTTCCCATATCCCCTCAGGTCGCACGCAACCACAGTGAAGTGGTCAGCAAGCGTCGGCGCGACAAGATGCCACATGTAGCACGTCTCGGGCGAGCCGTGCAACAACAGCAGGGGAGGTCCAGAGCCAGCACGGACGCCATGGATCACGATCTGGTGAGAGGGATGTGACGGCGGCGGCGTAACAGGCAGGAAGAACTCCGTGAATTGCTCAAACGGAACTGGCATGGTCGATCGATGCTTGGATGCAAGAGAGGAGCTTGAAGAATGTAGAACAATTGTTCCTTAGTTATAGACCGGCTATTGCATTGACATCGTGCTCGCAGGAGAGCGACGGCCGACCCTCGACGGAATGACGCCCTCCAATTCCGTCAGGGTCCGTTTTCACCCGACCACCACCATGACCCACCCACCGTCCATCATTGATCTGATGACTCCTCCGACATTCTCTAACAAGAAATAGCAACACTTTGCAAACAGAACTGCTGTGGGCAACACAAACATCGGCCTTCCTGATAGTAAACTCTCCCTGATCAAATCTCGTTCGATGACGCTGTTGTTCTGGGCCGTCAAAAGGCTGTTCCTGGCGTCCGAAGGACCGTCCTAAGCCCAGCCGCTGGTCAGCCTCCTGCCCGCTTGCATCATAGGGCGTGGCGGTCCTCGATGGCTTTGCTAGAATGTGTACTCGCCCACTGGATCCATGTACTGGCGATACTGGCGACGTACAGCCTTTCTTGCCGTAACGGGGACTCACGTGCAGTAACGTGCTTGCCACCTTTGGTCAGCCAAGGGCAGCTGGTCACGGGGCTTGCTACCCAGTTTCTGGGTCATTTGCACGGACAACTCAGCTCTGGATTACAGCCACAATGGATCCCACATTCCGCCATATTCATGGCATCCCTACAATGCTAAGCGATGTGAAAACCAGGGGATTTTGCCCGTCCCAAGTGGAGAAGAGACAGGGTCATCACTCGGTCGTTGTTGTCGACTTTCGGCATTGATGGAGCAAGCGCCGGCATTGGTCGCTACCTCGGTAATGGGCCGTGCGCCATCAATGGGCTCTACCAAACGCGACCCGCCTCGGGTGCGATCCCATAGGGGAATCTAGCCGTGCCTCCGCCTTAGCCAGCCCTCTGGAAGGCGGGCAGAGACAGGGTTAGGGTCAAACCGTACTCGACCTCATTTCGTGCTTCCAACGCCACCTTCGGTCTCCGGGGATCCGTGTGCTTCGGAAACCCAGTATGCCCAGACGCTGAATCGCCCGGCGTCCTGCCACCTCTGTGCACGCGCGTTGCCGCTTTGGCCGATACCGTGATTGCCTTTTATGGTAATCGAAATACTTCCGCGTCAGCAGGGTCCTGCAATGTAGGGCGCGAATTGGATGGCTTGCTGCTCACCGCCAGTAGTGGCTGGACAAATTACTTGTGCTCACCCGGCCTTCGTGAGACCGAACGGAGTAAGGATTTTTCATTGCTATAAATCCTTTAACAGGTCAGCCATGAAGAGGCTTACCGTCCTTCCCCCTCTCATCCCCGTTACCGCCCCCTCCTCGGCCTCCCCGCCAACCTTCACGCTTTACCGCCCAAAATGCACTTCCGCGCCGTCATTCTGCTGCTTCTGGCCACTTATGCGAGCGCTCTCGCTATCCCACCGGTTATGCGTACGCTCGAGGAGGGTTGGACCAATGCCAAGCGCTTCGCCGCCAACCTCTCGCCTCTGAAGCCGAAGTCGCTCTATGCTCCTACGAAGGTCCAGGCCGCGAAGCGCTCTGCTTCTCCCAGCCCGAGCCCTAGCGCCGGCCCTGCTGCGACCTGCTCGGGATACATCAGCACGTATGTCCTCGGCCAGGGTCCCGCCGGTTGGCTTTCCGCGACGGTCTCGAACACTACTGGAGTGTAAGCACCAAGCACATTGTACACGTTGCCTCGTCTGACATCATTCATAGTTACAGCACCGCTACTACGGACAAATCTGCCGCCCTCAAGGTCTCTATCCCTTGTCTGACGCCTCATCCCTCGCTGCTCAAGGCTTCCAACGGCCCGGATGCCAAGACCCCTTACGTCGGTTTCATTCAGGAGGAGGACGAGCCTGATATCGGCCCTGGCTCCGACAATTTCGGTCTCATTGGCCCTACCGCCTCGACCGCGTCTGGTGCCAAGCCCGCTGTCGGTGACAACTACTACGACGTCATCTCTGATGACCCCACTCTGATCGAGGCAGCCGTCTGGTCGTACGACTCCGGGTCCAGCGAGCTGACTGCTGCGTGGATCAACACCGACGGCAGCTCTCAGCCAGCCACCATCTTCTGGGACACCGACTACGACTGGTTCGGTTTCACCGGCGATCTGGGCAAGCTCATTAGCGAGTACGGCAGCAACAACAACTTTGCTACGATCAAGTTCTACCTCGACTCTGCATAGACGTCGTCCTGCACTCCCTTAATGACGCCCGACGACGTTCACGATGGCGATGCATGCATTGGAAAGCTTCATCAAAGAGAATTCAACGAGCCTTTGTGGTAGGTAGTGTGCGGCATCGGACTCAGGTTCCCTGCGACTTTGCCCATTCTATCTGCTGCTACGTCACCGTACGGACTTTCGGACTCAGTTGTACAATTTCACACTTGTTCTACATTAGAGTTAGGAAAGAAAAAGCTTTTGACGATTGTCATTAAGGTCTTGTGGCAGTCAGATAGACGCGGTGTATTGAAGGACCTCGTGGCACGACCGTTGAATACGGAGCACGATCTAGCATCCTCCGAGCACGACTCCTGTCGTTACGGGGCCGGCCCACGATCAAATCCCGCTGCAATTATGTGTCGGGTATACATGTGTCCGGGGAATCAAAATACTTAAGGAATAATGACAAACCTATACAAGCTCTCCATCGCCCTCGTCGCTCCTGTGACATACTGGACAGCCGTCCTCGAGCCGGGCGCGGACCAAGGAAGCGCTGAAAGCAGGTCAAGGACAGCATGGTGTATCGGGAGTCGGACTCACTAGGCCAACTTCGCTCCTACCCTATCCCGAGCGCGGGCTTGGCTGCCAAGGAAACCCCTTACGATGTTCGGCGGTTGGGGCGGCAGGCTATCCGCCCCTTTGACATGTCGTGCATGTACAATGTGGCCGCATAAGAACGACAATGCCAGTTCTTCTGGCTCGGCTGACGGTGCAGGCGCCACGAATAACGGGAGATCGCAGACGGGACACAACATGGTTGCTGAGAGGACAATTAGCTTTCGGAGTCAACAGCTCGCAGATGCACGCACCACTGCAGAAAGCGCCACTTGTTTGACCACTCTGCAATCGTCTCGCGAGGTCGGTGCAATCGCTGAACATAATCGCCTGAGTTCCTTGTAACAAGGAAATCTGCCAGAGGAATCAGCGTCACGCGAAGAAGACAGTAGCTGTGATGAGGCATCATACCTGCAGATTGAAATCTTGCAGGATCTTGATCAAGGCCGCTTTGAGACCCGGCACTTCAAGACCATTCCGTATGCGACGGATGAGTCTGACAGGGTTAATCTCCGCTCCTACGTTCTCGAGCAAGCCGCGGATAAATGCTATACACAGTGTCAGCAGGAAGTGTAATGTTTCCATTGAAACACGAACCAGGTCGTGTTTCTGAGTATCGAAGGAGGTCTTCCCAAAGCTCTTCGTCATTCTGCTCCTTGGCGAAATCAATAGCCTGGATGGTGTCAGCACGTCATCAAAGGGGCGAGGCAGCAACTTACTCGTTTGACATCGCCGAGCCGCTCAATGATGAGATTGAGCGCTGCCTTATTGTTTCCCATCCGGCCAAGCAAGAACACCTGTTCCGGGACAAAGTCGCGTTCCTTGCAAATCCGATACGCCTTTACACCCTTTCAGCAAAGTCCACCCGCGCGGGGAAATACACAAACCCGTTCCAAGCTGTAATAATTGCTCGCTCGGAGAAAGTCCATTAGGCGCTTGTGGTCAAACTCCGCATACAGCTGAACCTATTCCCAGGGTCAACATTTGGCATAACGCAAACATGACCAGAAGCCGTACCTGACGATCCGCAAAGTCTGATGTGAGGAGCGGATCTCGGTCGAACAGGGCATCCAGATACAGATACAAAAACTGCGGTCTTGTTTCAAGTTGCTGTACCACTCGTCCAATCTAAACCTTGTTAATGAGGTTACTCAAGCAACCGGAGCAAGACACATACCGGGATGGAATCCGTATGAGCAACCAAGAGAGCGATGGCGGCACTGTGTTTCGAAGTGGGAGGCGAAGTGCTTGTCTCCCCTTCCTTCTCCCTCCGCTGTTGCTCGAGATCCTGGTCAAACTCCACCAGCAACAGCACCTGATCTCTGACAGCCGTGAAAAGGTTGTGTTCTCTGATTAAGTCGATCACGTTCGGTTTCCGTAGCCTCAGCAAGTAGGGCAATGCGCGCCCTGGCTGATGGTTCTGGATGAACAGTTCGGCGAGGCACTCCATCAGGATAGGCGAGTTGGGTTGACGCTCGAGCTCGCCCTGCACAGCAACTATGACTGCCGAGCTGTCGTATATGCCGTGCGGCCATGTACGGATGGTGTGCAACAGGGCGTCGCGGTTGTTGGACAAGTAGTGTGCCAGAACCATCTCGTACACAACGTGGGAGAGCTGAGGATGTTGGGTGGGAATAAAAGGAACGATCGCCTGCGCCTGAATCAGCATGATATCGCAGCTTGTTGTCGAATATAACTCACCATTAGCTGTCCCTTCTGGACGAAGATGAAGATCCAGTCCTCCCACGCTTTCGCATTGTCCCCGCAGACCTTCGGACAAAGCTGTGCCGCTTTCCCGAACTGGCCCTCATCCACCAGGCTCTCTATGAACTTTTCGCCAACGCTGATTACGTCCCATTCTCGGCTCCCGCCCATCTTCTCCACCTCTTCCAGCGCCTCAGCGTACCTCCGCTTCTCTACCAGCCAGTCGACGTGGTCGCTCCTATCCCTTGGTCGAGCGACGATGACAGACTTGGGGCTCATGACCACAAAGAACGGGTCCTTCTCTTTAATTGATGGCGCGAGCGCATAGTCGTTGCATCCATATGCACCGTACCCCGATACAGCCAGTACATCCGACGATTCCTGTTCTCCTGATCGAGAGATCAAGTTCAATTCGGGGGGTAGTGCGGCCTTTCGTCGTTGACGCTCTCGGTCCTCTGTCTCTTCTTCGGTGTACGTGTCCGGGGGGATGTACGACAGCATGAGGTATGAGTTCTCGTAGCTCGCGATGCCAGCCACCATGTAATCGAGTGCAAAGTGCGAGGTGATCTCAATCATGAGTGGTGGAGCACCAGGCGGTAGGTTCGGTCGTTGACGGACACGCGCGACTTTGAGGTGGCCCGCCCAGCCGATGAGGAGGGTATGCTCGTCTCGCCAGCGGAGGTTGCACTTGAAGAGGTCGGCACGAGGGGAATCGGCGGCACGGTCTATGAATCCGATTCGAGAGTGAGAGGCAGTATCGAATATCTTTACACCCTGTCAACATCGTTAGACCTGGTGCGTTCGTTATTGATGCATGTAGGAGGCGCACCAGGTCATTCGCCCATGCAATCAAGTTGCCCATCCAGCTCGTCTCCCAGATCGGGCCCTCTCCACTATGCAGAATCTGCCCTTTGTGTCCCATCCACCCCTTGTCATAGAGGACGAGGTTCCCCGCCATTCCTCCGCAAATGAACTGCCGTCCACTCTTGTGTGCGAACCCGGGTTCGAGGGCGACGGTGCGCATGGGCCGGCGGAGGTCGAACGAGTAGTTCTCGGGTGTGTGGAGGGAATGGATGATCACCTTCCCATCCACCGAGGCGGTGGCAATGAACTGATTCTCGTAGTCGACATCGATACTGCTGATTGTGGCAGAGTGCGAGCGATACGCCTTGATGTTGTTGCCCTGGTGGTCGATGATGTGCACAACGCCATTGTGTGTACCGAATACCTGCTCCGCCGTAAGCCACGACATCAATGGTGAATGAGAGGAAGACACGTGCCAAGAATTCAGTGGACGCATAAACAGAGGATATCGCCTCTTTCTGCAAGAAGTCGAACGCCGGTGTCTTCATAGTCTCGTACTTGAGGGTGGGTTCCTCGTCCTCCTCTTCACCATCCTCGTCCTCCTCATCCTCTTCATCCTCCTCCGACTCGCCATCTGCCTCGCCCTCCTCCTCCTCAGCATCTTCAGGGAGAGCATGGGCCTCATCCACTCCATTCTTGTCCCCATGCCCATTCGACACCACGCTCTCGACCTCTGGCGCATGCGTCCCCTCGACACCATCACCATCGCCGCTGTCGTCCGTCTCATGCCCCCCGTTCATCTCCGGTCCATCAATAGGCTCTCCATCATCGGCAGGCCCCTTGACCGAAGGTCGGTCGTCGTCTAGTTGCCCGTTGTGGGCGTCGGGGGTCGTCATTACCCCGGGCGTTGGGTAGTCGGGAGGAGGGCGAACGCGAGTGCCTTGTACGTCAGGGAGCTCGGAGCCGAGAGACGCGGATCAACTTCCCGCAAGGCGCGGCGCCTGCTGTGCGAGAAGCGGTTGCAGCAGTACATCACTATTGATTCACACCAACTAATAGCAAGACCTTTTCCCGAATACAACAGATGCCAACTATATAGCAAGACCCAGCACCCTCATATGTATCTCACAACCCGCCCGAAATGTCAACTACGAACGCCCACGCGAAGTGTGCACGCCAAGCCCTGTCCCACCCCCAGGTCCTCACATCCCCGTCCCCGTCGTGGTGCCATTCGGCGCTCCCACCCGCTCCACGCTCCCCAGGCCTAACTGACCGTCCAACCCTTTCTCGTTCGTGTGCGGCTGCCCTCCGCTTGGTGGGGGGAATAGAAGCGCAGCGGGGTTGGGCACCACCTCGCTGCTGAGCGGGGCTAGGCCGAGCCTCGGGCCTGTTGGGCTGCCTAGGCTGCCCAGCGAAAGGGAGGGAGGGGGCATCCCCAGCTGGGCGAGCACCATACTGTGTGATGGGCCTGGCGAGGGTGTAGGCGGCGATCCCTCTCCAGACTTGTTGTTGTCGAACACGCCTGAGTGCCTTGCTGTCAGTCACCAGCGGAAAGAAGCAAGACCAGGCAACACGCACCCAATTTCCGTAGCCACCGCTGCCGCACTTGATGATAGCCCCTGCTCGGCAGGGCCTTCTGCACCAGATCCCACTTCTGGCCATACTTTGCCACCGCCTGCCATGACCCAGCACCATCAGGACACCATCGCTTCTGACGACGAGGAACTCACCCGGGTAAGCAGCTCATCCTCCTCCTTGCTCCACTTGACATACGGGCTGCGCTGCCGCTTCGGCATCTCGTTCGTGATCCTCGCGAGCTGGCCGCGGTCCGCCTGCACAGAGGCGGAGGCGAGGAAGGCCACCGCGTCCGCTACGTCCTTTTCGGTCACTCGCAGGTCTGGCGCTGCTGCCGCGGCTACGGCTGGTGCGGCAGAAGAGGAGGAAGCGGTGCCGGGCCCGCTGCTGGGCTCTGCAACAGCGAGCGGCACAGGGGACGACGGGCGGAGCGCGTCCCCCAGCAGCTCCTCCGGCGGCACCATGCTCTCCTCCGCGTGCTCCTCCCCCGCCTCCCCGACACCAGGCAGCGCAACAACGTCCACAGCCGCCCGCTCAGGCTCAGGCTCAGGCTCGGGGCTCCTCTTCCTCTTCCTCGGCGAGAACCCATGCTTCGGCGCCGGACTAGGGACCACATCCGCCCGCACGTCACTCTCCTTCATCTGCATTCCCAGCCTGGGCGTCTCCACCATCTCCATCTCCATGCCCATCTCCATGCCCATGCCCACGCTCCTCCCCGAGGGTGGCGGCTGCTTGCCCTTGCGCTGCTGTTGCGAGGGGGTAGGCGTAGACGGCTCCGTGCCCGGAGGCGGGAACCCTTTCCGCGCCCCGGGCGTAGGCGTTGGCGTAGGCGTCGAGGGCGGCGGGAAGTCCATCATGAACGCGGGCTGCAGGCTCCCTTGGCGTGCTGGGGTCGGGGTGCTGTGCGCCGATGCCGATGCCGACCCCGACTGGGACCGGGAGGAGCCGTCCCTTTCCCTGGCCGGCGAGCCTGCCCTGCCGGACTGCGACTGCGACTGCGACTGCGACTGCGAATGGGCCGTCTCCTGGCTGGCGGAGAAGGCTTGTTCCGCCAAGACGTCCAGCGCTGTCCGTCCCCTGCCCGCCGCGCCTCCTGCGCCACCAGCAGCAGCAGCGGAGGCAGGCGGCCCAGCAGCGGAGGAAGCAGCAGCAGCAGCAGCATCGCCCATCATGCCTCTCTGGCGGAAGGTGCTCCTCGTGGGCGTGCTGTCCACATCATCGAGCGTCGGGTCCACCAGCCTGCGCCGCTTAAACGCCGGCTCGGCCGTCCGCGCCCCGTCGTCCAGCTCCCTCGCGGCGGAGAGGATCTGCTCGAGCCCTGGGGCGGCGGGCGCCGACTGGGGGACGGGCCCGCCGATGCGCATCTGCTGCTGCCGGTCTGGGAAATCGCCCTCGTCTGGCCGGGCGCTGCTGGCCGGGGCGGCGCGCTTGCGCCGCGGGGTCTTGGGCGTCTGCGGGGCGCCGGGGGCGGTGGAGGTGTTGGGGTTGGGGTTGGGGTTGGAGGACAAGGGCTGGGGAAGCCGGTCTAGGATGTCGGCGAGGAGGGGCGGGCCCCGGCGGCGCGCGGCCAGGAGGATGTGCTCTGCGCGGGCGTCGGCGGAGGCGGGGCGCGGGTGCCTCTGCTGCTGCTGGCGGGGGGAGAAGAGGGCCACGGCCGCTTTGGACCTGGCTGGGCCGGGGGCGGGCGGGGCGGGCTTGAGCAGCAGTAACGGGCGCAGGTCGTCCATCGTTTGCTCGAGCGCGGCCAGGCGCGTGTGGGCGTCGTGCAGCTGTGGGGTGGGAAGGGGAAAGGGGGAGGGAGTGATTTTAGTCACGTGACAGGGGCACACGTAGCTGCCCACTCACCTGCTGCCGCAGCGCCCGCTTGTCGGACTGCAACGTGCGGACGACGTGCTCCACCTCCTACTCGTCTTGCTCAACCACCACGTCCCCAACAATGTAATGAACACACCTCGGTGACCCTCCCGCCCTCCTCAGCGCGGCGCACCCGCTCCCCCAGCGCAGCCGCAACCCGCACCCACCCCAGGCGCTCCGCCTCCCACCCCGCGCGCGCGGCCTCCTGGTGCGCAGCGAAGAAGGTCCTCTGGGCATGGGCGAGCTGCTGCAGCTGGGCGATGCTCCCTGCCTGCGCGGCGATGGTTTCCTGCAGCGGGGGACGCAGGGCCGGGTCGGTGAGCCGCAGCACCTGTGGCTTGTCGTCAGCTGGGGCTTGCAGGAGGAATGGGAAGGGACCGACCATGTCAGCCAGCTCAACCTCCCTCGCCGAGCGCTTCCCGGCGTAGCCCATCTCCTGCACCCGTTGCCTCATGCGGCCCAGCTCCTCATCCCCTAAGGGCTCCCGCTCCTCCCCGTCCTGCACGCCCTTCGGCCGAGACTCGTCGGGCGGGTCGAGGTCCAGGATCTCCTCCTCTGCGAGGCCGAGCTGTTCTGGCTGGTTTGAGGGGTGGGAAGGTGCGAGGTGGGCGTGGGACTCCTCCTCCTCCGCGAGGCTGCATCCCGGCACCCGCATCAGTATTCCAAGCGCTGTTGAATGGACGGGGAGGGATGGGAGGTGCGCACAGGTCGTCCAGCTCCGCAGTTGTGATCTCTTCCGCCGTGTTTGCAAACTGCTGTGTCCCACCGAGCCGTGTATGTATGTGTCGCTGTCAAGGGCTGTCCAACCGCCCTGATTGTTGAATGGTGTTGTGTGGTGTTGTGGGCCGAGAGGGACCCGCACGGGGTGGGAGGAAATTGAGACGGGCGGAGGGCGGCGCCGGCATGCTGCACGCAGAAGTCAGCCGTCACGTGCTGCCCGACATTGGCTCCGCACGGAGGCAGATCTGCCGCGCCGCTGGTGGGCCGCCGCTGACCGGCAGCCTGAGTGTGCGACTGATAGCCCTTGGAGGTAATTACAACACAAGCGATGCCCTAGCATGTCCTCCCCGTCCTCGTCCTCGTCCTCGCCGTCCCCGCCATCCCCGCCGCAGCACCCCTTCTCCCCCAGCCCAATCCTCGCCTACCTCTCCCTCCCCCCGGCCTACACCCCGTCCCCCGCCACCCAGCCCCTCCCCTTCCTCCGCCAGCACCTGCCCCACCTGCCCCCCTCCCACGCCGCCCCGTTCGAGCGCCTCCTCACGCCCGAGCAGCGCGCACAGCTCCCCCTGATCCGCAACCGCCGGCTGGCGTACGCGCTCCACCCGCCCCTACCCGCCCAGCTCGCCTGGCCGCACGCAGCGGCGCGCGAGCCGGCGCTCTGGTCCGCCCTCGGCGGGCCCGCTGCCGGGCTATCCCTCCCCAAGCCCGGCGAGCGGGAAGCGGCGGAGGAACGCGCGTGGGCGAAGCAAGAGTTTGTCGGCCGCAAGGGGCCGGAGGGCGCCGGCATGGTTGGGGACTTGGGCGCGCTGTTGGGCGGGTATGAGATGGAGAGGGCTGGGGAGGCTGAGAGGGAGAGGAGGAGGGCGAGGGCGCTTGCGCGGGCTCAGCAGCCGGAGCCAGAGCAGGAGGAGGAGGAGGAGGAGGAGGAGATGGGCTCGCTGAGCTCACACGAGACCTCCTCAGAAGACGAGGGCGCGAGCACCAGTGCTGAAGGCGTCAAGCGCGCATTCGAGCGCGCCGTGAGGGAACGGTTTGTGGCCGGGAGGCTGGGGTGGGCGGACTATGCGTGCGACTGGGAGGACGGGTGGGACGCGGAGCTGGAGAGGGAGGGCGAGGAGCGGTGGTTTGATGCTGGGGAGGAGGGCGAGGGCGAGGATGACCCTATGGGCGGGGACGACACGGGCGTGCTGGACTACTAGGCCAGTCCGAGCACGGCTGTGGCCTGCTGTATCGCTAGCAATGTAGATAACAGAACGTGCAATTCATTCTCAGTTTCATGGAAGAGCCAGACCCAGACCGGACCGGACAATGTTACTCCCCTCCCCTCCGTGGCCCCGTGCACAGTCCGCATGCTACACAACCCGCCTCCCCGCCTGCTGCCATACATCTACATCTCTCTCGCCGTCGCGGACGGTCAGAGCTCGTATCCCGGCGGGGCGTCCTCCGGCACGCTCATGCTGCCGGTGGGGCCGGTGGTGGTGGTGGATGGGCCCGCCGAGCTGGAGGGCGCAGCGCCGTGCGCGGGCGGGGGAGCTTCGTATACCGCTACAAGCAATGAGCGGCCTGCGGCAAACACACGGTCGTCAGTGAAGGCAAAGGGGACGTACGCAAGCCCTCGTCCCCCCTCTCGCGCTCCTTATGCACCGCCCTCTCCCTGGCCGCCTCCAGCACCTTGACAAACTCGAACGCGCCCCGGTCCCTGAACCGCACCTCTGCCTTGGTCCCCTGCGTGAGCCCCCCGCCCGGCGTGGGCGCGAGGGAGAGGACGATGTGGTTCGAGCCGAAGATGGGCTGCTGGAAGGAGGTGGAGAGGATCGCCGGCAGGGGGAGGGAGAGGGACGCGTAGGGCGCGTCTTTCGCTGGCTGGGGGACAAAGATCACCTAGCATTCAATTTGTGTCAGCTGGGCCGCCGCTGCGAAGCGGGAGGGGAGAAGGAGCGTACCCGCTGATCAGACACCCACACCCTCCCGCTCGCGAGCATCTTCCGCGGCTGCCCGCCCGCGCCGCCCGCGCTCTGCGCCCCGGAGGTGGGCGGCGGCGGGGAGGGGACGAAGAGGGTGAACTCGGCCCCGGGGAGGGCGAGGATCATCTCCTCGTCGGGGAGGGGGATGGGCTCGGCGGAGCTGGGGTCGAGCATCGCCCAGTTGAGGGACATGGCGAGGCTTGGGGGGTTGCTGCTGCTGCTGCTGGGTGCGCTTGTAGATAAGTAGTCGGTGTTGGTGTTAGATGTATGCAGCTGGTGGTCCTAGAGCGTCGTTATATGCCCCTAGCCGTCGCCAGTCGCCCTCAGAGGCGCTGCACGCGGCACGCCGTTCTCGAATGATCCCGCACTGCCGCCGGTGTGAATGACGACGACCATCGACTCTCTTCCTCGCACGCGATGCGGTCATTGTTGGGCTTCTTTGCTACAGCACATTGGTTGCTGCAAGGTGCGAGGCCGGGTGGCACGAGGGCTGCGCACAGAAGGAGGGGAGGTGGAGATAATTGCAATGGCAGCAAAGTCCTCCCAGTCGCCTGCTGCCGTTTCCGTCGATTCGCACGCTACATAACATCAGCACCGCACAACAAGCGAAAGAATGAACACAGTGCCATCCCATGCATTTACTCCCAACGTCGACGTATTATGATAATCGCGAAAGTACACTTGCGTCGGCATGTGCTGTCGACTGCCCACCGCACGGCGCTGCGCATGCCACCCTCTACTCGTTCCGTCACGTCGCTCGCACATCAGCCTCTGCTCCCCTCTGCCAGCCCTCTGCCCGCACTAGCCCTCCCTACTGAAATGCACAATTCGCAACTCTCCGGACACCTTGGTCGTGACCCGCCCGCCGGACAGCCCCTCTTCTGCCTAATGTCCGCCGCGATGGCTGGTCCCACCCGCCGCCGCTTTCCGCCCCTCTTGCCGCCCCCGCGGCACCCGCCATCTCTCTCGCCGCGCAACCTCAACCGCAACCGCAACCGCAACCGCAACCGCAACTCTCCCAGCTAACTGCTGGCTCCAGCTGCCGCCGCCGAGCGTCGTCCTGGCAGAGCCGGCACCCACGCTATGCCCCCAGTGACCCGTCCCGACTCGCGGCTCGCGGCTCGCCCCCTGAGGCTGGCGCCTGAGACCTCCAGATCCCTCTCCAGCAATCTCGGCTCGCCTCCCTCCGCCGCCCCCATTCTCGCCCTCTCGGACTCTCCATAGTGCCTACCTGGCACAGCCGATCCCTGCGCTCGTTTGGAAAGGCGGTATATAAGCGCCCGCTGGATGGCAATTTGCTCGATACCGACCGCCCCCCCGCTTGCGAGCCAGGCTCCTCGGGCACCCCCTGTCCCTCCTTCCATCTGTTTCGCCTTTCCCGTCTGCTCCTGTGTACTCTGCTTAATGACTCCAGACCCGGACTCCTGTATCACCCCCTAATGGCTCGAAGGACACCTGCTGACGTCCCTTTGCTCGAGCCGCCGCGCCGCCGCGGCTCGATTATGTACCAACACGGCCTTCACAACTCCACGGACACTTCTCTTTCGGCATCCATGATCTCAGCTTGGCAATCCCGATTCCGACACTAATGATTCACCTGTGAGTGCAGAAACGTATCGTCCATAACAGCAACTAACATTGTCAAGCAGATAATGGATTTCACCCGCATACGGACCTTCGCATCACGGACTCCGCACTCGCCCACACTCCGGACTGTAACAATACATCACCCCTCCGCACGCTCACTCCCCGTCCCGTCCGACGGTGACCTCTCTCGCGACGGCCACAACGGTCAATGTACTATGCCCCACCCCCGATCCCACCCTCTCAACCTGCCAGCCCTCTCACCCCCCCATCGCTTGCGGCATCGTACCCCTCCCCCTCCCTGTCCACTCCCACTGCTCCTTCTTATGACGAACTGGCGCCCCTCTCCTGTAAATACGTGCGCCCCTCCCCCACCGCCCTCTACCCTTGACCCCACTGATGTGCAGAGTAGGACGGCGCCCGGTTCCTGGAAAAACGAAATCGCACCAAATCAAGTATCAAGACCATCTGCTCTGCTATCCCTCTCACGACCCGGCATGCAGTAGACGTCCCCGACAAGCTATTTATGTTCAACTAATCGCACCGCTGTCGTTACACCCCTTCGCCCTCCGCCCCTCACCCTCTTTCGCCCCCACACGGCTGCCCTACTCCCTCACGGTTCGCCCCTCGCTTGCGCTCACGGACTCAGGATACTCTTCTCATCTCGTACATCTCGTATTATCATCTTTATCATCGTCGACATCTATCTTTATTTTGAGTCCAGATTGGAGGAGGGAGAAGGAGGAGGGCGTTCCTTGACTGTAATACACGTTGCATGGAAAACGAAATCAATTACCAAGAATATGCTATGACCGGGATGGTCGTCGTGGATGAGCCGCTCGTTCGTCAGGGCGAATGCGTTCCTTCGGCACCGCTATCGCCCCGCTAATAACGAAGCACTTGGTCTTTCTCTGTTTTGAAGTAGTAGCCTACATCAATCATCCCCGAGATTTCTATGCGAGACCGCAGCAACCAACCCCTCGCAGGCGAGGGGAAGGTCCGATGGATGGCGATGCCCCGCTCTTCTCCCGGGAGAGTCTGCTCAGACTACGCATCGAGGACAGCCAACCCCCTCCCGACCTGCCAGTCTCTTTCTCTTTCCGCGTTGGTATCACCATATGCTACCGGACGAGAGATCGGCAAGCGACATTCTGAACTGGGCGACCGGGCGGTGTAGCTCGTGCTTGTGCTCATCATCGGGCGGGCGCTCGAGCCGCTCACGCTCGGCATCTTCTTTCAATCTGTGTGCACGGTCGCACCGGGATCGGGCTGGCCTGACAGTGCTCGCCCTGCGTCTCCCGTAGTCTGCTCCTTCTTTCCCGATGTCCTGGTCGGCCTCGCAACGGCCGCCCGCGCACCAGCACCTGCAGCTTGCCGGGCGTCGGGCGCCCGGCCGATACGAGACGAAACGCAAGCGAGACAAATACCCGGAAGGAGAGGCACGCTGACGACATGAGCGCCCGACATGGTTGACTTCCCAGGGGTGCTCGACCGTGTGGGAAACGCCAGCGGACCGCCTTCAGGAGGGATGGATTGCAGACCGGAGGGGGGGGGGGGGGGCAACAATGTCCCATGAGTCGACGTGGGTGAGTGCTGTGTTAGTACGGCACTGCAGTATTGGGTACACAGGTGAGCTGTCGTCTATGGCTCGTTCATTCGTGTAGTTGTCCTCCATGTAAGTTAGTCGTTCATTTCATTGGTTATCCGCTGAAAGGTGCACGTGCAGCCCCAAGGACTCCTGCGCGTTGCGATCCCGGCCGTAACCGGCTGCCGAACGCGGCACAGGGGCCCCCCGGGCCTCACCCTTTCGCGCCACCGAGGGCTGAACCGCCGGAGCCGAGGGATAGTCCGGTGTGAAGCGACAAAGGGCGGGCCGAGGGCGAGCAAGCTCGGGCCTGCGAGAACACCCACACACGCATTCACCGCCCTGCCTTCCGTCCGTGTCGTCATCGTCGTTCACACCCCCCGCAGCGTGCTCACTGGACAGGACATCCACCCCCTCAGCGCGTCAAGCCAGCATCACGGCAGGCCCGCTGCCCACCCGCACGCCGCCGCCGCCACCGCCCTCCCCCCTCGCCCACCCTCCACCATGCCGCGCTCCCCCTCCCCCTCTCCCCCGCTGGACGACCCGCACCTCCAGCGCAGCACAAAACGCCGCGTCTCCTACTTCTACGACCCGGACGTGGGCGGGTTCGCATACCCCTACCAGCACCCCATGAAGCCCCACCGCATGCGCATGGCCCACGCGCTCATCGGCGCGTACGGCATGCTCGGACAGATGCAGGTCGTCCGCCCCAAGCGCGCAGATGAACTGCAGCTGACACGATTTCATACGGACGAGTACATCGAGTTCCTCAAGAGCATAACCGCCGAGAACTATATGGAGTGGACGGCGAACAAGAAGTGTGCGTGTTCCCCCCTTCTGTCGCCGGCGTGGAACGTACCGTGCTCACGCGCCGCAGTCTGCCAGACAGACGACTGCCCGCCCTGGGATGGACTGTTTGACTTTGCCACGCTCACAGCGGGATCCTCCATCTCCGCCGCCCACTCCCTCGTCACGGGCCACTCGGACATCGCCATCGCCTGGGCCGGGGGCTTGCACCACGCCAAGCGGGCCGAGGCGTCCGGCTTCTGCTACGTGAACGACATCGTCCTTGGAATTCTCGAGCTCCTGCGAGCACACGCGCGCGTGTTGTATGTGGATATCGACATACACCATGGGGACGGGGTCGAGGAGGCGTTCTACACCACCGACCGGGTTATGACGTGCTCCTTCCACAAGTTCGGCGACTTCTTCCCCGGCACTGGGACGGTGGGGGACGTGGGGAAGGGTAGAGGGAAGGGGTACGCGGTGAACGTGCCGCTGAGGGACGGGCTGTCGGACGAGAAGTTCGTCGAGACGTTCAAGAGCGTTATTGGAAGGGTCATGGAGTGGTACAGGCCGGGCGCGGTCGTCCTGCAGGGAGGCGCGGACAGCCTGGCGGGGGACAAGCTGGGGGTGTTCAACCTCAGCATGAATGGTGCGTTTCCTCACTCTGTAGTAGCATATAGTGGGTACTGAGGCCCGTCTCTGCAGGACACGCCGCCTGTGCCGCATATATGCGCGGATTCAACGTCCCCCTGCTCATGGTCGGCGGCGGGGGGTACACGGTGAAGAACGTCTCTCGCACCTGGACGTACGAGACCGCCGTCGCCATCGGCTGCACGGACCAGATCTCGCCCGACCTGCCGGACAACGAGTACCTGGAGTGGTTTGGCCCGCGGTACAAGCTCGAGGTGCTGTGCAACAACCAGGAGGACTACAACACGACCGAGTACGTCGAGGGGATCAAGCAGAAGATATGGGAGAACATGCGCGACCTGCCGCATGCGCCCAGTGCGGGTGTCAGCGAGCTGCAGGAAGGGAGGAGGACGTGGAGGGGCGATGATTGGGAGGAGGAGGACTCGGATATGGACGATCTGGATAAACGCATATCCCGTGCGCCCTTCTCCCTCATCATCAAGTATCATATCTCAGATGGCTGACATTGTGGCATTCGGGCAGAACGACTGCGCGACGCGCACACGAAGGGCGCCGAGGACCCGCTCTCGGACAGCGAGGCCGACTCGGCCTACGACTCTGACGACGGCCCGCACGCGGCCGCGCGCACGTTCCGCGCGCGCAAGCTGCCGCGGAAACAGCGGTATAGCGAGCGGTTCACGCCCGACTCGCCGTCGCGCTCTGATTCAGACGAGGAGGACGAGGCGGAGCGGGAGCGGGACGCGCGGCCCAGGTTCGCCCCGAGGAAGAGGCCACGGACGTTCTTTGGCGGTGCGTCGGGGGCGTTTGTGGACCCTCGGTTGGCAGAGTGGCAGAGGGAGGAGAGGGAGAGGGAGCGCGTCGAGGCCGTCCTCCGTGCTGAGAGGGAAAGGGAGAGGGAGGCGCTCCGGGCTGCGCTGGCCGAGGTGATGGAGGAGGAGCTTGCGCTCCTTGGGCAAGAGAGAGAGAAGCGCCCGCCTCTCGCTGGAGGGAAGGACGCCCAGGCTGAGGAGGAGGACGTGGACATGGACGAGATGCTTGAGAGGGAGGAGCAGGAGCGGAAGGATGCGGAGGAAGACGGGGAGGGGGATGAGGATGAGGAGAGAGAGGTGGGGGAGGACGGGGAGGAGGAGGATGCTGAGGAGGAGGAACACGATCGGCTCAAGCCTATGCTGCATCCTGCTGTGCTCGAGCGGCTCGGGAGCCAGGAGAAGGAGGACGCGGAGGATCAGGATGAGCATGATGAGCAGGAAGACGAGCAGGAGGAGGCGGAGGATGGGGAGGAGCGGGAAGAGGACGAGGATGAGAAAGATGCGCAGATGGATGTGGATGTGGACGTGGATGATGAGGACGGAGATGGCGAGGAGGGCGAAGTCGACGAAGCCGCTGCGCCAGCGCCTGCTGTTGAGGACGATGTGGATCAGGATGGGTCTGATCTGTCCGAGGAGGAGGAGGGCGGGACCGTCGAGGCGGAGCGGGAGCGTGAGCCCGAGGAGGAGGGCGATCATGATGCTGAACAGGACGACGAAGCCGAGTTGGACGTTGGGGACGACGAGGGCACGGGAACCGTCGAGGATGCTGAGGATCAGGAGGGCGAACGCGATCCGGAGCAAGAGCCGGACGAGGCTGCCGAACTGGAGCAGGATGGAGAGGACGCTGAGGCCGGGAACCGCGAGATGGACGAGTCCCGCCTGCCTACTCCCACCGGCGGATCCCCTGACGCACAGGACGCGCCCGAGTCATCCGAGCCCAGCACTGTCTCCCTCTCCCGTAGCCCGAGCGGGTCACCACCAGCGGCTGGAGCGCACAGTGGCGAGGAGATGGAGGAAGGCGAGCTCGACGAGGAGAGGGGGCGGGACACCGGGACGAAGGACCTGAGGCTGGAGGATCTGGCCGATGTGGCTGGCGCCAGGGAGCGGCCGGACGACGCCTCGCCCGTCGTTGGCAAGTCCGCGGGCGCTGCCCCGTAACGTCCTGCATCGTCGCCACGGACAACTAGAGCTGGACATTATCTTTCCTTTTGTGGTTGAGCATTGTACATAGGTTGTAGGTGTATTGTCAGGGTTGTTCATCAGTACCGAACCCTGACGCGGATTGGGAGTCTATCGCGTCGTGAAGTGCATTCCCGGGCACCGCCGGGTTTACGATCGGGGTTCGCCAGCCGGAAGATTACCGTTTTTCTTTCATATCCCGCCCACCCACTCCAATGAATTTTACCTGTTCAGTCCACGGGAAAGAGGGAGCGTATAGAAGGTTTGTCCATTCATCGAATCTGGTTCATCAGGGACGTGTCACGAATGATCCGCACAGCCAATCGGTCGGGATCAAGTTCGTTGTGAGCTGTCCAACGCTACAGGAGGCTATCATCTCCCTCAAATAGTGGACGGCCGGTACATCCGCAACAAAGGGATTAACCTCACGACTCACATCCCCTCTCGAGTTTACTCGAAACGCGGTTTAGACGCCCTTCGGACATGCAGCTCAGCTGCCTACTCATCATGGTATAAGTGAGACAGTCATCACGAGTGCGTGTCTCGCGCGTGCAGCGGGAATAGCTGGCCTCATCGTGACTTGTGACTTGGTTTCAGACTGGTACTTAAGCGCCGAGCCCTCCGCGTTCACCCTCTTCTTGTCCTTCGCCTCCATCCACCCGTACTATGGTAAGCGCATTTCACCTCTTCTATCGTATTCGCACCAATCCATCTCGTGGGCATAGTCTCAAGAAGACACACCAGGTAAGCACCATCCACCCCTAATATATGCATGTGGCGACAACAAAGTCGGTCCTAATGAACCCGAATTAGATACGAGGAAATTTTCAAGGCGCGATGCAAATGTACGCGTGGTCGCCGCCTCATCGACCATGCGAGGGTATCGCGAAAGTCCGTCTCACCAAATGAGCTTCTCAATTAGCGGCTGCTAACTGTTATCCTTGCTAGAGCAAGAAGATCGTTTCGCAGTATGTCTCGAACTTCCCGTTCCCGGAAGCTCGATCAACCAGGAAGTCATGTTCTTTGGCGTGTACGACGGACATCGAGGTGCGCAGCACTGTGACTCGCTCTGATTAGCTTCACAAACCCGGCTGCAGGCTTCACCATGGCTCAACACGTGGCGACCACGCTGCATAGCGTACTCGCAGCTTCAGACGCATACAAGAAGGCATTATACAGGGATGCACTTGACGTATCGTTTCGCGCCATGGACCAGGACGTATTGGATGGTGAGCCAAGGCTTTGTCTCGATATTTGTCAACTTCAACTCTCTTGCAGGAAGAGTCCTTTCTGCCGAAGCGGAAGAGGAGGATAAGAACTATCCAAACGCCCCCGGGGAACCGACCTCTTCCGGATGCACGGCAACGGTAGCGCTGATTATCGGAAAGCGGATAATAGTGGTGTGTACATTTGTCCCTTTTTCATGAAGCCATCCGACCAGTCTTGGCAGGCCAATGCAGGCGATTCAAGAGCAGTGATATGCAGGAGCGGAAAGGCCATCCAGCTGAGCACAGACCACTCACCTTTCAAACCTAGTAACCGCACCCCTTCTGGCTTTGATATCGTCTGACATTGCTGTAGGCGAACTAGAACGCATCCACGCAGCTGGCTCCAAGGTGATCAAGGGCAAAGTAGGCTGTGGGTTGTGTCAACAGGTTCCTGTGTGCTCCGCTGATCCAGTACTGGTCTGCTCCAGTCATGCTTGCGATGTCCCGCTCTCTGGGAGACATAGGAGCAAAGTCAACGGAGGGCCTCACACCGGAGCAACAACCTATCATCGGGATTCCTGATCTGCAGGAGACAACGTTGACCGCAGATGACGAGTTTATGGTGCTAGCATCTGATGGTATGATGGATGCATCTATCCGCGTGTAGGATCTCACTGTCTTATCAAGGCGTTTGGACTGCGCTCCTCGACCGGGATCAGGTATCGCGTAGCTTCCTCAAGTCTCTCGCAAGCGAAGACTTGGAAAAACTTATGACTGGCATGGGGAAGCTTCCCGAGAAGACGACGGGCACAGCGAAAGAAACACTGGATAAGATGGTGACTGGCTTCACGAACGCAGACATACGACGAGCGATCTCTTCTCTGGGAGAAGTCAATCAATACAAGCTCTACGAAGCAGGGGAGAAATCTTCCAGCCAGAATGTCTGCGACGTGGTCCGTTGGTGCATTGCACAGAAATTACCTCTGGACAAGGTGTGCGAATGTGTCTTGGACTTCTGCTTCGCGAACTTCAACGGCAACGACAACATGACTATTGTCGTGGTTGCGTTCTTGAATGGGAGGACTTTCAATGGGTGGCAGACGTGGGTGGCGACCCGGGAGCGTCGAGAGTACGGGCGCAAGGGGCGCGTCTTTGAGGCCTTCGAGCCTCGTCCAGATAAACCTGCGACCTTGAACGAGATTGTGGCCCAAGCACTTCGGGCCCGATAGTCATTGCTTTACAACCGCATCCCAACTGGCAATCCTGTATCCGTATGGTGGAGCTGTCCTTAATATACCCCCTGCAGTTTGACCTTTTCACCACAATAGTACAGTAATATCTAACTGCAGGTTCAAGGACGAGCTGTGGGCGCATCGGGACTGGGGCACAATATATGTATAATACTGTACGAATGGTATATCACGCAGTTCCCAGAACAGGTTATAAGGAAACGATAGCTACGACATCAAGTCAAGTCCACCTCTACCACATCACCAATCTCCTCTTCATCCTCTGCCGAGCCACCAGGCACCTTGACTTGCTTGTTGAGGTCATGCACATCCTCCGCTGGCGGCGGGGAGATCACCAGCTCAGGCCCGGTGGGCTGCCCCTCGGGAATGGAGATGTGCGCAGGCGGTTCGGCACGCGGCTCGGCCTTTGGTGGCTCCTCGAGGACTTTGGGCGGGTCAGCGGCCGCTGGGGACAAAGCAGGCTCAGGGTCTGGCTCTGCCGCAGGCGTGGTGGCAGCCGACTGTCCATCAACGGTCGCAGTCGCGACTGCGGTGATAGAGGGCGCAGACGTTGGTTCCGGAATTGGCAAAGGCGTGGACTTCTCGTGCACGGGTGAGGGAAACTTGAAAGCCTTATTCATTGTTCCGTTACGCGGTCTGCCACTAGGCGAGGGAGAACGGACCATTTCATCGCCATGGGCATCTTGACTCGCGCCGTTTGTACTTGCTGCCGTGGCGGCGGGGACTTCGTCGAGTGGTTTGGCGGTGGCTTCGCCTGCTTCAGCCAGCCCCACGTCTTCCCGAAGGGAGCCTCTTCGCGCAAGTGTCTCCGGGCTAGGGGAAATGGGTCGCTCATGCTCCACAGGCTGTGCAAGCGCAGCCCCGACGGAAGGAAGGCTTTCTCTTCGCGGAGGCGAGGCAGCGGAACCGATCGAGCCAGATTGATTGGATGTGGGCCGGGTGAATGGAGGAGATGAAACTGGTGCAGATGGGGAGGCACCGAGGTAGTAGCCGGATATTGGGACCATTCTAGGGCAAGACTCAATCAGTGATTCATGACGTTCAACGGCCACGCACTTTTTTTCGCTGTAGCATGCGATTATCCATTGAGGCTGTACAATGGGGATACTCGCTTGCAAAGCACGTTGATACTCGACACCCGGTCCGGATATCTGACCACCCGAGCCAGGCGTTGGGAGCGCGGCGGGCGTGGAGCACACGAAGTGCGTGGTATCGATCTGTATGCGGTCACTCCACTTTGCGCCCATTTCCTTGAGGCACATCTTTGACCGCTCGAGCAGCACTGCATCTTGCACGTTCCCAAAGCAGACGCTAATGCCGGACGTATCAGTGATGCTGTGCGTCGTTACTTTTATGACGTTCGACGGGAAGGTACCGGCGGTTGTTCGCAAGACAAGCTGGAAAGTATATGCCGTTTGGAGGGCGAGCCCAGAAAGACGGGAGGTAGTATTTGTAAGAGGCGATGGTACTGCGGCTAGCCGCTGTCCGTTGCGATAGATATCGAGGGCTCGTAGCTTGGATGTTGCCAGGTTGAGAGGAGGCCATTCCAGGGTGACCGACGTCTGAGTAACATTCCGAACCTGCAGAGTGTGAGTTTCAAAGGCATGTTCAGCTACGACATGGGCATGACGCACCTCAACCTTCGGTGCCTCTGGAAGCTCATGCCCGTATGTTTTAACAATGTCCTCCTGCAGATCCCAGAACTCCTGCTTTTGGCGGTGCTCTTCGTCCGCATTTCGGTGCACCGCGATGTTCACAATGGATCCGGACGTCACACCCGGAGGAAGGAGCAGAGAGGGAAACTCGATGAGATGGGCACGCTCTCCTATCAGGATCTGGCCGACAAGGTCAGCACAGGAATGGCATTGGGTATATGAGGCAACCTACCGCCATGCCCGCATCTGATTGCGCACCACACCAGTGTTGTCAGTCTCCATGAGCACGCCCATAGCACCAGTACGCACCGAGCTTCCCCACTGTGAATGTAAAGCTTTCCGGTGCTGCGGCCATGTTGCAGACACGCGCAGTTGAGTGAGCTAGGACAACGCTGCTGCAGACGTGCAGTGGCGCGGATACACGTCTCGACGTTTTCGAGCCCGGTCGCGTTTTCGGAACCGACAGTTTATCCGTTTTCCTTACGACCACCACGAAGTTCTCACACGACAGGTTTTCAAGATGGTATGCGCCTTGACAGCTACTCTATGACAGAATGGCTATATATTCTGCTTAGAGTCAGCAGTTCATTGGGGTCCTTCAGTCGGGTGGAAAAGACAAACATTCTGGACCTGTCTGGGGCGTCAAATGGACAACGGACGACAAGTGCATATCTATATCTGCGGATGGTTCCTTTATCCTCTGGTGCGGCATATATGCGCCTCTAACTGTCAGCAATGAACCCCTACTTGTTTCTATTGACTAGGAAACCGGACTCTGCCCAAGTTCTCTGTCGTCCAGCTGCAACTGATCGGGCGCTCGTCTCTGTGTCGTGCCCCGCCAAGAACTTCGCGCTCTTCAACTCTACAGTGGGAGAAACACGTCTCATCAACCTGTCTTCGGGCGCGATTGCCGGGACGAAGCTTGATTATAAAGATGCGACGGATTGCGGTTAGTCTTTGATCGGCCTGGATGAGGGCACATCTCACTTCGCATATATATAGCTTGGTCGGTATCGATGCACCCTAGCGAATCGACCTACGCAGCAGTTGGACAACAAGGTACCATCAACATCTACTCTGCTTCTCCATCGTCATTTGGCCAACACTTGACGTTCACGACACCTGGGAAGAATGTGTTCGGTATGTGTGTATCATATGTGAGCACGTGCACCGCTTTATAGGTAACACTTCCTAATGTGCTGCCGGCACAGAGCCCAGATGGCAAGCTGTTAGCAATGGGCAACCAGGAGGGACATATATACGTCTGTGACTCCGAGACCACAGACCTCGTCTCAACGTATGACTCGCACGCAGGCTGCGTTCGGACGCTGTCGTGGTCCCAGGACTCTCAGGTAAGTGTATATATTGCCCTGTCATGTCTACTGACTCGCCTCCAGGAGCTGCTCTCTGGATCAGATGACAAGCGACTCGTGCTGCATGATCTGCGTGGACATAGAGGCGGGATCGTGACCACCTTCGAGGGTCCGCAGGGGCACAAGTCCTGGGTGCTGTCCGCCGATCTTTCCTCCGATGGCAAGCTGATAGCTAGCGGGTATGAGCGCACTGCAACGCTCGACCTGTGCGATCTGACTGAATTTGTGCGTAGATCAGCAGACAAGACGCTCAAGGTATGGGATCTCGGGACACGCAAATGTGTGTCAACAACCGCGGAGATGGGTGCGGTATGGTCAGTCAGCTGGAGACCTAGCGGAGGTCAGCTTGTTACTGGAGGGGATGACGGCAACGTCCGGTGGTGGCGCAGTGCATCGAGCTGAACACGGTATACATTGTATAACAACAAACACTAATAGAACTGACAGATAATACAGATCTTTCGGAGAAGACACTTAGAGTTTCGCATCTCCAGCTCGTGGATACATCTTCATGTGCTTTCCGGTCGCGAGTAATGTGCCTCGGTCCGCGTCATATATCTGTATCAATACCATCAATGAAGGCAATCTCCGAATGATCAAGTAATTACCTCGCAGCTGAGAGTCAACACCCGCTTGTTGAGAGCGACGGATGTCGAGACAATGTGTAACCGTGTTCCTCTGTTCTGTCCATCAGCACGTGGCATTTGCTGGGAGTGCATTGGACGTACAATGGTGCTGGTGCATGGTAAATCACATCGAGATTGAGGGATACATTCATGCGTTGTTCAGAGAACGGGAAGAGCACAGACGTTGTGCACCTGCGAAGACATCAGTATTCTCCAAGATCGCACGAGGAAGGGGCCTACACGTCCATGATGAAAGCCGTGCATCCTCCATGCATGACATTGTTGCAATTCAAGAACGCTATCCCACCGTCAGCCTTCAAATTAGCTTGGATGCAGAGCACACTTACCCTCAGAAACCACCGCCTCATGCTCGATCTCGAAGACATCTCTCCCATGCTCCGCAAAAGTGCCAATGCTGATGATCTTCAGGTGTGGCTTGACGTTTGCGCCGAACTGTCCTGAAGACGGCCCGACGAGATACTTCTCCCACCAGGCCAGAACCCGCGCTTTGGAGGCAAGGTCTGCATTACCTGAGATGGATACAGCGGGGTGACGCGACATTCGCGGGAGGATAGAGACGAGTGCCATGCGCGAACTTGAGGTGAGTGCTTCAATACGGCTAGAGCGAACAACCTACAGTAGCCTAATGTAATAGGCAGAAACGCTGCTGGTCCTTTTGTAGTTTCCGTGGTGCGCGAATCACATCACAAACTCGCTCGGATTCTTACAGCCCAGCCGTCACAGGAAAGACCCGTTCCTCATCGGGGACACAACTTAGAGAAGTACGAGAAGCCGGCAACCAGCCCGGGTTGGTGACCAGTAACAACTTGCGTGGAACGGCATGTGCGAGCGTCAATGTCGGGCAAATTCTGGTCGACTCGTATCTAGATAAGGCTATGATCGGGCAATCTGAAGAAGAAACTTCGTGTGTTATCTGGCGAGTGTATCTCGAAGAAGCAGTCGGCAGTTCCTCTATTGTCTAACCATGCGCTGAAGAAGCGCAGTATCAATGTGCGGTTGCAGATTTCACTCGCAGCCGATAGCCCATCAGACTGACATACTGTGCCGGTCAGAATACTGGTGGATCGGACATCGAAGATACACGTCGTCGCAAATCGACTGAGGAAGAGCAGCAAGATCCATAGATTATGGCCTATGCGATCGCTACCGTATTACATAAACCCCACCGACATGGTGCAAGCAAAATCCGAAGGAGTGTTCTAGATGGAATATGTTGTCAGCACCAAGCCTAAACGGGAGTAAGTATGCAAAGAAAGGGTGTCAGACAAAGTATATTGATTCCGGATTAGACTGATCCTCAAAGCCGTAGCTCAGTAGAGGGAGTCTGTATTTCATCGCGAAGGTGGAAGGAAGAAGCGGGTGAAAGCGCATCGTAATGACAACTTACAATGCATTTAGCGGTTCTTGAAGTAGTCGAGGAGGACGTGGAGACCCTCAGACTCAACACCGTAGTCCTTGACCACAACGCAAGAGCAGCCGACGACCTTGCGGGGGTTACCCTCACGGTCGATCTTGCACAGACCAGCCCAGGTGCCGAGCACCTTGGCGTCGGAGACCTTGATGAGCGAGATCTTGTGCTCGGCGCACAGGGCCTCGATCAGCTTGAGGTACTCGGCCTCAGTGCAGGTCTCGACAAGGACACACAAGTGAGCCTGGCGCTTGTCGAGGGCCTTAGTGCACTCGCGGAGACCACGGGCGAGACCATCGTGAATAAGGGCGTTCTTCAGTACTTGCTGAATAGCTGTTAGTGATCTGATACGCCTCCGGCTAGTCACCAGCTCGACGCACCTGAAGAGCATCCTCCACGCTCATCTTGCCCTTGGGCGCCTCCTGGGCGATGGCAACCTCCTCCTGGGCGACCTCCTCGACCTCAATGGCATCTCCAGCGTCAGACATCCTGATTGACAGTCTCAGCATGTGTTCCTCCTTCCTGTGGTTGCATAAAACTCACTTTTATATGTGGGATTTTGGGATGGGAAGTTTACGATGTCTTCGTCCGCTCTCGTTAATGCAAGGGGTACAAAAATGCTCCCGTCGCCCACTTTATGCTGAAAGGTGCTGTACAGTTTTACTACGCCACCCGGATAAAGGATTCGGCTCCGGCATCACCACCGTCCCGGGTGTCACCGCGTCGGCAGTTGCTGTCGGTGGATAAACCCAATTCACCCATCCAATATCGCACACTTATCTTGTAAAGAGGAATGAGTTGGTTGTCTTTACACTTCTTTGGGCATAGATCTAAAGGGTGTGCGAAGATCGCTCTATCTGGACCGTAACATGTGGTCTGCGGGGCGCCGAAAGGTCACGAATGTCCCCGTCAAGGGACAGGCACCATTTCGCCTTCCTTTACTCGTTCAAGCCAAATCGCGGCCGCATGGTCTTAGCGGGAGAACTGGAAAGCGTTCTTTCGTTGGAATTATCCTCCATCATTTTCATCGAGTTTCTCAGTGACGCGTGTACCAAAATCTGATGACTGCGGCTGGCTCGCAAGTGGAAAGAAGATTGGGATTCATTTGGGACACAACTTTGGGAGGCTGGCTACTTGACAGGGGCGATTGGGCACTTTCGCCGGCAAAGCGCCTGACCGGCACACTCTTGATGGCGGGGTTCAACGCCAGTCTGGCATCTCCCACCGCTCAGGGCTGGGCGGGAGTAGGGCTGTGACACACGCCTCATCAGTTTCCTCTCACGGCGCATAGATCCAGAGACTTACAAGAAGGTGCAGTACCCGCTCGAGCCGAGCCAGCCAAGCTGACCGTTGGTCAGCGTGAGCGTGGCGATGTTCCCGCCAGCCTCTGTGGTCGCCGTGAAGGAGATGACGCAGCTGCTGGGGCCGGTGTCGCTCGAACCGTTCGCGATCTTGAACTTGACGAGCTTGTTGTCGAGGTTGTCGAAGGACATGGTGTCGATGAACTGCAGGCCCGTGTTCTTGATGCTCGACGTCTCGTCGCCCGTCGCCAGGGGGAGGACCGCGAAGCGGTTGCCGTTGCTGCTCTGCACCTGGAGGACGATCGCACCGACGACGCCGGCACCGAGGACCTTGAGGTACTCGAACGCGGCGAGGGTGGTTAGCTGCTTGAAGTGCACCCCAACCCTGGCGAGGTGCTCCTTGAGTGACTGTGACGAGGTGAGTGAGCTCAAAGTGTGCGAATAACGGACACGAGCTTACGTTGTCGTGGTCAAAGGCGCTCAGGGTGGCCTTGGAGACCTCAGTGGCAGCAGGAGGAGGCTGGACGGCGGACATGCTCGTGTACTTGTTGTTGGACGGCTTGGGTGAGGCTTGGGTGGGAGTTGGATGCCGAGTAGTGGTGTTCAGCGCCGGTATTTATGCCGTTCAGCAGGCCCACTCCGAGTGGTCACAGAAGTGTCCGATGAGGCTGGGAGTCCCAGCCTCATCGGACACTTCTGTGACAGATCATCTGACGGCCCCCACCTCCATCGGTACTTCCGGTGTCCGGTGGCCCCGTCCTCCGGTCTGACTTCTAAGCTCTAACCTAAAGCGGCAGCCGGAGGTGAGAGCTGTTGGTCCCGTTATCCGGCCCGCAAAGGATTGACGGCCCTGGTGCAGAAGAAGAGGGCTTACTCACTCAATGTTCGTGGGAAGACAAGAAGCAGCAGCGCCTGGGAAGAGGAATGCCTCCATCATGTGCTTGCCTGCATTGACCGCCATTGTTTCCCCATATGGTGTAGCGCGCAGAACTGTTCCTATGCGCAGCGGAGGTAGAGAGAGAGATTGCGCCGAAGATGAGGTTCGCATCTCCACTCAGATGCAAACCAATGCCTATTGACACTTCTGGTAGAGCGTCCTAATGCTGGTACCCAATTTGGCATCGTACACAGGCTGTGACAAGAATATGCACCTCCGTCGTTCTGAGTACACTGGCGATGGAGAACTACGGCTAACAGCGGTCACAAGCTAGCACGTGCATTGCTGCAAACGAGTTCTACATATCTCGCCTTGCCAATCTTGACCTATCTGCCACCTGTCGTTTCTCACGGCTCCGCGGGCTGAGGGCTGTATGGCCATTTTAGTAGCTGCTCCACCTGCATTTCCTTCTCAAGCTCACAAGAACATGCAATACCCGGTAGCTCCGAGCCAAGTAAGCTGCCCATTGGTGAACGTGAGAGTGGCAATGTTCTTGATCGGATTATCGGGACCCGGGATGGTGACGAAGAAGGAGACGACGCAGGTCGACGGGCCGGACGAGCTGGCCCCATTGGCGATCTTAAACTGCACCACCTTGTTATCCAGCTTCGTCCAGTCCACGGTATCGCCGACGAAGACGAGCCCGGTGTTCTTGATGCTGGAGATCTCGTCGCCAACGGCGAGCGGGAGGACTGCAAAGTGAGGACCAGTCGAGCTCTGAACCTGGAGGACGATGGCCCCGACGACGCCGGCGCCCAGCACTGTGAGGTACTCAAATGCTGCGAGCGTGGTGAGTGGTGCCACGCTCAGTGAGATCTTGTGGAGCTGTTGAATGATCGACTATTCAACACTAAGTCAATCAACGGTACAAAGGGTAGCAGACATGGGCTCACAGCATCATGGGTCCAAGCATTGGAGACAGCCCCGATGCCGACCCCAGGAGGAGGAGGAGGAGGCGGGACACTGGACATGCTGATGTACGTGGATGATGCGCGTATCGGTAGAAGCTTTGCCAGATATCACGTAGACGTCGTTGGCATTTATTGGGATCCGTGGGTTTCCCTCGACCTTTGTGTACTGTACTAAGGACTTAACGTGCATCAAGGGCTCCGCAGATGTTTCGCCGTCCGGTGTTTCAACCGCCGGTGTATGGACTTCTACAGATCTCTTGTAAATACGACCTCCATTGAGGCATGCTAAACAGTTAACATCAGGTCATCCGGAATTGGAGAGCAGAAACACATGTTGTGGAATGTGCTGCGGCACGCAAACCACTCTGCTTGGTTCCTGTTGGGAGCGCACATGTGATCATAAAAGTGAGGACGGGCTGACATGGCTGATATGAGCCACAGATGGTCACCAGGGACAATAAACCGCTTAATTGGGCATTGCTCGCTTGGAAGTGATTAGAATTTAGAAGGCGGCACGGCACCGGCAGGCGAATCAAGGGTAGTGGGGGTATTCAGAACCATTGACATCGCCTTGTCCGAAGCGCTGTGATGCAAGAAGGCGCCTAGGAATCACTCGAGTCCGATATTAAGCAGATTGTCATTGATTACAATCTTGTGTGGTACCATCAATACTCAATTACCCAATGCAAGCCCTGCTAGCGCAGACATGCGGCACGCTTGCGAAGGCCCCGTTGGATCACATGACCGGCGCTTCAAGCTGCCGGTGCATTGATTCGCGGGCACGTGTGCCATATGCGCCTGTGCCAGAACAGGGCAATCAGAACCCCACTGATGCGCTGCCGCCGAGGTTCGCATGCTTAGCTGCATCGAGATTCTCTTGTCGTCAATCTGAAAGAAGCAGATCGGCCGCGTGCCAGGATTGGAAATGGCCGAGCGGCGTTGGAAAGGACTATTCGCGTTCTGTTCGCTCCGCTGGGAGGAGGAAGGCGGGCTGTTCCTTGATTGTCCTGAGTGCAACTTCTGGAGTCCCGCCCTAGTCGGATCACCACTATACCCCGATGAGGGCGTAAATGAGCCAAAGCTTGTTGCGAGATATGAGCGGGAGCATTGTGAGAAGGATGGAGTTGGGGATGAGCAGGCCGCTAGGGATCGGCCAGGTGGATATGTCCCGTGGAGTGCATTAGTGAACGAGGTGGCTAACATGTTCGCTTTCCTCGTAAGTATAGTGGCACAGATGAACCGTGGGCGGGATGCGGTGCAGCCACCGCAAGACGTGCCCATTACAGGTACAGATCACCGTTGGTTGCAGAGCCTCGACTGCAGGGGAAGCGGAGAAAGTTCGGTTCCGGAGGGTGGAACTGTACAGCACCATGAGGGTCCACAAGCGCTGATCATCCTGGATCGTCCGTCTAACAATCCAGTAGGCAGGAGTCGAACTGTCTGCACGTGTTGTTCATTAGTGGCATACCATCGGAGTCTTTATCAAGACCAACATTTCCTTGTCTTGGACCGATTGTGGCGATGATTCCGTTGAGCAACTTATTCCTGGACGCCTCGGCTGTTCACTCTCTCCACGGCGATCCATGCTGGCAATCTCTTTACTCGATCATACACTGTTGCAGACGTTCGATTCTACATTTTGAGAATCTCCACTGGCCACCAAGCGAGTCGGATAAACCGACATCTGGTCGGGAACACTGCCGTCTTCCTACTGGAGATGCTGGACTTTCTTCCATTATCAATCTATCGCTTCTGGAGGCTGAATTTCTCGTCAACCCGGGCGGGGTTGACCGCCTCCCACATTGTCAAGGGATACGAACAGGCGCTGAAATATCCACTACACCGAGCGTACTGCTTCCGCTTCCATGAGCTTTTCGTTGCGTTGCAGAGTTGCACAGATGGAAATTCTCGTACGGCCTGCCGAAGAGATCGCCCTCCTCGGACGCGGGCCGCTTCTGCGATCTTCCGTGTCTCGGAGCCTTTGGGCTGCTGTTTGGGGAACATGATTATCTATTACACTGGTCAATAGATCTAGACCCAATATATGGGCCTTGAAGTGGTGCGTTCGTCGCTCCTTCTGGGAGCGCCACTGACCATGAGTTGTCTCGCAGCTTTCCGACTCCATTCTCCCCGAGTTCGGCGATATGAACTCGCCGTGCACTAAGCAAGTCACCTGCCCTAAAGCGAAAGGGGATCTCCAAGCTCCGACCGGAGCAGCGTTCGCCAGGGGATTGAATACGACCTCCTGAAGCTATGAAAGGCACTGTTTGCAAGTTTCGGGGTTTGTTACTCCCCAGGTTCACCGAGACGCCATGCTTCTGGCTACGGGAGATCCTCCGTCCTGCCCGTTATGGAGGATAACCGACTCAACCTGGCTGGTGCTCGCCGCCGATTCGGTGCTCAACTCGGACGAGAGATCGGCGCTAGCAGAAAGGAGGCGTCGGCAGAGAGAGAGAGGGTGCCTGACGTCCTCCTTGGTGCATATATAAAGGACGGTTGAAGGGGTTGTCCATATCAACAGCGAGCTCTTCTTCCTCCCCGCACCTCCATCTCGCTCACCAGATATCCACCATGCAGTTCCTTCGCACTCTCGTCCTCCTTGGTCTCCTCTCCTTCACTCGCGCCGCAGCTATTCCCGACTCCACCTGGGCTTGGGAGGCTACCCCTGATGCTCCCGTCCTGGCCAAGCGCGCCATGACCGTCACCGAGGTGACCGCCAATTTCAAGATTGTCACGGACTTATCCTCGAGCATCAACATCGCTGTCGGAGGTCTCACTACGGACATGTCGCTCACGACAATCACGGCGATGTCTGTCGTACGTTATTCAAGTGTCCACAAGATCGCTTCGTTTCTAACTCATACACCCTAGACCGTGGTCAAGGACTTTGGCACGATCATAACCGATATCACTGGATTCATCACCAACATGGACGGGACCGTCTTTAATGCTGAGACCGATGCCGAGGCCATCGTAACCGTGTTGAATACCGTAAGCTATTCTCTCTGGCACCGGCGCGATGTTGTGGCCCTCATTCATATATACACAGTTTGTCATGGTCCACACGGCCCTGCTCAGCACCATGATCGGCCAGCACGGCATCTTTGCCCAGTTTTTCGTCACTGCGCCCATCGCTGCGGTGCTCGCCTCGCTTGAGAAGATTATCGACGTGAGTCTACCCTCCAACGCACCCCTTTCGTCGATGCCTCGAGTGACCTCTAATCGTGATATTTCCTTTCGCAGACCTTCGCCTACGCTTTGATCAACATGATCCCGACCAAGCAGATGCAGGTAACGAGCGGCCAAACGACGCTCGACGAGAAGGTCACCTCAGCCATCAGCGTTTACAGCGAGTTCTGCATTCCCGTCCCCCTCGTTGGGCTCGTGTGCACCCCGCCGCAGTGAGCGCACGCTGCGGTGCGCTTTGTATTTCCGGGTCCCATGTCCTGTTCGGTGTGTTTGGTTAGTATATGCCTCTCTCGTCTCCTGTTCTCTGGTCCTTCCAAGATGGTGAATGAATATGATTGTCAGCGAGTGTCAGACGACATATCAGCTGCCTATGGACCACGTCAATGATTGCTAATCCGCACCAGGCCGATCGCTCGCCTTGCCTTTTCTGGGGAAGACAGTTCCGGTATTGGCTCACTTGGGGCCGATGCTTGGCTTGGCTCACACGTTGGTGCAGCAACGGCCGGCATGATACCGACGCCGAGGGCAGAGGAGAGCGCGTTGTCCGGATATCCTCATGCCGCGGGTATATAAATGCCGGTGTCGCTCCGTTGGACAGTCTTAGAGATGGGCTCCCATTTCGGGGAGTCTCTTCGTCCTGTCCTCCTGCGCTCCATCTTGCAGATCATCCCCAACCTGGTCCTCATTGTCCTCCTCACCTTCACACGCGCCGCAGTGCTCCCGAAACCCGTCCCGGGTGCCGTCGTTGTCGCTCCTGAACTCACCAAGCGCGACGTTGACGGTAGCCCTCGTGGTCACCGACCTCGCCGCACTCACGGACATATCCTCCGGTCTGAAGGCCACTGTCCAGATCCTGCGCCTGGATCTGCCGGTCGCGGTCTTGACCAGCCTCACCAACGTACATCACAGTTGAGTCACAGACCGCACGCTGATGCCAATATGCTGTATAAAGGCATCAGATCATCGTCGATGGTTTCACCAACATCGTTGAGGCTGTCGCAAGCTTCACCACCGATGTTGACGGGACTTGTTTTGGAGATGCTGATGCGCAGATAATCGTTGCCGACTTGGACGACGGTGAGCCGCCCTGCTTTTAGAGTCCAGTGAGCATCACCTCACACTTGCATGTGCAGTTCACTCAAGCTCACACCAACCTGCCCAGTGCAACTATCAACTAACACGATGCATTCGATCAGTTAGATCTGACCGAACCCATTGCCGTAGTCTTGGACTCCCTCGATCGGAGCTTCGATGTGAGTCCACGTTCCGCACAGCTCCATCGCGGTGGCACGTCCTGTGGGCTCTGATGATGACGTTCGGTCTCTCAGGGCTTCGCCTGATCGGCATGCTCCCTACGCAAGCAGTCACGAAGGACCAAACCATGTTCGATGATTTGATACTCAGGAAATCAACGAGTACAGCGACATCTGCTCCTCTCCCACTTCGCCTTAGTTGTGGCCAGCCAATGAGAGAATGAGGGAGTCACCATGAGGCATGCTGCAACTCCGAGTCTCATTTCATGGGCTGCAAGTCGTTTGTTTCTGTATCCTGTCTTTCTTTGCTACCAAAATAGCGAATCGTTATGAGAGGCAGGAGGTCATACAATACTTCATCTGCACGTGTGTCCACGTAGCAAGGTGCTCAGCAGCGCATGAGTCATGACGGACCCCCTGACTTTGACTTTCCTGGCCACGAACATCGGTCGATCTGGCTCGCTCTTTGGAGATGTACGCCTCACGTTGTGACAATGCATCAGCGTATCCGCATAGCTGAAGGAGAATGCAAATGATGAAGTTGAAAGGGAACCCAGAGGCGAGGTTGCGCCCATTGGTGCGCATATATGAAGGTGTCGATAGGATGGAGAGCTACATAGAACGTTGCACAAGCCGTGATAGCCATGATCCGTACTGGTCAGGTAGCGGTCGCCAGAGGAAGATTGGGTCAGATAAGTGGGTCAGCGGAAGGATCGGTACATACGACTAGTGTTGCTTCGAGGACCAGTTCTTCGATTTCATCTAATGGGACGAACCACGAGCCCGTGTCCCGCTCTGACTGTCTTGTCTCACTTCGAGCTCCGTCTTCTCTTGCGTGAGATTCTTCTGTATTCGCTATTGTCAAGAGTGTGAAGGTGTGTATTGGTCGGTTACAGCCAGAGGAAAATTCAGCTGGATATGGCCATATTCTCCTGAAAGGCCTAGAAACCCCTGCCCTAGTTCGGCGGTGAACGCAACCAAATGGGGTATAGAACGAACTGGATCACTCAACAGCTATACCGATACATATCTAACCTCCCCCGCCGCCTTCCTAACCCTGTTCATGACCGCGAGCCCCTCCTTGACCTCTTCCACCCCTTCCACCAATATGACTTCCACGCCCTCTCCGTCGAGCGTGAGCAGCCCATCAAACAGCCTCTGCGCTGCCTCGGCCGGACTGGACCGCTTACCGAGCGAGAACCGCTGCACCTCATAGTGCGTCGCGATGCACGCCTTCGTGATGTCCGAGTCGGAGAGAGAGAGCAGGCCGACCTTGAACTCGTCCTGCGGCGATATGGATGCGTGCAGCTCGTCCAGGATGTCGTGTACCGACTCTAGCTTGCGTCCTGCAGGGGGAGGGGAGGTAAGTAGGAGGACGACGGGAACGGTGGGCGAATAATGCCGGTATTTCATTCCCGGTGTTGTAGGCGCGCTCTCGATCTCCGAATCTTCGTAGTCGCGTTTGTGCACAAGCACTTTCGTCCCCTCCCCAAGCACCCGCTGCAGCTCCTCCACCGTCACCCCTCCCGGTCGAAGTACTTTGACCACCCCTTCCTGGGATAGCCCGTCGACGACCGTGCTCTCCACACCGACCTCGCACGCCCCGCCGTCGAGGATGAGTGGGATCTTCCCCCTCAAATCATGCAGCACATGGATTGCCTTGGTGGGTGAGGGCTTTCCGGATGAGTTCGCAGAGGGGGCGGCGAGCGGTGTGTTGGATAGGGCGATGAGGGCACGGGCGATAGGATGTGAGGGCATGCGGACTGCGACTGTCGGCTGGCCGGCGGTGCATATCGGGGGGATGACGTCGGATTTCGGAAACAGCATCGTGAGCGGCCCCGGCCAGAAAGCCGCTATGAGCTTCTCATACTCCGGGGGCATGACAAATGCGGCGGGGAGGAGGGAACGAAGCATCGGCAATGAGGAGACATGCACGATCAGGGGGTTGTCCGCCGGCCGGCCTTTGGTGCTGAATATGCGTGCGACGGACGGTGCGTGCAGGGCGTTTGCGGCTAGGCCGTAGACGGTCTCGGTAGGGAGGGCGATGGGGAGTTGACGGTCGAGCAGATCGCGTGTGGCTTCTTGCAGAGCGGAGAGGGTACTGGCGGAGGGGACGACGGGCGGGGCGGAGGAGGTGATGTCAGGGAAGGTCATGCCCAAGTCATCGCAAGGCAGCACTTTGGTCTCCATTCTTGTCGTACCGTTCTCCAGTGTTGTGCCATTGACAGACGCCATGGAGAAAGGCCTCGAGAAGGGCCTGGACAGACGAGGCAGGCGGACAAGTGGGAGCCGGATGAGCCGAGTCAGGGTGGACCAGATCAAGATAACGGTCGTGTGCCAGCTGGCGGATATTTCTGACGGTTGATACACGTGCACAAAGCAGCACTCGTCCGCAGAGCAGCAGATACCAGCCCAGCGACAAATTCCAAGTCTATCGCAACTTCCCAGAAACCAGTCGTCGATTAGCGTTCTCTATGTCGGTCGTTCGCTGTCAGGAAGTAAGTAAGGGACCGCGGGCGTTTATTCGCGCTCGTAGTCAAAATTTGGCCCTTGCGCCACTCCACGTCCTGACTTAGGCGCCCACATTCCAATGCTCCGGACCCCACCTCTATGCCGGCGGTTCGCCCTCCCACCCGTTAGCGCTCAGCCCCTCCGGTCCATATCTCTACTTCAAAGACGGTGGAAGAGCGATGTGGTCCCCAACTCACCGCCAGCGACGACGACAGTTGGGCCGGTGATCTACACCGCGCCCCTCTTGCGCCCCTTCCGGAGGCTCAAGATCTTCTCCCTCACCTCGCTCGCCCTCTCCATCACCCTCTCCCCCTTCATCTTTCTTATGCCCGCCCCTCTCCCCACAGGAGCGCGCATTGCCCTAGCTGCATCGGCCGTAGGCGCCTCGGGGTTCTCCACCCTGCTCATCGCCTGGGCAAGCAGGAGCTACGTCAATATCATACGGAGGGAGGGGGAGAAGGGGATGCGACTCGAGAGCGCGGATTGGTTGTTGAGAAGGATCACGACGACTGTGTGGGATACGAGCGTGATCAGGGCGAGCGGGAGGCCGTTCGCCAGCTGGGAGCTGCCGGATGAGCTCTACCCCGAGGAGGGGAAGACGGTGCACGAGGGCGAGACGGCTGTGTTGGCGAAGACAGAGGACTGGAAGGGGAGATTGCAGGGACAGTGGATTGTGGAGTACAAGAAGGACGCTGCTGGTAAGCTTGTGGGGAAGTGCAGAGGCCAGGGGAGGATCATAAGGTGCGCGGCTGTCCGTATCCCACTCCTTCAACCGCTCATCACCAAATTCAGGCACTTCAACGTGTCCGACGAGTTGGTCGACTCTACTGCCGGCTCTGGATGATCGGGTTTACCGAAGCTATAGTGCACGTGGCGCAGCATCATTGTAGATCCTGCCATTGGACGACATACATCACCCTACGATACACCAAATCTGTTAATGCAATGAAGAAAAGGGCCAAATGCAGTCTTGTCCGTGCGAAGATGTGCTGTGCATAGTTGTTTGAGGAATGAGCATGTGGAGAGTGGGAGTGGAAACCGGGAATGAGGGAAATAATAAACATCTATGATACCCCGCCTCTTGAGATATGGATACGTTCACAGCAGGCCAGCCTTGCGCAGCAACGTTTGGTAGTGTTCGTTTTGTAGTTTCGTCTCCGCGTTCTCGCGCTTCAGTTTTCTGAGAAGAGTTAGTCGAGAGCCATGGACGGGATATGGGAGTCTCACTCGTTCTGCATGGAGAGCTGATTGCGCGCGTCCTTTGCCTTCTGCAGGTCTTTCGTCATGGCTTGCCACGCTTCAGCCTCCGGTAGCGCAGCATCTTGGAACATGCCGTCGAGTTCCTCATTGAATGCCTGATCCTAATCAGCTTCTGTATACCAGACTCGGATCAAGGCACTCACGTCATACATAATTTCTTTCTCAGTCATCGCATCCTCGAGGAACTTCTTGAGCACGCCGCACTGCTTATGCAGATGCTCAATCTCAGCTTGCAGCTTATCGACCTCTGAGGACTTCCCGCCTGCATCGGCGAGGACAATCTTGAGCTTGCTACGCAAATCCTCTTGTTGCCCCACAGCCTTCTTCAAGGTCGTATCGGCCTGAATAAGTAGACCCTCGACGTTCTTGGACCAGTCATCCACGAAATTGATATCGATCGTCGGCTTGGGGGCAGGATCGAGCGCCTTCACCGCGGTGTCAAATGCCGCTGCACGGGCGGACACTCCGCGACCTCCCTGTTCTAGAAGTGACCGCATTTCGGCCATGCGTTCCTCGGCAAACCGGTTCTGCTCCAGAGATCAATTGAGCACTTTCAAGCAATGCCTCTGGACAAACCGTAATCTGAGTGGTCTTCGGGGAACGAGGTATTCCAGTCTCCCTCAAAACATTGACAGGGTCTTTGGGCATAACCTGCTTGGCAAGATTACTCTTGAACGCGTCTACCTCAAGCTTGATCTTCTTGATGGCGCGCCGTGAGGAGTTCAGCTGTTATATGGTGAGAACGGAGAATCCGCGACTGAATAGTCTGCTTACGTCTTCCCGCGTCGTCTCCGCAATAGTGATGAGCTGATTTGCTTCAAGCACCTCCTCTCCTCTGTGATGCCTCAGCTTGGAACCTCGTCTGGGTGTGCGACTTTGATTGGAACCATGCCGGGCAGGAGCAGACTTCGTCGAGGATTCCACTGAGAGTTTGCGTTGAGGGAGTGGGCTCTTTGGGGGTGTACCCATTGACTGCCTCGGCTGAGGGATGAGCATCTTCGTGGGTGAATCGAGAGAAACCTCGCGCTGTGTGGAAGGAGACGGCTTCTTCACAGACGACTTCTTGATGATGGAAAGAGGCTCTATGGTAGGGACGGTCTTCGGCGTGTTGATGTCTGTGGGGGCCAAGACCAGGCGGGGAGGTGTTTGAATGACCGGTTGAACGTCTCGGGCAATCGGTGTCGGTGGCTTGATGGTCGCCGCAGTCATATCAGCCAGCATATCCTCCAGGTCGATGGGAGGGGCTTCAAGAACGGGCTGTACATGTACGGCCATGTTCTCCGGCTCCGAGTCCTCCGCGGGCAGCGCGACTGTGCTAGGATGCGGGGAATTAAGAGGCGTCCTAGGACCACTTGGGCGGCTCATGCGACGGGCGCGTTGACGCTGGGGCGTGCCAGGCCGACTAGATGCTTGAGTTGGGGTGGTTGATCTTGGGCGTGAGTCGGATGTAGAGGCCGACCTGATCGAGATGGTTCTTTGCTCTCGGGAGGACAAGCCCATTCGCTCAGGAACATCCACGTATTCTACCGTGTTCTTAGCATGGACGCTTGAGCCTGTATGTAAGACCACTTACGCCATGATTCCTCACTGATCGTAGATGGAACGTTCGGCGGCTCCCTGGGTGCAGTGACAGATTCCTGCTTCTGGCTGTTGTTGCGGGCGAGTTCCAGGCGCATGCTCAAATCCCATTCAGAGTCATGGGGCCTTTCCATCTCTTGGTCCTCCATATGGACTGCCTTGCGTTTCACAGGCGAACGAGTTTCCGGTGAGCTGAGCTGCGAAACCGGGCGCTTGATTGTCGACTTGCGCCTCGAAGGCGAACTGTACAATGAGTCATCATCGTCCATGAGGGATGTGGGTGCTGTCGAAGTCGATTGAGAAGACGAAAACTTGAAACTGCCGGTGCCCGTGGTTGTCGTGGTTGTTGTTGCGGTGAATGTCGAAAAGCGACTTGCATTGGACTTAGTTCGCTTGTGATGCCCATTGATGGTACCGAATACATCACCCATAACGGAAGCCGGTCGGGAGTTGAACAGATTGCGAGAGACAGAATCGAGACCGAAGATCCCCGTCCGCGAACGTGACGTACCACCGTGGTTGGGAGTCTGCGGTGCAGATTCAACGCCAGTGCGGAAGCTGAACAGCCCGTATTGTTGGACTGCGAGATGGTCTCATTAGTAGGTTCATACGTCGTCTAGAATCACTCACTGGTGTGGATCACCCTGTCAGGTATCTCCGCTGTCTCGATAATGTCTTCTTCCTCCGGTTCACCAGGATCCCGGGTATTAATTCTCCAGCGGGACAAGTTGCCTTCCATCGGCTGCACCCGCACGATAACATACGGACCACCATCAACCCCAAAGGGTAGGTCGTCCGCTTGTACCTCTTTCGGGTCGATATGAAGGACAATCTTCCCTTTCTTCGGTTCACCGAGATACGCCGTCCGATGGTATACGTTGAAGTATGTGCGAGCAAAGGTAGTCTTGTTCCGGACTGTGTCGACCTCACGCTCCGGCATGTACCGTACGGCAGACCGTCCCTGGCGGGTACGATACTCCGCTTGACAGACCCACAGGCTGTTGAGGAAACGCTGCTTCCGGTCCTGGGTCGTGATAGGATCGAAGCCAATTGGTGCAGGAGGAACAACCACTGCATACGAGCGGAAGGGCCGGCCTTGCCAGCGGTCCGTCTGATCGTGGGGCGGCTTTTCGAGGAATATATGCATGTCTACTCGGGCATCAATTAAGGGTGGCAGTTGTCAGCTGTAGACTTACTGGGTCCTCCAGGGTCGGTACCGACGATATCCAACACATCCAAGACTCCTTTGCAGCTCATCTGCGGCTTGACCTTGCTCCGCGACCCTGCAAGTGGCATCTGAGTTGCTTTTTCCAGATCGTCGAGCCCGGCTAGTGACCTGCCCGGCGTGGAGGAGGGTCTTTTGACAATCATCAATGTATCATCGAACAAGAACAGAGTGCAATGGAGATTGCCGGTGGCAGAGTTCGAAGATGACTGATAGCCGGACGATCCAGACGAAGACTGTGACGAAGAATCAATGAGGAGATCCTCCACATCGATGCAGTCGATGAAGCGCCGATTGCTGCTGATCAGACCAGGCTACAGTACATTCAGTACGGAGCCCGTCAACTGAGGATAAATGCACTTACTGGAAACCCTTCAATGGACCGCTCTAGCCGATACATGATGGCGGCTCTTTTAGTCGGATCATCCGCCTCACAAAGCGCGACCTTGTTGGCACAATCGCAGGCTTCGCTGAGCTTTGCTCGCTGTTGGTCGCTTGGGTCCATCTTTTCCAACATAGCTGAAACATGGGTTAGGTAGTGACGACCCGGGATGAGAGCTACGGCGTACTCCGGAACATCATTGTGTATCTCGGTATACGCTGTACCGGATCCATGAGCAACTCGCGGAGGCCGACACGATTCCGTGATCCGCCTATATCGTACTTGATGGTCTGAGATGTCGCGTGAGATCTAAATTGTCTGTGCTTCCCATTGACGACTCACCTCAATGAAATGCGCGAATCCCTTGTTCTTGATCAACAGCGTCTCGAAGATCTTCTGCGCCTCCTCCCTCTTGGCGTAGTATTGCTTATAACAATCAAATGTTTTCAAATCGCGAAACTGCAGAAGAAAGGTTAGCGAGATCCTGGCGGTAGAGGCGTACACGTGCATGTTTCAGGGCAATATCGCCAATCCTTTCTGCAGCAATATAGCCATTCTGAAAGACCATAGTTTCCAAGTCGCGCAGAAAAGATTCGTTGGCGGGGACAATCACATCGATGTTTCCAAATAGTGTGTTGGCCTCGTACATGGGGATGATGGCTGTATCATTGCGCTTGGCAAATGAGCGGAGTTGGTCAGCGTAGTCCTGTACGGGGGTCAGCGAATGTTGGTATCGAGCACAACAGGATGCGTGCCTTCTTCAATATGCGCAATCTGTTGACGTACGACCGTTCGGTGGTGACGAGTTCCTTGAGTGTGTCTTGTAGTGCTGTTCCATCCGTTAGCGAGCGTCGGCGAGCGGGGCGTTCCTGAGCCTATCGACATACGAATCAGCAAGCGCAGCCCCAACGGGGATGTGTCATACGCACCATTGCAGCCAAGTTCATAGACGATGCTGCGGGCGCGCTGCTGGAACGAGAGACGATAAAGGACTGGGATCCTTCGTGCGATGCAAGCGGTTCGCCGAGCGATGCGAGAAGACTCTCGAGCCGTTCGGCTTCCGGGCTCATGCCATCTATCGCAATGGTCAATGAATGACCATGAATGATACAATCAACTAGGCGCACCAGGTGCCAGGAACCTCCCCTTGTCTACATTCTCCACAACCACACTGCAGAAGAACGCCCTCCTCGTTGTCTTCGGGGCTCCTGGGACGGCGAGGGAATCGCCGGCATGGAGTGGGACCTTGCGGGGGGAGTAGGACATGTTTGCCGTCGTCTAACTGTCGCCTGTGGGTGTCGCTGAGCGCCCAGCGGGCAGAGGGTAGAAGAGGGGAGGGCAAGAGCAGGGCGTGGGATATGCAGCGGAATCGATGACGGATAAAGGTGCGGACGGCGCCCAGGGGCGGATGGGGAGGATGTCTCTGACGCGCTCACCGCCGGATGCAAGTCAAAGTCGCCTCCCAAATATCAGTCACGTGAGAGATTACGTCACGTGTGCCTCAATGAAGATTCTTGGCGGAGGCGGATCCGACCCATTTCAGTGTGCCCCCGAGGGCGCCATCCCCCACTCGACCGAGGATGTGCGGTGCATTCTGTTGCGGATCGTGTCGCGCCTGCATTAGCGACATACATCTTGGACTCTATTGTACGCGTATGCGTATCCAGACGCGTTGGCGACGCGACTCACCTTACGCGTTTGTATATACTCGTGTGGATGGGGCCGTGGTCCGTGCTGCTCGGGCCGCGCGTTTATCAGAATCATCGGGTGAAATCGTTAGGCTCATAATTTTATACCATTCGACCCATATAAGTCAACGTATAACTTGCCATAACGCTAGTGGTATGCACACGAGAAAAGATCATATGATGATGAGAGACCACGTGAATGAGAGAGGGGCAACACGTCGCGAGCGACTTGAGCGTACAGAGCGGCGACATTCAGCCGGCAGGGTCAGCTCATAAAAGCCGAGCTGGTCCCGATCCTCAGGCCTTTGGTCTCAAACATGCCCTCAACCACGGCGATATCCTTCAGCTCCGGATCGGACTCGATCGTCGGCAGGGTCGGCCAGGTCTGGCGGCGGAAGTAGGTCGTTAGATGCCATTTGCGCGGCTTCTTCGTCGGCGGCGCGTTGTCGTCAGGGAAGAGTGCGACTGCCGAGAATGTTTGCTTCGTCATGCCATCAGGCTTCAGAGGGCGCGTGCGAGACTTGGCGTGGAAGGAGGGATGCATCCTGTGTGGGCGTCTATTAGCACGTCATCCAAGGCCGATGTATGCGCGCATATACTTCTCAGCGCCGGGCGGCAGGTCGATCTTCTCTTCATAATACAGAAACGGACCTTCGACCCTACTCTGAGACCACTTCATACGGTCGGTCCACCGCTGAAAGCTCCCGCCAGACCCGTCGACACCTTGGATGAAGTCGTACTCTTCCCAGACGAACACGGCGCCCTCCTTGATAAAGTCTTTGCATTCCTCCGCGTTCAGGCGACGGCGGATGAGTGGGAGTTTCCTAGGTTATCCGCGTGAGAATGAGCGCGTCTATCATTATGCAGAGCGCGTCGTACCCGAGCCTGACCGCCTCGAATATGACGGCGGCATCACTCGAGTTCCTGATCTCTGCGAAACGGTGAGTCAGTGCCGCCGCCCGCGCCCGCACTCCCGGTACTCACGGAGGCAGGGGTGGGTGGGCCGCTCGATGGGGTCGCCAAACTTGAAGTCGGGCGTGAACAGGGACATGGTGGTTCGAGATCAAGAGAGAGGGGAAGAGACTAGCCTCGCGGACTCGTTATTGCCTCCGACAGGCCCTCGCGGCGATGAGTAGAGCGCAATCAGAGGGGACGCGCGGAGAGCGGAGGTTCTTGCCGGATTTAGGGACCTTCTCCCATTCTTGCCATATGCAGCCTGAGCTTCTGCAATTCATCGCTCGCTTCTGTCCGAGCTTGCTCAGAATCAAGCTCGGGATTTCCGAGCAACTGAGGGATTTCTAGATCGAGCTTTTCTACAGCTACAGAAAAGGCGAAAAATACAGCATCTCGTACACTTTCTGCGCGATGCAATCCAGCTCGGCGCGATCGGCCGCCGGAAATACGCCCTGATGCCCTGATCTAAATCCGCACTCCGTCCTTCTGATCAAGCGCCCAGATCTCCGGGTCCCACAGCCTTCCCGCAGTTGCCAACTCTGTGAGCACGCCAGGGATGCCACCCTTGAACCTCTCCTCGATCAAATTCACGACCCTCAATCCCAAGACGACGTCTGCCTTCTCTCCAATAAGCTCCCTCAGTGTCTTGATCAAGCCCCTCGCATCGTACGCCTCCTCGGTGTAAACCATAAAGAAGATCTGCCTGAGGCCTGCAAGCTCGGTGACAAATCGCGTGAACGCAGGCGGGATCGGCCCCGCGCCGACAGGCAGCCAACAGTCGCTCAGGCACAGGCTCTCGAGGTTGGGGAAATGCGCCAGCGCGAGCAAAAAGTCGTCCAGGTGGATGCGGTACAGGCTGAGGCGGCGTATGCCGATCCAGCTGGAGGGGAGGGTCATGTGGAGGCTCTGATCGCTCGGCGTGTATAGACCCCAATAGTGGTGTTCGCGCGGGAGGATGAACTCCTGCAGGCTGGTGCAGCTGGCGAGCGCGGCGCGCTCGGCATCTGTCTGTCCGCCCCAGCAGCCGATGAGCAGCCGCTCGACCGAGCCCGACACCGCGGTGAGCAGGTCGCATACGTGCTGCGCGATTTCGGGCTCGAAGCTGAGCGGGCCGACCGCGAGCGAGCGGGTGTGCTTCCGCAGATAGGCAGCGCTTCGGAGGAGGATCGGGATCTGTCCCGCGGTCTGGACGAATATGCGCCGGTAGAGGTGGGGCAGGGCGACCGACCGACACGAGTCGGAGACGAGGCAGAGCGAGGTGAGTGTGCGCCGGTTCGCGGGCGGAAGCGAGTATGCCAGGTCGTACGTCGGCACGGCGAGGTGGCCGATGATGACGATGAGCAGCTCGGGCGGTAAGATTACCATCGTGTCCGCTGGGCTGCATCTTGGGTCAGCGTCGAGTCGACCGTGCAGTGTATCACCAGAAACACTCACTGTATCTAATCGATACACTCTACAACCGTGTCCGGCCGACCTGCAAACATGGAGAGCAAGCGAAGACCAACAGCTCGCGCCCACGCCGCAAGCGATGCTCCTCAGAGGAATGCCGCTGTTGCGCACGACATCCAGCGCACTGGGCCGCCCTCCCTTCCAGATAAGGACGGCGCCCACTCGATCGGGTCGATCAGGCGCACCGCCACCCGCCGCGCGTTGCCACTTTTCCCCTGCGAGCTCAACGCGTAACCCAACACTACAGCCTGCCATCTCTCGCGCGTCCCGCTCTCTGACCTTTCTCTCACCGCACTGCACCAGACCGGAAGGGCGAGCGCATGGCCGACCTCAGCGCCCAAGTGCAGGAGCCGTTCGACCTCGTCCGCCTATCGCTCAGCGAGCGCGTGTTCGTCAAGCTCAAGGGGGAACGGTCGCTCGTCGGCGTGCTCCACGTACGCGTCTTTCCTCCCGTCTCTCTCCGGCGAAGCTGACGCGCCAGTAGGCATATGATGGGCATATGAACATGATCATGAGCGATGTGGAGGAGACGATCCTGATGGTCGAGCCGGAGGAAGAGGCGAATGGCGTAGTTCAGGTGCGGTCGGCCCGTCGTCTCCCGACCTACTCCTGATGTGTTCGTGCGCAGTCGGTGAAGCGTAATCTGGAAATGCTGTTCGTCCGGGGGGACAGTGTTATCCTTGTGCGTTCCTTTCTCTCCAGACGATGCTGTTGCTGATCTGGGGGGCAGGTATCACCAGGCTCCCGATGAGTGCTGACTTCTATGGCTACCGGCATGTCATCCTCAGGGACCACTTGACTTTCTTTGTCTGGAACGAGCGCCCTGATAGCAATGCAATGTAATATCCCGCATGCGCGCACTCCCAGTCCCGACGAGCCCCTGTGGTCAGTCCCAAGATCCGGAGAAAGACACGATTGCTGTTAGTTCGATTCACGTTTGCGATGTCACCGAGCAAGACACTACGTACGATACACCTGATTGTGCTTTGGAGCGCTATCAAAAGCCATTATACAGATACAGCGGGTCAGTCGGGGTCGCCTTGTCTCTTCTCCTCTCCCTTTCCCAGCCGTGCTCTACCGCACCGTCCACGCCAGTAGTCACCACTCCCCGCTCGGCCGCCCGGTGGACTCGTGCTGGCTCAACACCGTGCCCTCCGACACCTCCGTAGTGGTCTCCCCAGTCGTCGGCGTGCCCTCCTCCTCCATCGGTTCCTCGACCACCGGGGGCATCTGTGCCACCTGCCCGTGTCCAGCCCCGTAACCATTACCGCCGTTCCCACCGTTCCCACCGTTCCCACCGCGCGCAGTCCCGGTGTGGCCGTTCGTCTCCTCGCCCTCTTCCTCCGCCACTTGCGCGGGACCGTCGGCTGTCAGCGGCCATGTGCCGTCCCGGATCCAGCCACCGCGGAGGATCCTGACCTGTGAACGTGTGTGGGATGCGTGATTGATGCGGTCGGGTGATAACATGGAAGGAGGATGAAGACGGGAAGGTAAAGGCACAAGCGAGAAGCAGGGACAGTCAGTGATGACGCCGGGGCCTCAGGGTCGCAATTGAGGGCTTACCACCATCCCCAAGGGGAGCGGGGTTGTGAGCTGGGTGCCGGCGGTAAGGCGCTGCCACACCTGGCGGATGGAGGACCAGATGCCCTCGTCTGCTTCGGCGTTGTCGACGCTGAGGAGCTGCTCGAGCCTGTGCCTGCCCGGGTGGGGGTGCAGACCCGGGAGTAGCCGAGCCTGTCTTGCCGCGGCCGCGCGCTGAGCCGGTGCGGGAGCAGACGACGTAAGGGTAGGCGGTGACGTCGGTGGCGCGAGCCAGGCCGCGCGCCGCGCTTCCCAGTACTGCAAAGCAGCGTCGCCCGCCGGGCCATTTGAACCGCCGCCCGTCCTTGCCCCGGCTCCTGCCCCTGCCCCTGCCCCTGCACTTCTCCCCGCCGGCCCACCGACGGACCCCTCCGCTTCTTCGTCCTCCCCTCCTCCCCCGGAAGACGCCCCGCGACCCCGCCTGGACGGGCGGCCGGCAGGGGCCGACATGTCATAATGCAGCGTCGGGAGCCGCGGGCGCGCGCGGTGACTGTGACGGTGACGACGGCTGGCAGGCGCGGACCCAAGAGACCGTGAGAAGCGTTAACGAGTGTGTGCGTTGGGCTGCGAGATTGCAGCAGACCAGGAAAATTAAGCGAGACCAGAGAGAGAGAAAGAGAAGGAGAAAGAGAAGAGAAAGAGAGTATTAGAGGGCGTAAGGGCGGGCAGGGATGGGGCGGGTGGGCGTGTGCAGGGGGTGAAGGAAAGGGAAAAAAGGCGCCACCCGCCAACGTGGAAGGGATACATATACGCGTAGACCCTCTGTAAAACCTAGCGAGCGCGGCGCCCTGCTGCACTCGCATCCGGCACACGCCGCGCCCAGCCAGCCTACACTCCTCGTCTTCTTCCTGTTCCCATCCCTCCATCTTCTGCCCCTCTTGCCCAAGAGAAAAGAACACGCGCTGGTCTATTCCGAGCCAGCGCGGAACGGAAAGCGAGGACGCGACCGGGCGGCCCCAACGAAATCCGAAGGGAGGATGGCCCAGCCCACGCACGCGCGCTTCATCAGCAGCTGTCGTTCCGGGCGTTTCTCACCGCGCACGGAGGAGGAGCCTGCCGCGCGCGTGCACATGCCCACGTCCGGACGGCCTGGCCCGTTCCTGCCTAGTCTCACCCGCTCTGCGCTCGACCCGGCGGAAGTGGAATCGGACATGTCATGAGCCGGGGTTCCCACCACGGCATGGCTCGTGCAATCATACTGAAACACACAACAATACACATCCTTCCCCCGCGGCCCCACCGTGTGTGTGCTCAATGGCCCAACGGCGACCCCGGCTCCCGGGCCACAAAGGTAAACATTGTGCCACATTCCGCGCTCCATCGACCCGCCCGTCGTCATGTCCTGCCCATCCAGGAGAACCAGAATGCGCGGGCTCGATCCCCGGATGGAGTGATCGCCCAGCACACTGCACGATCGCATGCATGCACAAGGTGTTCTGCTCGCCTTCCCGCCCTTCCACGGAAAACCGCGCGTCTCGGCAGCCCATCCCCTCGCCGAGCGCCTATTATTGCCCCCCCCCCCCCTCGCGATTATTCATGCCATTCAGACCCGCCCACGCCGCACGCGTCATCGCACCCTGCCCTTGCACCCCTAACTACCCTTAGTCCTTGCTCCCCACGTACAAAGCTACCCTTACGCCGCCGCTGATTACGAAAGGGTCCAGCTTGGGGTGCGGGGGAGCGGTAATGCACTGTAGGACCTGGCATGGCATGAGATTGTATTCTGACGTGCTTCACCCAAGAACCCCACGAAGCCGGGAGAAATCGACCAGGACGGCCGGGTGAGAGCACGGGCGCGTCGAGAAGGAGCGGGAACATACCGATCGGGCGGACATTCATGCTTCACGCCCTCGTCTGATCATGCCTCCTCGCAGCAGCCGCCGTGCCTGCCCCATTGGACCGAGGCCGGGTGCGCACCGGGTAAACTCCACTCCATACCCACGTCCAGCTTACTATCCGTAGCTGAGCCGGACATATTCCAACCCCAGTGCATGCCATCTCACCCCTCCTCGCTCTTGAATTCGCCGTAGGAGCCCAAATCAGGCTAGCCGCCCAGTTCCCAGCTCCACTGCCCTCCCAATCCCCGACCAGCTAATCGCCGCTCATCACTCCTCTGGCCTTCTCGACACCTTCTGAATCCGACTCGGCGAGCGCGGACCGAACGCGCAGGGCATGCATGACCTACGCTCTCCTTGCCTTCTGATCACGAGGAGTCAGCAGAGTCGAGCGGGACTCCGGTCAAGTTGGAACTCCGGTTCCAGCCCCACCACCACCACCACCCATCCCATCCCAACCCACAGACCCCTCGCAAAATAATCGTTCTCGATAATTTTGGCCCTTTTTTCCCTGTCAAATACCAGAAATATTTTCGTCCTTGGAATATTCACGCGCGCCGGTTCTCCCAGGGGTGCCGGCTTGCAGTGCACGATGACGTCTCAGGCACGGCAATGTCGTCAGTCGCCTCGCTGCCCTAGGCCGGCGGCGGCCCATCATGATGGTGGCATGGCAAGCTTTGATCGATCCTCCCCGTGCAATTTACCCGGCCCCGGCCGGCCGTCCGCCCAGGTCAGTTTCCATCCGGTGTTCCTCCTTTCCCTTCGCGTGAACATGAAACGGCCGGGCGAGTTCTAATCCCATCGGAAAGGAATAATATTCACAAGCCGCTGTTCACCGTGGCCCCGGAGGCATTGTTGCCAGAAGCGAGCAAGGGAGACTGCCTGCCTGGGGCGAGACAAGCGCAAGACCTACCCTTAGTTAGACCCTGAGCATTTGGGCGGTGGTCTCCCCCGCGCGACGGCGTGCTGAATGGTGCTCTGCAGAACGTCTAGAGGCCGCGGCATTGCTCCCGCCGTTTCCCCAGAGAGCTGTCCACACTACTGTTCCCACCTTGGTTGGGCCAGCGGTGGACCACTTGAATTATCACTGTGCTTCACTAGTGTACTAAACGAAATGTGGTTGTGGCAAGGAGCAGCAAACACACCGAGGACTCGAGCGAGGAGACCACGCCGCACGGCCAAACATATCCACGGGGAACGGACCTCGTCTGTGGAGCTTCCCATCTCCGTCGCCAGTCCCCCTCACATCTACAGTCGCGCAGCCCTATGTTCAGGGCTGGGCAGGCCCTAGCACTCCCGTCAGGGCTGTCAGGTGAAAGGCCCCTGGGAAGGCCTTGTAACTACCTGCGTCAAGTTGGCAATGCCTGTCATCTTCGCAGGGTTCAATGTCATTATGACGGGTGTGGGTCTGGTGGGTCTGGTTTCAAGACCCATCCGGAGGTATATTAGACTTGCCAGGTGCTGAAACAAGTCTGAGGGCCCGGTCAAGCTTGTGTCAGGTGACATGTGTCAAGTGGCAGGTGACGTGCCACTTGACATATTTACAGCATCCGCCAACAGCATTCATATTCATGGTGGCTAGCTATACCTAATATCGCTCTAACTGCTCTATAGTAATTGTATATATATATAAGTAATTATAAGCTATTATCTGTGACAGTAAGTTAGCAAAAGGGAAGACGGAAGAGGGGCAACTCACTGAGGAGCGGCCAGTTGGATGCAAAGGGGGACCCTTTTATCCCTGGGAGGGAGAGGGGCGCAATCAAGCACGCAATCAAGGTCAACAAATGACACGTGACATATGCCCTGGTGCAAATGAATGTAAACTCAGAGTGGGTCTGCAACGCAGTGTGCTTGGAGATGCAAGGGTCTAAGTCCAAGCTGGTCATGGATCAAAATGCCTGATCAGGGCCATAACGACTGTGGAGTCTTTCGTCACCTGAAGGCCCTGGTGCCAGCGGCTGTCAGTTGTCTGCGCGTTTGTGGATGCAAGGCCACCCCAACATGAAGTACTTCTCCGTCGATCCGTCGAACGACCATTCTCACGAATCCAGTTCGGCCACGCTCAACCACGCTCTCCAGCAGAACGGACACGGCCAGAAGAAGTGGGGCCGCCCAGACCACCATGCGCCATGGATCCCACTGCGCTGGCCACGGCCCGAGGGGCGCCTCGCCCTATGAATTTAGGCTGCGCGCGGTGGTGACATCACTGCCCAGAAGCAGATGCCTGTGATGGAATTGGGTGATGGGTCCCCGAGCCGTGGGAGGGAACACGGAGATTCGGGGGAGTAGGGATTAGGGGACCGCGGCCGTTGCGGAGATCGAGGGACGGATGGAGTGCGAGGTCAGGTGAGACACGGGAAGCACGGTGGAGCTGTCAGGCTACGGCGTGTTGAATGCCCACCCGCCCGGACGAGCGTCATGCCGATGGTGCGGGTGATTACGTGAATGAGACAGGAAGCCTAGGAAGGAATGGAGCGTTCTAGCAGGTTCAGTGCGTGTGCACGGACCATGGGAGCCGTCACAGTTGGGGGTCTGACGAGGTGGGCGGGAAATGGATGGTTTGCCACCCCCGCGCAGATGTATGCGCCCCCTCCCCGCAGCCAACCCTTGTTGCCCTTTCTCTGTGGAATAATGCTGCCTTCCTATCATGGACGTTCCATTGGTATATGCTCGTACGAAGTCAAAGCGCCTGGAAACCCTGGAAAAGATGGAAGCGGAAGTTTCCTTGGTCCTAAACGGCCCCGGGAATGACCACGTCGTCTGGCCGGCGCGCGGGCTGTCCTACCGCGTTGGCTGAAGCAACATGAACTCTCTATCACCCACTTCGCAGAGAGCACTCAACACTCGAACCGCGTTCACTTGTGTCTTTGACGACACCGCGTGGCGGTCTTGAGAACCGCAGATGTGGTAGGCGCTTGAACAGGTATGTCGCCCCGCACATGAGCATTCTGCGCGACGGCCACAGGTCTTACCACCTATCCAGGGTTGTCTCTGGCCGCGGTTCGCCCCCCACCGCAGCTGTCACTGCTTTTTCGTTCGACCACGGAGCCGTCGGTGCCAATGAGCGAACATCATTCTGCCGAGGACGATTCGCCATCCCTGCCAGTGACCGACGACATTAGTAGTGGTAGACGAGGGTGAGAGTCGTACTGATACCACTCTCGGGCCCTTCTATTGCTACCCGAGTGTCTACCGGTCCCAAGTATCACTCGATGGCATGATAAATATTCATGGTCCCGTTCGAATGAGGTCCACCCAAAGGGGTGGGCACCGGTTCGGTCATGACCCTCCCTGCCCAACGGAAAAGCAGCTCAGCATAGAAGACGGTGAGCACCATATCCCTCTCTTCTGTCAGGATTGTAGGTTGACCCAGTAATATCGACTGCTCAGTGGTTGATCTCCTTCTCAGGCTCGATGGTTCGCGTTCTCCGCTGACAGAATAGCGCGAAGATTGGGCACGTGGCAGAATCACCGACAGATAACCCATGTACATGCGCTCACTAGCTCACCAAGATCACTGTCAGCATCGGTCATCCACGACCTGCCTATTCAAGCGCTCAGCTGGGAGCACCTGGACGTTCATCGCATCCTCAGTCGGCCAACGATCCGGGCCAATGAGGTTAATGCCATTTGACAACCGCGATCCTTTTTCTAGCGGTGAAAACCAGCCTCCTCATCCACTGCAAGTAGGCTGCGTGTACAACCTGCCCACTCTTCCCAACAAACCTATGTTCAGAGCGCACTGGTACTTCTCAGTATTGTGCTGATGCCGACCGTCAGCCAGGCAGACGGCATTGGGGTCAGCCACCGTCTTTGCACCGGTGCAACCGGAGAACGCTGCGTGAAGCCATTATTCACTCTCATGTCATGACCGTTGCGTATCTCAGCTGACGCATATAGCCAAGGTCCGTAGAGCTAGCGCGACTGTCCCGGAGGACCTTGTTTGGACTGGCACCTGTATTGGGAGTGTCCGGGAATGCCACGTTGTCGGTCGGGGCTAGCGCAGCGATGTGAGTGGAGGAGAAGATGCCCTCTCATAGTCTCTGATGACACAACATCCGGGACTGCGTTAATACTAACACCCACTGGACACTATCGGGAGCGTCCTTCCAGCAGTCGACCGCAGAGCTTTCTCATTAACAGCGGCGATACAGTATTGAAGCGATCGATCGCTTACTCTGTCCGTCGTTTCACGTCCCTATGTCCAGTCCGATTGCTACCGCGGCCATATCTGCATCGTCTAGCTCCAGGCTCAAGAAAGTCCGGACGGTGGTCTGGTGGAGCACATGGAACACTTCCTTGCTCAGGGTCGCCTACCCTGATAGAAGGCACAACAAACGTGTTTCGGAATCCGGGCGCCACAGACCCTTTACAGACCCTGAAGAAGTATTGAAAACGCTTCCACAATGTACCGTGCCAACAATAGGGTGTTCTTTCGCATATTGTCATTAACGGATGTACAGTACTCAACAGAAGCAGAATGCGATGGACGAGACGAGACGAGAAGACATCTATTCATCTTCCTCCTCTTCTTCCGACTCCTTGTCATCGTTCCGGACGATGCTAGCGAAACTCGTCGCAGTCCTACCCGCGATCACATCTGCCGGAGTCACCAGTCCCTGTTCAACCTCTGACATATCTTCATCATCCGAGATAGTGGCCTTGCTTTTGACCAGTTTAGAGCCTGGTGGTTGGCGGGATATCGTACTCGCGAGCGGGAGCGACTTCTTGTCTTTGAGTATCGTAATGAGCTCAAGGAAGGGCATCGTTTCGCCGTTTTTTACGCCCTTCTTCATACGGAACCAACGACGCTGCAGCTGATGCGCGCTCCACAGATTCCAATCGGAATCTGCGATGAGCTTCCAGTCGATTTCGCTGTCGTGAGTGATCTTCAGCGAAGCAATTCTGTGAGAAAGATCAGTACACAGAGGTATCAAGATCAGAACGAGGAACTGACTTCTGAACCAAGATATATGCGTCCTGTCCAGACCACCTAGGCTTATTACCATCGTTCTTGACTCTCTTGTTGAGGGCATCGGTCCATTTGATTCTGCATTGCTGCCTCGTCCGCCTGTTGCCCATGCGCTCGCTCACGACTCCCCAAAAAATGTCGTTCTCCGCGTTTTTGCCTTGGTCGGTAGTAAGTTCGCGCACGATCCTTGTGAGCTCTTCTTCCTCGTCTTCGGTCCACGGCCCGAAGACGCGAGATTCGCGATGTTGAATGTGGTTGCGGAAACGATCACGGCAATCCGAGGACATGCGTCCGACTTTCTCGGAGATCTTCTCCCACTGCTGACCGTATTCCACAACAGCACTAGTTGGATTGCATCAGCGACATCAAACATCGGCATAGGCCAGAAGGGCTGACTCTCGCAAGGCAGCGTCCTCCTCGGTACTCCATTTCCCCAACCGTTTCAGAGGATGCCAGGTACGCCGAACATGGTGATAAACCGCAATGATAGGTCTCTGTGGTACCGATGTAGCTGAAAGCCGTGGTCAGATGCATATCAGACCCCATACATGCGCATATACGTACTGATCTCTGACCAGAACGTCGAGTTCGCCTCCCTCGCCTTCTTGCCTTTCGCAAATATGACGTCACGCAAGGCATCGACGCTCATATTCCGCTGTATGCGATATCCTTCGAGCGCGTTGCCAATCATCTCTTCTTCGACGGTGCTGAATTTCCCTTTCTTGTAGTGCAGGCCTGCAGACGAGTGAGCGACGGCAGCTCAGATGGATTGTGAGATACGCGCACCATGGCTTACTACCAGCTCCGCCAGCTTGGTGGGGTTCAGCCACTTGGTTGCTAAGAGGGTCGCATGATCCAGCCCATCGTACTCCTGCGACGCAGCCACAGCTCGTTGCAGGGCTGCGCCCAGGCCAACTGCAGACTTCCTATGGTCCCCATTCGTTGTCTTGTGCCTGGCTGCCTGAGCGACAGTGCTCGCTGCAGCGCTAGTCGTCGCAGCCGGCTGGGGTACTAGGTCACCGCTCATAGCACGGAGTGAGCTTGCAAACTTGCTCAGATCGATCTGCTGCAGTGCACGGATGAGATCGGTGCTGTTCGTGCCGGGCGGTATGGGCATGGGTGGGACGCCCACGTTGAAGAAAGACGGCGGAAGAAGATCCTCGACTGCCTGTGGCACAACTGCCGGGCTGTCCATCTCCCATGGCGGGCGAATGAACTGCGATGCGTCAATATACTCATCGTAAGGCGGCGAGTTAGGTGCGCCGATTGGTGGTGGGGGAGGCGCGAACGTCGGGAGGGTCGTGGGTGCACGCTCCTTTCCTTTGTCCTGCTTCGCCTTCCCAGCATCGTCTCTACCTCCAGCACCCTCTCCACTGTCCCGGAGCTTCTTCTTCTTCTTCTTTTTCCTCGGTTCTCCCTCCCCATGGCCGTTCGCATTCATCTCCGCATCATGCTCCTCTCGATGGCGCTTCTGGGACAAGCCGGGGGGCCCCGCCGTCGCCCCGCTCACACTCGCGTTGATGTCGGCGATCGCATTTTGCAGGACGCGCTCGAAATCTGGCGTGATTCCGTCCAATGGATTAGAGAGGGGCGCCTGGGCGGTATGTCGTATATGCGACATCGGCTTGTTGCCCGTCTAGTGGGGGTGTTGCTTAGGGGCGGGCTTGTTGATGAGGGCAAGCTGCTACCTGCACTTTTCGAGGAGGGGACCAGGCAACTGGGCGGAAGGAAATTTTGTCGCGTTATCGGAGGCATTTATGTACAACCCGTTTTTGGTACGAGTCGGACTTCATCATGAACCCGCCCTGTGCTTTCGACTGACAAGTAGTTCTCCGCTGCGGTCCGATGATCGCCAGAATCAATAACATTTTTGCTCTTCCTCTCGCAGCACATTCTACCTATATGAAATGTCGACAATATGTGTGACTTGTCCTCACTGGCCTGGAGAGCACGACATGCTGCCTCTGGCGCGAGTAACACCCGGTACGGCTTAGCTTGAAGCGCAATGTGCATTCATTGAACAAGCTATCCTCTGCGACAATCGAGATAAGCATCATCCACCGTCTCTGCTGCTATTGAACCATCGTGTCTAGAGAGGCGGTCTGCCAGTACTGGACGCTGAGCTAGACAGTGATGGCGTTCTGGTCAGTGTTGTGAAGCTTACGCGAAATGCGAGAAGTCCGCTCACAAGAAAGTGCATGAGCCATGGGCACCGATCCAGGTGATCTGTGCGTTGGTGAACATGACAACGGCAATCAGATCGTTGTTGGGCATGTAGAAGCTCAAGTAGACGAGCTTGTTCTCAAGCAGAGAGATCCTCCACGTGACGACGGTGTTCTCGAGCATGTGCCAGTCGACATCCATCGCCCACTGGAAGCCGGTATTCTTCACGTCCTTCACGAGATCTCCGCCCTCCAAGATGGGCAATAGGGTGTAATAGTCCGTTTCGAAGCCGGTATCGAGGATCTGCAAGCTGAGGAGACCGAATGTGGGCCTGTCGAAGTCCATCCAGGTGAACGTGGCATTGGTTGTGAAGACCTTGCCAGACGCGGTCCGCGTTGTCGTGAGGTGCGCCTTAATGAGCTGTTTTGACATCGGTGAGCTGACTTCTTCCACAGGTCAGCACGCCACGGCTTACCTCGTCATGCTCTCGTACATCCTTCGGCGCGGAGGGTGCGGACGGGGGTGCAGCTGCGGACATTTCTCAATGTTTGGCAAGTGGTGCGGGTTGTGTAGGCTGGTAGGTGGATGGTCACTCGTATTGCATGCGACGCGCCTTTATATGCCTCTGTTGAGAAGAATAGTGTTCCGCAGGAGATCGGCATTCGGAGGGTTCCGCCGTCAGCCCCGGACCTTGCACATTCCGAACCTTGACATGGTGTGCCTGAAACCTCATCATCCGGTCGTTCGCCATCGAAGGAAGAGGAGAACAGTCAACCTCGAGAACTACCGGCACGCATACGATGCACACGCCGAACGTAGGTTATGAGGATGGATCTTCCGCTGATTTCGATGGCACAACGATGGATTCAAGGCCGACTTCATAGGTCGATGCTGCGGAAAAGGTCCCAAGGAGAGGCGTAGGACAAAGAGGTCAATTGGTTCTATTCGTTCCATTCTCCTAATCCCTGTGTCCAACACCCTTAGACCCTGGCGAACTATGAGGCAGGTGACATTCTAACCTGTTCGCAGGCGTAGCTACAATGTTCTGTACAAGAACAGTTCTGCGCATGGACCAATCCTTCAATCTGTCCCCCGAGTGAACCAAGCGATGGTCATATGCTTGCTTGTCACCGGAAGAGCCGGTGCTTTGCGTGCCGATCAGCCATCAATCACGGGTCATACAGGAGCACTGTGGAGCAATCTCTTTCCAGTACATCAACCGCAATGGACTGGATGAAGCGCCCGCTGTGGCGCTTGTTCTGGAGCGTCCAGCTCCTCGGAACTCGTGCCTCGTATGCTCCGGCAGCCTATCCTCAACGGATCCCCGCGGAGTATGCGAGTTCGATCGCGTTTGTCCTTGCTCTTATCGACTGCTCCTTCTTCATGGGCTGTGCCCCCGGTGGGCGGGGGGGCACCTATATATTCGACAGCTCAGCAAGATATCGATGCCTCACAACACCTCCAAGTCGCTATTCACTTCACTTTCAGACGACATCTCCAGCATGGCCGCAGCACCTCCACCAGCGCAGCCGCAAGTCACTGACCTCGTAGTAAATACCTTTCACGGAACCGACTGAAATCATGCAGTATTGACCGCCATACAGAAGTCTCTCCTGAAGTCCCCTCCGTACGTTTTCTCATAGCGTCGAGACTCGCGGGATTGAGTCATCGCCAGCATTATACCTTTCCCTGTAACAGGCTGGCTCAGCCACCAGCCAAGCACCGGGAAGCCCTCGTTCAGCGTGATCGGCCTAGATGTGGATTCCCATCCTACCCGCCCTCTGCATGCAGTGCTGTATCTCAAGGGCGGGGATGAAGTGAAGAACATCAAGACCCGTGGACTCGTATTCGGCAGTGCCTGGTCTACAACGCATGAATGGATGGAGATTGAAGGAATGCCCGTAGAGTTCGAGTTCCACTTCCACACGTTCGGCGCTCCTCTCGTAATCGGGCTTTGGGTGCTCGGGAGCAAGGCTAAGACGCGAACCCCTGAAGACCTCGTCGGAACGATTGAGATTGTCAATGGGCAAGCTTCGTGGATTGGTCAATCAGGCGTCTGCACCTTCTTGTGAGTACACATCACTCACCGTTATTGATGTGCCGTTGCTGAGTTCTCGATTAAGTACTTAACGAGCGTCTGTCGTACCGGTTCACGCGTATTATTGTATAAGACCGTTCATTGCAAGAGATCGTGTACGTCCTTGTATCATGGTGGTGCAGGCAAACCGTAAAAGAAAGACACTCCTGATTGCTTCCGCATACTCGCCCGGCTGGTCCAAATGCCGATCGTCAACGGGCGAACGTTGCCCAATGGGATGTCTCGAGCATTTGAACGGCTTTCGGATGAACCCCATATCCCCCTCCCAGCCCGATCCTCATAATGCGGGCTCATCCGACACTGCCTGCGCCTAGCTCCGCGCTTGGACCGGCACTACAAAGTGCCGGTCCTCAGGTTGACCGGCCCGATGTCTGGGACTGACGGTTGGGCCATTGGTCCATCGTCGAGCAGCATTCGTGCAGCGGTCGCTAATCGCGACCTGCGTCCTAACGAGCAGCAATACTGGTATCTGGCGTGTTGACCTTAGAACCAGTGACATTATATATCAGACTTCGAGATGGACAGCAAGAGTCGAAGGCTATAGTCGTCTCCGGTAACCGGCCCTGCTCGCCTTTCAAGCGAAGACGGAGCGAGGAAGGGCGCTTGAGTACCTGATCATCAGGTCCAGCAGTTTGTGCCGGTTCTCACCGGCGTACAGATGGGGCGTTGAGCAAATGTGCCTCTGCATGCCGATCGATGTTCTTCGTAGAACATTCCATTTCCATGCAGAACAGGGAAGGTCGCAGCTTGGCGTTAGACCATACTGAGCGGCATGAAGCGTCGGGGAGGGAACCAAGCATTTGCTGTCCCCTGAAATGTTTTGAAGTCTCTGCGCGGTCCGTAACCATGGAGGATGGGCCGTTGACGTGGACCCCATACAGGGCAGTGCCGGCCGCGGCACACGAAGAGAATCACCATTCGCCGCTCATCAAGCACTCATAATCACATTACAGCTTACCATGCCACCAGTTGCACCTCCAGTGGATAATATTAGGTCTCCTAGATACCTAGGGAATTCTTCCGAGCACGACGAGGTACAGAATATTCCCGATTTGGAGATAGTGTTGGGCTGACCTGGCATAGATCCTGAAAGCGCACCTAGCCCACATACGGCAGAAATGCGCAGGGTACACCACGTATGTTGCATTCGAATCTTTGAAAATCATGGGCGTTGGCGTGGTCGGGGCCCTTGTTATCCAAGTTTCGACTTCGGCAGGGCCCCATTACACCATCATTCCGCTGGCAATAGGCGATGAGACACCAAATTTGGCGAACACTGGGTTATTATTCGTTGACGAGACCCGGAACTTCACCGACCTCGACAATCGACTGGTAGCCTTCAAGATCGCGAACGGTGCCAGTACATCGCATCCTTTCACTTGCGTCATCTCGTTTAACAGTACCCTCCCTTCCGGCGGTTACATCGCAACGCTTGAGCTGATCAATGGACAGCTGGGCTGGCTGGGTGCAACTGGATACTGCACCTTCTTGTAAGCCACACATCGCTCGCAAATAAACTCAACTGAACAAAGATTTCCGCCAGACAGCAAACAGCCCAGCCAGCCGTACGACACCTTGCCGGATTTGTTAAGTAACGGTGGAGTTACAACTAGTACCGAAAGTGACAGAAAAGCTGGAGCGAGAGGCCGACTTCGGATCGTCCGTGCTCGTCTCTGACTCCACACCAATGTATATTGTTTTCGCATATTCTTCGTTGTCTGTATTGTGCGATGCGTTGATCCTTCGTTGATCAATTAATCACTTGCTTCGCGCATCTCAGAATCCGAGTCGTCATTTCGAGAAGATCTATCTCTACTCGTGCTGGGCGCTTGTGGCAGTGTAGGCAGCTCGGAGAAACCGTGTCGCTTCCGAAATTTAAAACTGTACAGGACCAGGCTCAGGATCAGGTCCTCCACATTGCGCGGCCAGTTCACCGTCCACCGTCCACCACCGTTACCCACCCTCTCCCTATCTAAAATATCAGCATGAGGTCTGTTATGATTTCTCTATCAACCCCAAGCACTCGAAGCTGACCGTTACCGTCCATCAGCTCCAAGCTCTCAGTGCCAAGCGTGCGAGGCAGCGTCCGTGACCTCCTTGCGGAGGCCAACGGCGAGAAGAAGCGCAAGTTTGTCGAGACGATCGAGCTGCAGATTGGGCTCAAGAACTACGACACCCAGCGTGACAAGCGGTTCTCGGGCACTGTCAAGCTGCCCAACGTCCCCCGCCCGCGCATGAGCATCTGCATTCTCGCCGATGCGGCCGACATCGATCGTGCGAAGCAGATCGAGCTCGAGTACATGAGTGTTGATGACTTGAAGAAGTGCGTGTGCACGCCATCCTTCGCCTGATGTGTATGCTGACGACGGTGCTAGGCTCAACAAGAACAAGAAGCTCGTGAAGAAGCTTGCCAAGAAGTACGACGCCTTCCTGTCGTCCGAGACGCTCATCAAGCAGATCCCGCGTCTGCTCGGGCCCGGTCTCTCCAAGGCCGGCAAGTTCCCCACGCCCATCGCGCACGCTGAGGACCTTGCTGGCAAGTGCACGGAGGTGCGCTCGACCATCAAGTTCCAGCTCAAGAAGGTGCTCTGCCTCGGTGTCGCCGTCGGCCACGTCGAGATGACCGAGGACCAGGTGCTCGGCAACGTGATGCTTAGTACGTCTTCCTCATCAATGTCTTCCATACATACTGACCCTCCGCAGGTATCAATTTCCTCGTCTCCCTGCTCAAGAAGAACTGGCAGAATGTCAAGTCGCTCAACCTGAAGACGACGATGGGCCACCCCATCCGCCTGTACTAAGCGCTCGGCATAGCCGTCGCGGTGATACGTGCGCACATTGGAATCGGACGGGAGGAGAGCGGATCGTAATGCAACACAAGGGCTTCGCACGCTTAGACCAACAGGCGTCGGTGGGACGGCTGATTGGGAGCTGATACGATATCCGTTTTCTTTTCCTTTCTGGGTTCTGGCTTCGTACCGTGGATCTGCGATACATCAATGCCATGCTTATGACCTCATTGTGCCGGACCATGTCCTTGGGGGGGTGTGGGGAAGATGGATCCCAGAAGGTTCGATTGAGTGCCTATTGAGCGTGCTATTATGTACAAACATGGATGTGGGACGGTGGGGAATGAGGTCAAAGGGAGGGTATCGTATCATGGCCCTGCACGCATAGGGTGGGGTGTACCGCAGCAACGCGAAAACAAACGGAAACGAGGAGAGGGGAAATATAGAAATACCTTATACTCTATCGAGAGTGAGTCGAGTGAAGCGCACGCAACGTAGCGGGTGATATGCAATGGCATGGCACGGGCAATGGATGGATGAATGATCGATCTCACGCCTCCCCCGCACCCGAGGCGCCCTCCCTGCTCCTCCCCCTGCGGAAGAGGAACTCGAGCGGGCCCCTCCTCCTCGCGCCCAGGCTCTGCGAGCCCATACTGCTCCTCCTGCTCCCTGCGCCGCTGCCCGAGCCCGACGCCGACGCCGATTCGCCAGGGAAGGAGAGCTGGGCGCCCGGGCCAGAGGCGTCGGCGGGGAAGGACAGCGCCTCGCTAGGCGCAGCGAGGAGGATCCGCTCCTCCTCCTCCTCCTGTTCCTGCTCCTCCACTGCATTCTCGCCCCGCTCCCCCGTCTCGGCAAGGTCCAGATCGGGCGTGCCGGGCTGCTGCATCCCCAAGCGCGAAGCGACGTAGCCCGGTGGGAGGAGGGGCGACGCGCCGGAGCCGGAGCCGGAGGCCACGCCGTGGGAGGTGCTGAGGGAGGACCCGGCGGGGAAGGTAGACACGGAGGGAGGCACCGGGCTGGGGTTGAAGCTCCCCGATTGCGGGGTCGGGGCGAGGCTGGTCGGTGCGCTGGAGAGCACGGGCGAGGGGGTGTACCCCTCGCGCCTGGTGGTGTTGGGCGAAGGCAGCTGCAAGAACGCCCCATTCCGGTCGCGGTCGCCGTCCCTCCCGGGCGCGGCCAGGGCAGAAGAAGGACCGGGGTAAGCGAGCGGTAGGCTGCTGCTCGCCCCTCCCCCTCCCCCTCCTGCGACTGCGAGTGCGACGGAGGTGCTGGCGTGCGCCGCGCCCGCGCCCGAGGGAGCAGCAGGGTACGAGAAGTCGAACAGGGACGGATCGGTCTGGCCGAAGGTGTAGCGGGGCAGGTCGGCGCGGCCTCGTCTAGCCTGCGCGGGCTGGGCTTGCTGCGCGGGTGGTCGGGGCTGGTGGGCCCGGGCTGGCGGCGCCTGCTGCTGCTGCTGCTGCTGCTGGAGGGCGGGCGCGGGGGGGTACTGCGGTGGCTGAGGCTGGTGCTGGTTCGGCGGTCGAGTGTGCGCAGGGGCAGGCGGATACTGCGCCCCCGCGCCGGGAGCCTCCTCCTGCCCCAGCTGGGCGGGGCTAGGCAGCATCGGCAGGCCCTGCATCCCAGCCTGCCCGTGGCCGGGGGGCAGCGGGGGCGGGGGGAACGGAAGTGCCCTTCCCGGATGGTGCGCCAGCAGCTGCATATATGCGCGTCGCGGAGTGCCCGGTCGCCCGCCGTCGATGTCCCCAGGGCCATCCTCTTCTTCGCCCTCGTCCTCGCCCGCGCCCGCGCCCAGCTCCAAGTCGCCCTCGCCATCCTCCTCCTGGTCGCCAGGAATGCCGAGCGTGAGCCCCAGGGTGAGCCCCTCGAGCTGGTTCAGCACGTCCGCGCCTCCCATGCCTGTGCCCAAGCCCAAGCCCATCCCGCCTGTCCCTGCCCCAGCACCTCCCGCACCTGCACCTCCTGCCGCAGTAGCAGCACCGCCGGGCGCACCGCCCGCCGGGCCAAACCCCGCGTCCGGCGGCGGCGTCGTGCTCTGATCACTGTCGCTTTCCCCCTGCACGGTGCCCACATAGGGAAACGGTGTGCTTGCGATACTGGCCAGGTACTTCCTCAGGTCGTTGACCCCCTTGCCCGAGTAGACGCAGAACGTGCGCTGCTGGGTCTCGTTGAACTCCTTTGGCGGGGAGCGGCAGAACTGCTGCAGCTCCGGGCGGCGGAAGGCCGGGACGCCCGTGAGGGAGAGGTGGGTCAGGCGCGTCAGGCGCTGGAGGAGAAAGTGCACGGCCTGCACGGAGATGCCCTCGCAGTAGCTGAGGTGGATGCGCTCGAGCGTGTGGTGCCGGTCGCCCAGGGCGAAGAGGGCGTTGTCCGTCAGGTTGGTGACGCGCACGAGGCCGATGCGCCGCAGTTTCGGCAGCTGCGCGAGCTCGAACACGCTCATGTCCGTCAGGAGCGCACAGCACGCCAGGTCGATGTACCGCAGGCGCGTGCAGGCGGCGGCGAGCGCGCGGATGGAGCGGTCTGTGAGCTGGGCGACGTGGCCCAGGTGGAGGTAGTGCAGGTGCTTGCCGAGCCGGCCGATCGGCTCGACGCAGTCCGCGGAGAGGGAGATGCATTTGGCCAGGACGAGGTTGCGGATGCGCGGGGCGTTGGAGACGATGCGGTCGAGCGCGTCGTCGGTGAGCGAGGCGCACGAGGTCAGGTCCAGCATGCGCAGGTGGTCGTACACCGCCCCCTGGGGGAGGGCGTACGTGGCCGGGTTGAGCGAGCGCTGGAAGGCCGCGCCGATGGGCGCTGGGCTGGGCAGGGGCTTGAGCGGGAAGGCGTTGTCGGAGAGCTGGAGGCAGCCTGCGAGGCGCAGCTCGCGTAGCTGGCGCGCGTGGAGGAAGAGGGCGCGCGGGGCACTGTCCTGCACGCCTACGCAGCCGTTGAGGTCCATCTCGATCAGGAGGGGGCAGCCGAGGGCGAGGGCGGCGAAGGCGCGGTCGTCGACCTCTGTGAGGCCGCAGAGCTTGACGCGGCGGAGGAGGCGGGCGTGGGTTGCGAGGGCGAGGATGCCGTCGTCTGTGAGCTTTGCGCAGTTGGAGAGGTTTACGCCCTGGAGGCGGGTGCAGGCGGCGGCGATGGCGGTGAGTGCGGTGTCGTCGAGGTCGTGGACGTTTGTGCAGTCGAGGGCGACGAGCTGGCGGAGCTGGGGGAGGATGGTGGCGAGGGCGCGGGAGGTGAGGGCGGTGCAGTTTGCGAGGGTGAGACGCTCGAGGCGGGTGCACAAAGAGAGGCGTGCGAAGATGGAGTCGGTGCAGTCTGGGCCGAGGAGGGCAAAGTTGAGGCGGCGGAGGAAGACTGGGTAGGGGAAGGTGAGCGGGCTGGTGGCGTCTGGGCGGGCGAGGGAGAGGACGGAGATGAGCTTGAAGAGGGCGGAGACCTTTGTGAAGACGGGCTTGTGCCAGAGCAGCTCGACGGTGCACTGGCACCACTGCCGGCTCACGAGCAGGCTCGCGTGGAGGTCGGTGTGGGAGGGGACGAACTTGAGGATGTGGATGAGCAGCTCGTGCGGGAGGGTGTTTGCGAGCGGGAGGGGCCGGACGCCCGGGGTGAGGGTGGACGTGCGCTGGAGGGCGCTGGAGAGGGAGGCGGCGTCGCCGTCCCAGGGGGCGGGTGCCTGGGCGGTGCGGGCGGGGAGGACGAGGTCGGGGATGTCCTCCTCGTCGTCGTCCGACTGCGAGGTCAGCGAGGGCGACCGGGTGGGCGACGGCGGGGGGCGGAGGGACATTGTCGGGGGGGTCGGGGGGTGGCGTGGGGGGTGCGATGGGCGGCGGCACGGGGGAGCTGCACGGTGCGAGGCGATCGACCCTCCGTCGCGAGATATAGCACGCCGAGCACTGTGGACACCACCGCGGATGGACGGGAGGGGAGCAGCGCCCACGGCGGACGAGGCAAGGGACACGCCCACCCACCCCTCCGCCACACCCCCTACAGCCGACACCCGCTTACCGCCGTGCTTCCTATGCGCGGAGGCTCTTACTACACTGAACTCTTCAGGGGCACTTTGCATTGACACTACATCACGACGTATGATTACTTCAAGCGGTGGACAATACCATTCAATGAGCACTCGTCCTTGAACCCGTCATTTGCGCTAGTGCTGCAGGGACCGGCTGTCATTGCAACCGCTGTTCAAGTTGGCACCGTCCTTGGGCACCACCGTGGCCGGCAATGACCGTCATCCCCACCGTCGTCGCACCCGCCATTGGAAGCCCACACAGTATACGACCGCTCCCCCTAATAAGGCCTGAACCTCCCGCCCTCCCTCATCCCCCTCACACGCTCCTTGTCCCGCTCGAACCTGCTCCTCAGCTCGCCAAACTCCTTCCGCTTCTTCTCCCGCACCTGGAACCGGTAGAAGTCCTCCACCGCGCCCGCGGCCCGGCGGGCCTTCTTCTTCCTCCCGCGCCCTTTGCGATTCTCCTCGCTGGCTGCTTGCGCCGCCGCTGCGGTGGTGGATGCTGCCGTGCCGGGCAGGCCGGAGGGGCCAAACCCGGGCTTGTGAGCCAGCTCGAACGCCCGGCTCGCCACGGGCACCCCGCCGAGGGCCTTGCCGTACTTCCCGCCGCGCCTGACGACGGTGAACCCGTCCTGGTCCACCTCCGCCTCGCCCATCTTGTACTTGCCCGTCTGCTTGCCCGCCGCTTGCCGCTGCTCGAACGCGGCGATGTACGAGTCTGCGTGGGCACGCACGGCCTCCAGGGGCGGGCGCAGCGCACCGTGCAGGGCGATGTAGTGCTGCAGGCCGAACGCCGGGCGGTCGTAGGCGATCGGGCTGGAGATGGGCCGGAGCGCCGCTTGCAGAGAGGCCGCGTCGAGGAACACGACGTGCGCTGAGAGCGCGGCGCGGTGCGGCATTGGGGGCAGGGGGGGGAGCGGGGTGACTTGGACGGTCGGGTCCTTTGATTTTGTTCGGCGGGGCTTGCACGCCCGGCCGGAGCGGTCGTCGGACGACAAGTCCTCCTCCTCCTCTTCAGGGTCTTCCATATCCTCGTCTTCGACATCGTCCTCCTCCACTCCCCCAGCGCTCTCAGCCCCTCCCTCCCCGCCCCGTATCAGCACCCTTTCCACGACGCCCCACCTCCCCGCAAGCTTCCTCAGCTCGCGCTCGCCCATGTCCGCCGGGAGGTTCACCACGAACAACGTGTGTCCCCTCGGCAGCTCCTCTCCGGCCGAGGCTGGGCCCGCGGCAGAAGAAGCGGAAGACGGCCCGGCGTGCGCGCGCAGGTAGAGGTAGTGCACCGCTGGCGGGAGGTTCGCTGCTGCGGGTAGGAGGAGCGGGAGGAGCGTGAAGTCGTTGATCTTCTGCGGGAGCTTGCCTTTGGAGGCCTTGCCCGTCGGAGCCTTTTTGGCAGGGCTGGACGCTTTGCCGGGCTTGGAGGGGCTGCCAGGGATGGACGTGGTGGTGTTGGGAACCTCCTGGAGCGCAGAGTCGCGTTTCCGCTTGCCGGCCATCTTGTGCGCCGAGTCGGTATAGCAGCGTAACAGGAGGGAGGAGCGCAAGCAAGCACGGGCGGTCAGCAGCAAAGGGGCCTTCAGGGTCCTCGAAATTTCCAGTCCTCTTGCTTACGGAAGCAGAATAAACTGCACAGCCACTACATCTTGCTCCGTCCGAGCGCTTGGGGCGCGCACGCCTGTGAACGCACGACCAGGACCCCCGCTCCTACATCGTCAGTCCGCAATTCCTTGTATCTTCAACGTTCGACTTGTCACTATCTGGGCTCTGAGAGTGAGGAGCTGCGACGATGCCGAAGCACTACTGCGACTACTGCGATGTGTTCTTGACGCACGACTCTGCTTCAGGTGAGTTCGGTTTCGTTTCCTGCACCGAAGATCGGTGACTAACGCGTTTGGCAGTGCGCAAGGCGCATAATTCGGGCAGGAACCACCTACAGAACGTACGGGACTACTATGCATGTGCGTATCACGCTGCTGTTTTTTCATCATGATGCTGACAGGCCTCACAGCGCTCGGCCACGACAAAGCGCAGGACATCATCGACCAGATCACGAAGGCGTACGAGTCCGGCCTCCCGCCGGGCGGTGCCGGGTTCGGTGTCGGTGCGCTCGGGCCTGCACCCATGGGTCCCGGGATGCCGGGGATGCCACCGATGGGCATGCCCGGTATGCCGCCCCCGCCGCCAGGGATGATGCCCCCTCCAGGCATGTTCCCTGGGGGTATGCCCCCGCCCCCGCCCGGGATGATCCCTCCGCCCGGGATGGGTGCACCCTTCCCCCTCGCAAGCCAGTCGCTGCGGCGCGCTGATGCGCCCCAAGGCTTCCCGCCCAATGGCATGCCGCCTTTCTCGCCTGGTGGAGGGATGCCGTTCTCGCCTACTGGTGGACCGGGAGGGGCTCCGCCCGGAGGAGCGAGCAGCTACGGGGCGCCGACGGGCCCGCCTGGGGGTGGAGGAGCTGCACCGGGGATACATCCCGATCGGCTCAGGATGATGCAGGGTAGTGCCTCATGAGTATTAGGTGTGCGATGACGCGGAAAGAGGAGGGGAGGGGACAGGGAAGAGAGAGCGAGGGAGAGGGAGACGTGCTGTGCAATGCAATGCGAAATGACATGTATCCTTTCCCTGGGACTGTGCAATATCATGACTTTCATCCATTCTCTTAATGACACGTGAACCAAATGTGAACGGCACCTCGGACCACTCGCTACTGCACATCTATCCACAGCAGTCCCGCGAGCAACAGCCCCGACCAGCACCCTCTCGACGGCGTAACATGTCGTCAGTCTGACTTTTCATACCGGTTCAGAACCGAAACCGAAGCCGAACCGAAGTCAGGCCATCTCAAAAGCGCGGAACCGGTTTCGAACCGGACCGACTGTGAACGGACCGAATCCATCCCTAGTTATCTCATTGTCGGTTTTTTAGTGTCATTTACCGTATCCCATTGCGCCGTCAAAGGGGAGCAATGGCAAATGGCATGGGAGGTAGAGACTTCCAGGACAAAATTTTAGAAATTATGCCAACCGAGATCCAATGATATGTAAGTCAGAGTAGTTGTACGCAGCTTGCAAGGAGTATGATGAAGGGACGGCTCTGATGACTGCAAGAGTCGTCGTAGTCGGGACAGAGGGACGGTGCAGGCAGAGGTCCTGGTTACGAACCCATGTCAGTGACAGATGTACTGAACACTTCTCTTCAGTTCATCAAATGGTGAACTGGCCCAATGGTTAAGGCGCGTCATGGGTGCAGTCTTCAATTGCCTTGGCACGGGCAGTCTCGCATGAAGGTGTGCAAGGACCAAACTCCCAGCACAACGGTTTCGAACCTATACCAACCGACTCGGAGATCCAATGTCATTCTAGGTCAGAGTAGCGGTTATTAACGGAGGTGTACGAGGGTATGCTCCACTACGTAGCTGTGCGCAGAGGTTAGGAGGCGCCTGTGAACGTCGTAATTGATGATCACTATTAGCGCCCGGACCGACTTTCGGCACCGAGAAACTGGATAACCGGCGGTGACGCGTGCGGGGTCACCGACGTCCCCAACGCGTAGCGTACCCCTGCCACTTCGTCGGAAAAAGCCGTATCCAGCCCTGAGTCCTCTTCTTCACCGTGGTCGACCATGGGACACTAACTCCCTATCGACGACTCGCACTCTTTCCCTTTCTCGTTGAGCCTTTGAAACACAATTGCACTCGCCACGATGGTGTTGCACGTCACCGACGAGCCACCGGCCGACCCGGCAAACCTACCACCACCCCCAGTCCTCCAGCTACCCCTGCCGTTACCCATCCCACTCACTAGTCTCCCATCGCCTACTCCCGGTCCACGACGGCGTCCGATTCTTCAACGCGTTCTCACGCTTTCGTCTATCGAGACTGCCCTGGATCCGTCAAGCGCGTTCGTTCGTCTCACCAAGGTTCGAAGCGTCGACAATCTTCTCGTACTCGCACAAGACCCCGCGTTTCAAAGGGAAGCAAGGAAGGTTGTCTGGCGTCCAAGTGGAGAAAAGCGGAGGAGGCTTGTGAGATGGGAGGATATCGTGAAGCATGCTGCTCGGGGAGCTACGCGTGAGTAGGGCAAGGCCGTCTATGGTCGCAGAGTTCTGACCATATGCGTCTTCAGGTGCCGGGACCCTCGCATTTTGCATACGAGCCGGAGTGAATCTCGTTCTCATGCTTTTCCGAGCGTGGCGCACCAAGAGATTGCGCATACAGATGGTGCTGCATGCTATTTTCGGAGAGGATTCGTTCCGATTCGGAGCGACGCTAGGTATACGCGCCTCACCCTTGCATATATGCGACTCAAACTGACATAACAATCGATAGGATCATTTGTCGGCCTCTACAAGCTGTTTTTGAATGGTCTGCCTCTACTGCGCCAGCAGGTTCTTGCAACTGCGACCAGCCCTCCCTCGGCAGCTTCCACCAACCCGGCTACACCGAAGGATGCGCCTAGCAGTCCAGCTGGGGAGAAGGAGGGGGAAGGGAGAAGATCGCCTGATTGGACATTGGAGCTCCATCCAACACGCTACGAAACGATGCTGGCTGGCGCCATCAGCTCGCTTGCACTGTTGTTCGAGAAGAAGCACAGAAGGATCATGATTGCACAGCAGGTTTTCGTTCGGTGCGTCCGCCTCTGCCATTTGCCGGTGACTGGATGCTATCATTTTACTTAGCGGTCTGCAAGCCGTTGTCCTCGCTCATAATCTTGTGATCCCATACGGCGCCGTTCTCATCTTTGGTCTCGCAAGCGGCCAGATCATGTATGCGTTCCTTTTTCGCCCGGAGACGATTCCAAGAGGATACAACAATTGGATCCAAAATGCGAGCAAGGTTACGAAACAAGCGGTTCTCATTAACCGCGGTGCAAAGAGGGAGGGCAGATTCGACCCTGAGTGGATGAGAATTCAGAGGGATAGGAAGGTGAGCGCGAGATGCGTGACATAGAGAATTGACTGACGTTGTAACAGGCGACGACCGTCGGCAACAGGCATCTATTGAACGTTGATATCGCCAAAGCTCTGCATGGTGACTTCGGGCCACCGTTCGTCCCATGGTCAGCTGCACTCAGCTGTCTCCTCGAGATGATCGCTCACATCATTTACCGTTTAGTGAGGCTGTACATCCATGGATTGATTCGTGCTGGAACGTTCCCCTGGATCGCTTCATGGTGGTTGCCAAATCGATGGCGCCGGTCTATACTGCCCTTCATTTAATTCCGGCATTGCTATTCAGGCCGAAGAGGTTCATGCAGCAACCCGTGTTGAGCATCTTACGGACAGCAGGGGGCATTCTTCGGAGTTGCTCCTTCCTTGGGATCTTCGTCGTACTCTATCAAGGTACGTCTCCTTTCTGTTTCGCGCCGGTTGCGCATCTCACAACGAAAAGCCTGGTTCTGCTTCAAGCATCAGATGTGGCTCCGTCCGGGGACGCCAGAGATCCTGCGCAAGTTCTTTGCCTCGCGCTTTTCGTTCTGGCTAGGCGGATTCATGACGTGCACTTCATTGTTTGTGGAGGAGAAGAAGCGACGCGGAGAACTTGCGATGTATGTGCTGCCAAAGGCACTGGAGAGCGCGTGGGGAATGTTGAAGAGCCGGAGACTGGTCTTCAAGGTTCCAAGAGGAGACGCAGTATTGGCTGCCATTGGCATGGCGATGGTCATGGTATGTGTTTTGTGGGCTGTCAGTGATGAATGCTCACGGTTGTCATTACAGAACTCGTATCAGGTGTGCAGGGTATCCGTACTAACGTTACAAATGCTGACCAGGCGTTACAGCACGACTCGGCACATCTCTCAAGACTCGTTCGAGGTATACTCTACCAATTCATTGGGCCCAATTGATATCCTCTCACGCATCTGTATGACCACCCCATTCCTTGTAATGCCCGAAATAATGTAACCGTCTTATGCCCAGCTTGATCTATCGGTACTCGGAGGGTGGTGGCAGCCCTGGGATCTTGCCGTATTCAAACTTGTCCGCCTTCCAGATCTCGTCGCATTCCCGTCTGAACTCTTCCGGCAGTGCAGTCCAAGCATCCGCCACCTTCTTCCTTGCCGCGTCCGTTTCGGGCCATGTCGGCCTCTTGAACTGTGTCCTGAGCTGCTCTGGCAACAGACTTCCAGCCTTGGGGTCGAACGACGGCACGGGACCAGGGACCCACGGCTCCTTCGTCGGGAAGGGGTTGATGAAGTCCGGCACGAGCGGCCGCTGGCGGTACTTGACGGTTATCTTGGGTTCGGCAGACGGCGGTTGGGGCTGAGTCTGAGGCTGGCCGAAGCCAGCTGCTGGAGCCGTGGTAGGCGCGCCAAACCCTGCCGGTTGTGACGGCTGAGGCTGCTGTGGCTGCTGAGGTGGGCCAGCCCCCCCAGGACCAAATGCCGATGTCGTCCCGGGTTCAGTGCCGAACGCTGGAGGTTGCTGTGCCTGGCCGAACGCCGGCGCGGTTTGAGGCTGCGGCTGACCAAAAGCACTCTGACCTTGCGGCGGAGGTAGTCCAAACGCGTTCTGACCCTGCGGCTGAGGCTGAGCAAACACGTTCTGTGCTGGCTGGGGCTGACCGAACGTGCTCTGCGCAGGGCCCATCCCGCCGGGGCCAAAGGCAGATTGCGCCTGCTGTGGTTGGCCAAACGCGTTTTGCACGGGTTGTGGTTGGCCAAAGGCATTCAGCGATGGCTGAGGCTGGCCGAATGCGTTGGTAGTTGGCTGTGGCTGGCCAAACGCGTTCTGCGCTTGGGGCGGCTGAGGTCGTCCGAACGTGCTTTGCGCAGGGCCGCTGCCGCCAGAGCCAAACGCGGACTGTGCCGGCTGCGGCTGACCGAAAGCGTTCTGCGCTGGTTGCGGCTGTCCAAACGCGTTCTGCTGCTGAGGCTGGCCCATCCCTCCGGCACCAAAGGCGCTCCCCTGGGCCTGAGCGGGCGGCGGTGCACCCATGCCGCCTGGACCAAAGGCCGATGTCGTTGCCCCTGATGCTGGTTGTGGCTGCTGCGATTGGAAAGGCTGGCCTGCATCGCGTGCACGATGCCGCCTTTCCGCCTCTGCCACCATTGCTGCGAGCCGGTGCGGGTCCTCCGAGTACTGGGAGCGCGCGTTGGCGTACGCGTTGTTCCACATGTGTTCCTGTACGGGGTCAGTGCATATCCAACCGTAGGGGCATATGCCACGCGCCATATGCCACAGCGTAGTCAATATAGAATACGCACATACTGCTGTAATCCCCCAGGCGCATTCCTCAGCTTGTAATACTCGAGCCTGACCTCCTCGGGCGCCGTATCGAGCCCCTCGAGCACGTTCGGCTCAAACTTGGCGACAGCGTACGAGGTGAGCGGCCACATTGCGCCTTGGATGTAGTCGCGCATGTCTACGGGCAGGCTTTTGATGATCGATTGGGGGCTGCGGTTCGGTCAGTGGGCGACGGGAAGACAGGGAAGAATATGCGCACTCGAAGGTAGGCTTGGCAGCGGCCGGAGCGGAGGAGCCGCTCCCCAAGGCATTCGGACCGGGATTACCAAATGCATTGGAAGTGCTGCCACCGAAGCCGGCGCTGGTGGGGTTGCGCCCAAAGCCGGTGTTGTTGAGCGCGTTGCCAGAGGGTTGGCCGAACGCGTTTCCATTCCCACTCGGTGCGCTGCCAAACCCTGTCCCACCAAATCCCTGCATGGCCGCTGGTGCTGTAGGTGCTTGCCTTCCTATCAGCTACCGCTCAAACGGAGATGAGACGACGAGGCGCACCGTTCACTGGCCCACTGGATGCGACGTGTCTATTCCTGCACGCTTGGCCGAACCTGCAGGTGCCGGTCTGGTAGTACCAGCAGACGGGGGCGTTGGGCTACAGCAGCAGCGGGCCAAGGGGGTCAGTGGTGGTGGCAAGAGGAAGGTGGCGGGGGCGTACGTCGGACGACATTTTGTGTGGCCTACCCCGTCCGTCGTGTCTTGCTCGTGATGGTGGTGGGCCCGGCACCACGACCCAACAGCGCCAACGGCGCGCACAGCCGCTCGGTAGGGACCTCGGCATCGCTCGCTGTCGACGTCGACGGCGACCTGGTTGTCGAAGGCAGCATGGAGCGCTACCTCTCCAACCTACTTCGTCACACTTGCGTGCGATCACGCACCCCAAACCTGCAGGCAAGATGTCTCTCCAGCTCACCGCCAAAAGTCACCTCGGGCGTTTTTGCCCAACCACGGCGCGTGGTCATCCCCAAGACCCTCGCGACGGCGTCGCCCGAAGGGGAGGAGGACACTGACAACACGCTTGCTGCACTCGCGCGGAACATGGCAGAGGGGTACGATATTCTATTACCCTCTGAGCCCTTTATGCATGGGGTTGCGCACATTCCCCGGCGGTCCGTCCCGGATCATATTACTCGTCCGCCCTATGTGAGTGACGAGGAGGGGTACGGCCCCCGCCCGGGGGACACCGGTATCATCAAGCTCCGGGGCGAGGAGGAACTATCACTACGAGCTGCAGCAAATCTCGCAAAGCGGACCCTCGAGCATGCCGGCACGCTCATCAGGGTACGCTCCCCCCTCTACTGCAGAGCCGCCGCACTCACTTCGTTCAGACCGCGCTTACAACTGACGAACTCGACGCGGCCCTGCATGAGTTCATCATCTCCCACAACGCCTACCCTTCTCCCTTGCAGTATCACGGCTATCCCAAGTCGGTCTGCACAAGCATCAACAATGTCGTCGCGCACGGGATTCCAGACGACCGCCCCCTCTTGCCGAACGACATTGTCAATGTGGACGTGACGGTGTACCTCAACGGGTTCCACGGGGACACCTCGCGCACGTTCATGCTCCCCGAGGTCGATGAGCGTGGTAGGGCGCTTGTGGCCGCCACCGAGGGCGCACTGCGCGAGGGGATCACCGCCTGCGGTCCGGGGCGGCCGTTCACCGCCATCGGGGCCGCGATCGAGCGGTACGTGAAGGGCCTCGGGGCGGGACTGAGCGTCTCACGCCAGTTCTCGGGGCATGGTATCGGCCGGGTGTTCCACCGGTCGCCCTGGATTTTGCACCATGACAACGACGAGGAGCCGGGCGTCATGATTCCCGGACACTGCTTTACGATCGAGGTGGGCCCGCGTTTCTTGGCTGGTGCAGGGGTCTGACCGCCGTCTAGCCATGTATCGTGGCCGACGAGGACAGCAGAGGGTTCATGTGGCCCGACGGGTGGACGGTCTCCACTGAGGTGAGTGCTTTCTGGCTTTGCGAGCTTAGAGGCTGACAACAGTGCAGACCGGGGCGAGGAGTGCCCAGGCGGAGCATATGGTGCTCGTCACCGAAACCGGCGTGGATGTGCTCACAGAGTAGGCGATGCTGCAGGTGGGTGGGAGTTGGCATCATGTACTGTATACCAACAACTTCGCATTATTCGAACTACTATACCCCGTGTGTGGAAGGAAATACGCAGGAGTTACTACTGGGTTCGTATGCCTTCGTTTGGCCTGGATGCCCAAAGATCGGAAGACCTGTCATTGTTAAAGGAGTTTATCATCGCCAACCGAGGAACAAACGGACGTCCTATCGGTAGAATTCAAGGGACGGTAAAGTGGACGGAACTTTTTTTTTTCTTCAATTTATGCACGCATAGTGCTGAAAACCAAAAAGAAGTATTTTGACGAACGCAGGACTCGAACCTGCAATCTCTTGATTACACCGTCGTAGTCAAGCGCCTTGAACCATTGGGCCAGTTCGCCTTGGATATGTACTTTGAAAATACCAAGATTATCAGCCGCAGGGGAAGGGTCGTATGGAGCCGCACCCAAACGGTCTTGTCGCGCGTCGCCAGGAAGAGTCCACGCTCGCGAGCCCCGATCCTGCTCTGCACCTGGAGAGGGTTCACGCAGGAGTGTGAGGTACTCGAACGCGGCGAGATCGGCAAGCTGCAAGCGAGATCGAGCACGGGAAGAAGCAGTGCAGCGCGCTGAAGAGGTTTCTCGATTATGCGATGACTGCGAATTCATGTATGACGTGAGTGCCTTGATTCGAGTCTGATATTCAGAAGCTGATTAGTATCAGGCGTTCAATGAGGAACTCGACGGCATGTTCCAAGATTCTGCGCTGCCGGGGTGACGAAAGACCTGCAGCCTGAGAAGGCAAAGGACGCGCGATCGAAATGACACTACAAACCCGACAATGAGATCCCGGGCCCGAACCGCAGAGACCAGCTCGTGACTCTTCAAGTGGCACGGCCTAGGCGCTTTCCAACGCCTTTGGAAGCACAATCATCGCCACGTCTCCGCAGTGCTTTCTTTCCGCCTGAAACATTAAGCCGCACGTCAAGAAGCACCAAACGAGAACGAGAAGTGGAATACGAACAAGAGCCGGCTTACGACGTCCGGCGCGCCAGCCAAAAGGAGCCACAGGTACGTCTGGAGTCAATACCACGCTAACGTGAAACATTACAAACCCAACAACGCGTGCCGGTTGGCATACTCTGGGAAGCGGCCTGACTCCAATCTCTGTGAAACGATGTTTCTTTCATGGACTTGCCCGGCAGCATGGCCGAACAGCATGGATGGGCGGAGACATTCATTCGGCTACAATGGAAAAGTACAGCGACTTCTTGATCAGAACCAATGATGACCGTGCCATCTAAGCGTTGCATAAGTATATTGGCTTTGTCATCGAGACGTAACCGATAATATGAGAAGCATGCATTGAATTCTGGACTGACTGGAAGTCGACTTCGATGTGACACAAATCGAATGAAGGTTTTGCACGCGCGCTAACCGCGGTCTGATGAGCCCTTACTCCCGGCATTTTAGCGCCGGACGCCAAGTCTCGCCTGCTCAGTTCCGCTCCTTTGGTGATCTCGCCATCCTCCAACCCAGCCGTTGTCAACCACCTATGCCCCACTCTTTATTTGAACCACCTTCATCGAGTTAGCAAGATGAGTGCGGGGGATCCTACCAATGTCCCGGTGGCCGGGTCGTCGACATCGCCTAGGGAACATGTCGAAGCCCGCCACCCTGGCCCCGCCGTCCCACCGGCGTCCGAGCAGAACCATCATTCGACACCTACCAGCCCGCACGCGCACCATCTCAGATATGGGCAGCTGGAACATCTCGACTTCGATGCCATAGCGGACGGTGAGACCAACGCGGATTCGGAACTAGAGTTTGAGAGGCTGGATGCGCAAGCGGCACGGATTCACAGGGAGCGGAGATACCTGTTCAGGCGGCCTAGGGTGCTCCAGTATTTCAAGGGGCATGTCCTTGTACGAGAGAACGAGGAGCGTCAGAGCGGAAGACTCGAGTGCGTATTGTTGCCCACCCGCACAGCTCGCTGAGCTGATATCTCGTATAGGCTGTTCTTCGACCTGACATTTGTCGGTCTTATTTCAGTGTTGGCCAGAGAATGCGTTGACAATCCTGATGGGGCTCATGTGGCCAAGGTGTGCTCGATTCTGTTGCAGCTCTACTATGGTGACTGACATTGCTTGTGACAGTACATCTTAACATTTGCGCCGGTCTATATGATATGGACGTACATTCGGGAGCTCTTCAACTCCTTCTGGTCGGACGATGTGCTGCAACGGCTGCTTGTCCTTTTTATCATGATTTGCCTGGTGATGTACGGCAACAATGCGACGGATGTTCAGAACGATTGGAACGCGGAAGACGGTGGAGGCGCCGCTCGAATCACGGCAATCGCGACATACCTCATCGCGGCATTTGTCTCAGCCCTCCTGTACTTGTTCTACACATTCTTCGTCAAGTCGCGTCGCGCGCAGATCCGCGCCCATTTTATGTCCTGGTGCCTGGTACCTCTGCCCCTCTGGATTGGGACCATCTTTGCGCCGATACGCACTGCTGCCGCACTCGCGGCCGTGGCCGTCTTCTGCGAGTACGTGATCTGGACAGGCGCATATTCATCTTGGACCAAGAAGATCTTCAAGCTCAAGTACTCCTCTGCGGTTGCAATCGACCACGAGATAGAGCGATTCAACGACTTCTTCACGCTGGTCATGGGCGAATTCCTGTTCTCTGTGATCAGCCGGCAACCAGCCGGTCCCGGAATGCCGATAGGCGCGTGGAGATGCGTCTTTGTCGTCATGATCGCCTTCTCCTTTCAATTGCTATATGTTCATGGCTCAGGCTGTAAAACATATACGCACCCTATCCGACATGTAGGCACATCCATTGTGTGTGGCCATTTTGCTAATCGTTAGCAGAGCAACTGGTTTGCCGTCTTCTGGTTCTCTCTGCACTTTCCTATTGTGGCAGCCCTTACGCTCGTGGGAGACACAACCTACGAGTTTGTTGCGGAGGAAGAAGGGCTCAGCGATGGTCACCGATGGATGTTCAGTGGTGGATACGCTGTTGCCATGATCGGTATCTGGATGCTGGCGATGCTGGAAAGAGAAAGGGATGAGCCAGGCGTCCTTTGGCTTTCAAAGGCACGTCCTCCTGCTCTCCAATGAGGCTTTATCCCTAACCATAAGTGTTCTAGACCTGGCGGCTCTCCTTCCGCGTTATCTCTGCTCTTATTACGGTTCTCCTTCCTCTCGCCCCCCAAGAACATCTCACAACCCTCCGTACCCTCGCCATTGTTGGATCTCTCTCCCTCTTCACCCTGGGATTCGAGATGGTCACTTCCCTGGATGGGCCCAAAGGCCCGGCGTACCAGCCACAAGAAGTGGACACACACCACCCCCACCATCATCAACATCACCACCAGCTTGTCGACCAGCAGAGGGTCGTAGCCCCTGTGTACCAGTGGAGGGGCTTCCCGTGTCTTGCCGAGCCTGGGCTATATGTACCGGACATGTCTCACCAGCGTGAGCAGGCAGGCGACGAGCCATCCCCTGTCGAGCAGGAGAAGCGATCATGAACCGGCGCGTGGGTACGATGAAATCTATTGACTTATTTGAAGATCCCACAACATATTGTGTAACGATACAATGGAGAAGTACAGTTTAGGGTTCGCCAATCAGCCCGTTCCAGTTCTAAGCTATCTTACACTTATCTATGTCCTCAGCATACCGAGCTGACCATGTGCAACCCTCTATCACCACTCGACGCCCCCAAGGTCCCAGCAATCCCCTGCCCTGACGCACCCCGGCGCCCAGCTCGGCGGCTGCTCGCCGTCCTCCTCCGGGGCTGACAGCTCCCAAATGTGTGTACCGCGCTCCCTGCTCTCTACTCCGAGTGCCTTCTTCTTCTCCACTTCTGGGTCAAAGTTGGTCTGGAGGGGTGCGTGCCAGTCGTCCCCTGGTCGAGCGCGCGGGCGGAGGATCGTCACCTTCCTGATGTGCGTGCACGTCTTCAGCACCTCCCGCACCAGCTCCGCCCCGACATCACAAGCCAAAACAAGTTCCACAACCCCCGGGAAGAGCGCGCAGATCCGCGTCACGTGGTACTCGTCCGTCCAGTAGTCGTGGAGCGCGAGTCTTTTCACGCCGGGGCACGGCTCGAGGTAGACCGGGGCGAGTCCCCAGAGCTCTGTGGCCTGCCTTGTGAAGGCGACTTCTTGCAAGAGGGCCATGCGGGAGAGGTATGCATCCAGCGGAGAGGGAGTGTGGCCTTCGAATACTACGCGCTGCAGAGTGGGAGCAAGCAAAGAGAGGAGACGTTCCGCCGGTGGGTGGGCCCCCGCCATGAGTCGCGCTCGACGGCTGAAGAAGAGGGCGCGCACGCGCCTGCCAGCTGGGACGCCGGACTCGGAGAGCTTGCCGAGCGCCGAGAATGAGGTGATGCTGAGGGCGGTGTATAGTGCTTGAGCAGCATGTGGATAGAACGAGCGCGAGGTGAGGCAGAGCGCGAGGAGCGTTTCGACCGATTCGGGGTCGGGAAAGGCCAGCGGCGGTCCGGAGATGTGATCGAGCACCTCGAGGAGCACCTCGGGCGGCAAGGGGGCGGACATCGGGCTTCCAGGAGTTGGCCAGGAGTTGGCCCAGAATATGATGCGCAAGGTGCTTATGAGCACGCTGTTCACCGACCGTGTGACTCGCTCGTGGTTGACGCGATGAATTGTGTTGCCAACGACATCGCCGTGCGCCCATGCACCGGCATTTGGGCCGAATAGCCGGTTACACCGCCACCCCCGCTTTTAGCTACCCTTTCCTGCCAGCCGCTGGCGTGGTGTGATTGGCTGACAGCCGACGTCATTCGGGGAGCATGCTGGGTGGTGCACTGGGGCGATCCAGTGCCTACGTCTGCCAAGTGAATGCTTCTTTGCGCTCCATACGATTCAGCTTGTCTTCTCCGTTTGTTGGTACATGAAGAGCGCGGGCAAATGATCCCCCTTCTGGAATTGCTAGGCTGACGATGGGCCAAACGCGGGGGCCCGCATGACGTCCTTTGCGTCGCGTGCTCTGCTTCGCAGGTTCTGGCATTCGGTCTTCCGGCTCGCACCCCTGCGTCAGGAACGAGCGGTGTTCAAGCGAAGAGCGTATAATATCGAGTATTTATATACCGGAGATTGAGAAGATAACCCTCCACATTTGCTTCGCCAGAGCGCTGCTCGGTGTATATCTGCCCCATCCCGCTGCCGTCTATCAACGCCTTGGTCCTTGACCGGATTCACCCCCCAAGCAATAACGCGACAATGGCCGACCCCACATCTATGGAGACCAAAGAAACGCGCGTTTCCACCGCCTCCCAAGTGGAGTACGCCGTACCCCCTGAGGAGCACGAGAAGCACTTTGGTACCAAGTACGACTACGGGTTTGAGAGCACGCTCCCGCCTCCACCCAAGTTCACGCCCGAGCAAGAGCTCGCCCTGTACAGGAAGATCGACTTGCGGCTGATGCCCATCCTCGTGCGTCTTTCTTGCCCTGCATCGGCGGTATGGCATGCCGAGCAAGTGCTGACGGAGGATAGAGCTTAATGTACCTGCTGAGCTTCCTGGATCGTGGGAATATCGGAAACGCGAAGATTGCGGGGCTCACCACCGACCTTGGCCTTGTCGGCAACCAGTACAACATTGCCCTGACCATGTTCTTTGTTGTACGTTTCTTTCCTCCTACTCCCAGCCCCCCTTCCTCACTTTTGTCTCCTCGTCCCAGCCGTACTGCATATTCGAATGCCCAGCAAACCTCGTTCTCAAGAAATTCCGGCCCTCCCGCTGGCTACCGGGCATCTCCATTGTGTGGGGAATAGTCATGACGTGCATGGGCCTAGTCTCGACCTACCCCCAGCTGGTAGCAGTGCGCGTCTGCCTCGGCGTGGCCGAAGCGGGCCTCTTCCCTGGCGTGGTGTACTACCTCACACTCTGGTACCCGCGGTACATGGTGCAGTATCGCATCGGCCTGTTCTTCGGGGCCGCGACCATCGCGGGCGCGTTTAGCGGGCTGCTCGCGTATGGGATAGAGCATATGGCCGGGGTGGGCGGGAAGGACGGCTGGAGCTGGATCTTTGTGCGTCTAGTCTTGACCCGGTACTGAATGAATCTAATCCAGGACAGATCTTGGAAGGGCTCGCAACGATCCTTGTTGGCCTGCTGGCATTCTTCGTCCTTGTCGACTTCCCCGCCACGGCCAAGTTCCTGACGCCCGAGGAGCGCGCATACACCGTGTGGAGGAAGAGTGCGTCTTTTCCCTTTCCCCACTTGGGTTTCTGGAGGGGATGAGCTGACACCAGCGCAGAGTTTGACAACTCGAGCGTGGGCGAACAGGAGCATTTCCAGATGCGGTATCTGGCTGCATGCTTCACTGATTGGCAGGTGCGTGCCGTGTTCATGCTATTAGAGTGAGAGCCAAAGCTGAAAGCTGCCAGGTTTACCTGCACATTCTGGTGTATATGTCGGTCATTACCCCGTGTATGTTTTCGGATTACATGTGATTACGCAGATGCTGAGGGGAGTGTTGTAGTGTACGGCATCTCCCTGTTCTTGCCATCCATCATAAACGACTTTGGCTACTCAACGGCAGTGAGCCAGTTACTAACTGTCCCGTGCTACGTTTTCGCAAGTATGTCCCCATTTCATATTCGACGTCAACGATGTGCTAAACCAGTGGGCAGCAATTGTCCTCCTAGCCTTTGCCTACTTCTCCGACCGGTACGGCATCCGCTCGCCGTTCATCCTGGCTGGCCTGGTGATGCTCGCGATCGGGTTCGGCATCAACATCAGCTCGGCATCCAGCGGGGCAAAGTACTTTGGCACCTTCCTGTGCGTGGCGGGCAGCTATGCACCGTTCCCCGGGGTGGTGGCCTGGCTCGGGAACAACCTATCGGGGCAGTATAAACGCGGTGCGTGCCCTCTCCTTCCCTTCATCCGGCGAAAGAAGTTGATTCAGAATGGGATGTCAGGTGCGGGAATGGCGCTGCACATCGGGATCGGCAACTTTGCCGGGGCGATCGCGTCGAACATCTTCCGGACGCAAGACGCGCCGCGGTACATCCTCGGCCACGCGCTCGAGCTCATGTTTGTCGGCATCGGGTTCGTGAGCGTGCCCGTGGTGGTGCTCATCTACATGCACATCAACCGGCAGCGGGAGGCGCTGATGCGCGAGATTGACGCGGCGGGCGGGATGCGGGTGCGCTATAGCGAGGACGAGATTCGGGAGATGGGGGACAAGAGCCCGGACTTTAGGTATACGCTGTAGCCCGGCTAGCCGCGGGGTGCATGCAGCGGCTCCAGTAACGGTACCGCAACGGCGATCTCATGGGCCCTAATCAATATGTCACGGTTCCAATACTGCTGCCATGGAGGTTGGTTGCTGCGTCGGTTCCAATGAGGGTCCCAATGACGGCTTGAGCGATAATCCCAATAACCGTTTCGTTACCGGTTCCAATGGCTGCATTGTCGACTTTAGTAACGCTTCCAATGACGGTTCATAACGCTTCCACCGACAGTTCCAATGTCGGTTCCAATGTCGGTTCAGTGTCGGGCTCAATTTCTGTTTCAATGACAGTTTCGGTAATGGTTCAATGACGGTTCCAATGACCTTGCCAATGACCTTTTCTGTAACAGTTTCTATAACTTAGCGATATTGAACAACAGTTAATATGCCGGTTCTCACAACGGTTCCGAGCAAAACCGAGCGAACTTGAATCGTTGACTTCGTCAAACGGTGATATGCACCGAATGGGGTTCGGTGGGTACAGGGTCGACGAAACGACTCGCGGTGATCCGATCTGATAGGATCGTACTTCGTTACTATGGCGAAAGCAACGCGGCTGCTCGAGCGCAGCAGGCCAAGCGCATATATGTACCAAGGTTCACAGCGGGAAAGCCGCGGCTCCGGAACCCGACTGGCCTCGCAGCCAAGGTTTGCCGCTAGGGCCCTTATCTCGGGGCGCAGTCGGCCGGAGATGTGATGTGCAGCTTCTCGGCGCGGAATGCGCAGCAGGTGTGTGTTGCTTGGCTGGCGCGCATGAGGATTTTCTGCGGGGAAGGTTCGCTCGGCGGCGTGCGCGGTTCATGAATGTTGGGTTTGATGACGGGAAAAGGGACACGTTCGAATGGGCAGCCGCAGAAAAGGCCGCGCCTCCGAGCCGGCGCGGCGAGGCCCGGGGGTCGGGTGCAACATTCCCAAGATGCACGTGGCTGTTTCACCCCTCGCGACGCACGTCATCGCCCCTCTGCAGTCCTGGGCGATGGGCGGTGTGAAGATGAGTGGGCGTCATGCTGCCATCATCCCCCGGGGCGGCTCCGGGGCTGCTTTGCTTGTCCCTGACGGTGATCTTATAGCCTCCCTTCCCCTGGTGGGTGCTTCCCCCCTTCGGACAAGGAGCTACAGTACAACAACATACCGCATACCCTCCCCTTCCCTCTCTGCTAGACTAGCACACTCCCCCCACGGCACACCGGACGGACACCTACGCGCATACAGCAACCCTGCATCAACAATAGCCTCAAACGGGGATGCATCTCCCCCTCTCCCTCCCGCTCGCTCTCGCCTCCCTCCTCCTTCTCCTCCTCCCCGCAGCCCGCGCACAAAACCTCTCAGATGCACAAATAGCACTCGTAAGGGGCAACCTGCAGCAGTCCGCAAAACAGGCGTGCGCACCCCCATCTTGTCATTGAATGGTCGGATGCTGACACGGTGCAGGTGGGAGCTCGGCACTGAGGCAGAGGCGCTGACAGAACTCGATTACCCCACCCTCGCCGTCTTCTCCTCCTGGTCCCTCCCGCCTCCACTCTCCCTCAACGCGTCCTACAACGCCTCCGAAGTCATCTCCATCGCGACCAAGGTCGTGCAGGCCAAGCCCGCCAACTCCCAGCCCCTCGTGTCCGCCGACGGGGCAGTGGGCGACCCGCCCTCCATCGGCGTTGCCGTCCTCCTCGCCAACTACACGGGCGCGCAGGGCGCCAACTTCGCCAGCGCCGCAACGGGCCAGCTCGACTACCTGCTGTACACCGCGCCCCGCAGCTCGTCGGGTGCCATCTCCCACCGCTCGGAGCAGGTCCAGCTCTGGTCAGACTTCGTCTACATGACCCCGCCGTTCATCGCGTACTACGGTGCGGTCACGCAGAATCAGACCCTGCTCGCACTCGCCTACCAGCAGATCAGCCTATACCGCGATGCTCTCCGTGATAGCTCCGGCCTGTGGCGGCACATAGCCATGGGGAGCGGGACAGACGACGGGCACTGGGCAACGGGGAACGGCTGGGCGAGCGCAGGCTGCCTGCGCGTAGCGATGACGATCTACTACAGCGCGTTTGGGAGCCAGATGCAGAATGAGGTCAGCGACCTCATCGGATGGGCACAGGAGATCGTTGGCGCCGTGTGGTCGTACCAGGTGCGTGACTCTCCAGTGCATATATGTGACTTCTGACTCGAGACGCGCAGCAATCGAACGGCACTCTGCTGAACTACGTTGACGACTCGTCGTCATTCGCCGACTCTGCAGGGACCGCATTGCTCGCCTCCGTCTCCTACAGGCTCGCAACGCTCCCGGTGCACGCGTCCTATAGCACCGTCCCCCAAGCGGAAAAGGCGCGGCAGCTCGTGTTCGGCCCCGCGCTCGGGTCAGACGGCTGGCTCTCGCCCGTCGTGGACCCCTACCAGTACCCGGACCCGGGCTCCCAGTCCCCCGAGAGCGAGGCGTTCGTCCTGCTCCTGCAGGCAGCGTACCGCGACTGGGGCATGCTGGGCACACCGGGCCAGACCGGCTCCGCCCCGCCCAGCTCGGCCCTGAAACTGCTCCCTCTGGTCAGTGCTCTCCTCGCGGCGCTCGCGGTCGTCATGTGGGGCGTGTAGCTGACGTGTGGTTTGCTGTCATCTTTACCTCCACTGCTCTGCTTTGCTTTGCACGCTCGTGCTCTTGCCGTGCACTGCAATTGCATTATATACGAACAATACGGATACGCTTACGGTATACGCTTAACGATTTTGCATTGTAACCACTGCAAACAAATCCCTGACGCCTCGGCCCATCCCATCCGCCTGCGCAAACTACACACCTGCTGGCCAAAAACACGCACGTCCGGACGCCCCACCCCCTCGGCACGCGCCCGGCGCCACGCTCCGCTCGATCGCTTGGCCCTGACTGGAATGTTCCACCTGCCCGAATTGGAACTCAACCGATGGACTAACTGTGCGCGCTGGCGTGCGTCGTCCGACACTCGCGGGCAACCCGGGTTTGCGGTGCGTCAAATCGTGTCTTTGTGATCCCTCGGGGCTGTGCATCTGATACGACGACCGGCTTGCGCTCGCTGCTGCCCTGCTCTGATCGCGCTGGAACGATCCGCCACTGGCCGAATACTCGCGACGCGTGCAACCGATCGACCTCGACCTCCCAACAACCAACAATCCGGCGATCGAACAACTTCTGACCGGCCAATCGCGCCCCCCGAACAGCTTCAGGACCTCCTCCCGCTCCTGCAGATGCTCAGCCTGACGGGCGACGGAGACCCTTAGGCCCCTAGCGCTAGCGGCTCGGCGGCACATGCCGAGCTGCGGGGCTCGGGGTCTATTCCTGGAGCCTTCTGCTTTCTGCTTTCTACTGGCGGATGGAAGGCGCCGGAGGGCGATCGACTGAATGGAAGATGGTGCACAACGAAACGAGAACTGACGCCTTCGGCAACGCCGTCCGACGAGCGGAATTCAAGATCTACTCTGACCGGCGCCTTTGAAAGAAACGGAACGGCAGACCGCAAAAGGCACGACACACACGACAACATATCCTACTAGACTACCTGCCGGTAGATGATACCCAAAACGACGAAATCGTCGGCCCGAGTCTGCCCCGAGCCCGACGCATGGCACCGTTCAAAACAGTCGCTCCGTAACGAGGAGCGCAGAAATAGACTTGCATACATGCGCTTTCTTCACGGCTTTTCCGGCAAACACACTAGACTGCAATTTGGGAGACCGGTTTTTGGCAACCCGGCATTTGCATTTTCTCATACGCCCTTCCTTCTGACGGCCGGGATGGCCTGTCGTTTGTATCGTTAGTATTGGATGGAGTTATAGATATTTCATGGAGGATGTAATCTGTTGTAATTGATGCTGAATTCACTTGGCGGCATGACTAGATATCGCGCGCCACCCGGAGAAATAGCTCGGCTCCGCTGACTCGTCAGCAAAGTCATGCAGGGCGGCGGACTTGTCGCCTGCCCAGCGACTCAGTTCGCTACCATGAGCGCTCGGCTTGCGACAATCACAAATCAAGTTGCAGATTATCTCACTTCGGGCTGGGCACCGGCCGGCTCCGATGCATTTCCGGGAAAAGGGAAGGAGGGCGTAGAGGAGCAGGAGAGGGCTCGAGCGCAGACTCGGGAGCTGCTCGCCTCGTACGTCTGGAGTGTCTGATACATCTACAATCTGTCTGATGCCCGCCTTCTTAGGATCCCGAGCAACGAAGTGTTAGCAATCCTAGGCCGGTTATTGTCCTCGCCGCTGCCAGAGCGTCCAATGCCGGACTACGCGCGAGCGCTCTGCAAGGACTTCATGTCAGCGACTATCCTGCGCCCTGACGGGCCTCGAGCGCTGATGGACATCGTCTTTGGAGAGCAGGGCGGCGACGTGGAGGACGTCACGCTCCCAAAGCTCGAGCAGGTGGCCAGGACATTGAGCTCCGCACCGAACCGGATGAACGTAGCGACATACTATGCACGCGTCCTACCCCGCCTGTTTGCCATCCTGCAGCCTTCACCCACCGAACCTCTGCCACCGGTACCCGTTCCTGCCAGTCATGTCAGAGCGGCGGCTTTCACAATATCACGGATGTTCCGGACGCGACGCGAGATGATGATGGGTCTCACCGCCTCGACGCTGCGCGCTCCCTTCCTGCCACCCACGCACCCGTACAATGTGCCCGGGTCGACAGAGGCCGACACGCCCACTCCAGTGCATGCGCTCAAAACCCTATCTATACTTCTCTCCAATGCCGATCCCAGCCCGGATCTGTTTTCCGCCGTGCTCGGGGACATCGTTCCTCAGCTTTGGGGCTTGCACGAATTCCTGGGAGAGCAAAAGACTGCCGATCCGGTCGTTCGGGAGCTTGTCGATGGGCTGCTGAACGGATGGGCGAGGGTCGTTGGGAAGGACAGCGCGATATCCGGTTGGATCAGAGTGGTGGAGATGTGGAAAGGGTGGGGATATGATGAGAAATGGGAATGGGCTTTGGGAGCCGATGGACCGTACATACGGGAGGAACAGCCTGGCTCGAGCGGCGATCCACTGGGGCAACATCCCGACCCCAAGAAGGTCGTGGACAGGTTGAGGGCTGCTGGCCGAAAGGACGTCAATGCTGAATTTTTCGTCAGGATGCTCGACAAGTATGGTGAGGTGCACGCCAAGCACGGCGATACCGCCGAGTATGTTCAGTTGCTTTCAGCCACGGCACGTATCCTAACGTATCCTAGTGCGATGCTCTATCTGCAATACGTCGTTGCCATGGCGGACACGATGGGCCATTCCATTCTCGAGAAACCGGAACATGTGCTGTCCTTCATTCTGCATGCAATGGACTCGACCGTCAAGCGCATCCCAGACGCAAAAGGACCCCTCCAGAAAACAAGCAAATCACCATGGCAGGTGGTGGAAGGAGATTCCGATGATGAGGATACAAACGGAGAGGAGGAGGAAGAAGAGGAAGAAGAGCACGAGGACGAGGAAGGGCACGATACCCTTGCGAGCACGGCCGTGACGTTGTTGCTGGCGGTGCTTGAAGGTGCGTCGAGCTCAGTTCCAGATGAGATCACTCCAATGACAGCGCATCCAGCAAATGTCACTTTCCCTCCTTCGTCGATACCCATTCTGAACAGCATTTACGAGCACCTTGAACCTCTCACGAATCACCCTTCTCAAGCAGTCGCAGAAGCCGCACGGGACGCACGGTTGGTCCTCACTGCACGACGGGCGGCGTCGATGCGTGCCACGCCTGCGAAGGACGACGATGTGGATCAAACGCGGCAGAAAGCACTCGAAACATACCAAGAAGCCCTCAGGCTCGTGCAGGACCCCATCCTCCCTGTCCGAGCGCACGGCTTGACGCTCCTCCGACAACTTATCTCCCCGCCGAGGAACCGACCGGGGACGACCGAAGAACTGTCGATCGACCCCGCCCTCGTCCCGGGCATTCTCGACGTCTTCATCACCGCGGTGCAGGACGACGACAGCTATGTGTACATGAATGCCGTCCAGGGTCTGTCGGCGATGCTACAAGGGCCCACTGGGGTCTACAACAAGGGTTCTTGGGTATTCCAGCGGCTCGTGGATCTGTACGTGAAGGATCTTCAGCCGAATCCGACTACAGCAGACTTGGACAAGCGCCTGCGAATTGGGGAGGCGATCTCGCAGGCACTGACGAAAGTAGGGCCTCGTGTTCAAGCATATAGTGCGTGCTTCCTGTGCCATGCAGTCCGTATGTCCTAACCAGACCACAGTTCAGCACATCATCCCCGCCATGCTCTCCGTCACGCGCGACACTGCGTACCCGACGGTCCTGCGCGGCTCCTCCCTGTCGATCATCAGCCAGTGCGTGGCCGCCGACGCGCTCGCCATGCTCCCCTTCTACACCGACCTGGTCTCCTCCCTTCTCGACCTGCTGTCCCTCGAGATGGTCACCCGCGGCTCCAAGGCTGCCTTAGCAGCAGAGGAGACCGCGGCCGCCTCCCAGCTGGCTGACGGCAAAGTGCCCGACCCGGCGGACCTCAACCCCTCCTCCAAAGACGGCAAGCTCCCCGCTTTCCGCCGCGCGGCTGCCTACCTGCTCGCGAGCCTGCTGCACCACGCGGCCGAGCGGGGCTTTGCGGACCAGGTGCTGGACCGCGAGCTCGCCCTGCGCGTCGTGCGCGTGCTGCGCTATGTGAGGGAGACGGATATCGACGTGCACGTCAAGGCCAAGGCGAGGGAGGCGCTGGAGGTGATGGACGAGCTGGTGCGGGGGAAGCTGGGGCTGCTGGGTGTATAGGCTCGTGCGTCATGCACCGTAGTAGGCGCGTGCGCAATCTTCCCCATCTTCCCGATCTAGTTGTACATCAGCAAGCAAACAAGCTACTCTAGTTATACAGGATTGTATAGTGAAGCTCGAATGAGTGGCTTTCAAAAGCACTGCTGGTGCCTCCTGAGCGATACCATTCCAGGCAAGGCCCCCTTTTTTCAATTTCACCTGTGTTGCTTACAATTTGCCATTTTATCCCACCGCCTGTTCAGAGCCTGTACACGCTAGTAGCCTGTACAAGCCTGTTCAGGTGGTAGTACTGACCACTTCCTGCCAAAAATCTTTGTTGTTGTCTGGTCATACTGAGAAATCAACTGGATCATGAGCAACTTTACAACCTTAATCCTAATCAAGGATGCAGGGAACATACTATCTATGAATTGGGTGCCAAACTGAGACAGAGTATGTCACACTTTAGCGCTCAATTTATAGTGGTGCTCCCAGAGTCCCAAGGTATCTTTGCAGTATCATTCCAGATACCTCTCCGGGCTGGCTGCCACTGCATATGGCATAGTCATGGGTTCCTGAACAAACACCTCAGCATGTAATGATACATTGTCATTCCCAAACCTGCGCTCAGCTGCTCTGAACCGATCTGCTCACTGGTCATAGCTCAATCGTCAATCCTCGATCTCCGCTGCTCACTCATCGTCCCCGCCCTTCTTCTTCTTCTCCTCGACCCTGACCACATTCTTTTCTGGCACACCCTTGAGCACGCCCACCTGATCAATAATCATATCCACAATCTCCTCCGTCACGTCCCCCTGCACGACGATCTCCTCCAGGCCCTGGAGGTTCTTGCTCACACTCGAGCCAGTGGCGAACTTCTGCGCGAACAGCTTCGACGCCTTCTTGAGGTCGACGCCGAACGCTTCCAGACCTTGGACGGAGGTGACGTGCTTCCGCTTGTTCCGCTCTACGCGCTTGATCGTGATCTTCGATTCCTGGGGGCGCCGACTTGAGATAAAATGAAGCGAAGGGGGAAAGTGAAGACGCACCTTGCGCTTCTTCTCCGCCAAACTCGCTTTCGCCTCGGCCTTAGCCTCCTTCTTCGCACTATCGTCGTCCAGCTTCTTCTGGTTCTCGAGGCTCAGAGTGCCGATCTTCTTCACGAGCGCCTCTGTTGTGGTTGATCAGCGTGCCGTCGGAGATGTGAGATCAGGGAGGGAGGAGATGAGATGAGACGCACCGTCCGACCAGTACTTGTCGTACAGCTCCGGATGCTCCTCCGCTAGCCAGCTCTTGCACTTGGACACCGAGCTGCCGAACTCGCAGTACTCGGGCGGGAAGGTGCATACTGCGGCCGTGCCAAACCCAGCGTCAGCCAGCTGTTGCGCTCTGATGCGGGTGGGGGAGGGAGGGCCGCACCTTCGCAGTATAGCACGTAGAGGGGGAGGATGGGCGGCACAGAGGGGCCCGCGGTGTCGGCCATGATGCTGGTGAGTAGTAGTAGATGAGTGGAGTGGGATGGGCGGAGGTAGCAGGCAGGCGCTGGAGAGCCTTCAGGGATCAGCGGCCTCGAGGCGGGGTGCGTCATGGGCGGGTGGGTGGCTGTGCGGCCACCCGCTGCACTCGGAGCCGGGCAGCATGTTGCTCTCGGCGACCATGCCACTGGGCTATTGCTAGCTGAAGTTGACTGGTCATGACTCACATTGTGCATACTGCTTTATCCATTATCCATGGAGGATATGCCATCTAGGCGCTGGGGTGCTCTACGCTCATGCGCCGTCGTCAGGCTGGCGAACGGTGAACCCTGACAGCCCGGAGCCGGGGCGTTTGAGCGGGGGAACGCATGAGAACAACTGGGAGTTCTTGCCACCGGCCGCTGTGCTTCCCTTGTCGACCACAGACCACAGACCACCGGCCACCCCAAATTTAGGGTTGCACAAGGGTGGCGCGCTCCCTTTTAAAGTGCCGCTGGTTGCGCACGCCTCTCACCCTCTCTGTCCCCGTCACCCTCCCCCGCTCTCCCCGTCGCGGTCGCCGAGGATGTTCTTCACCACCGAGGCGTCCCCACCGCCGATGGTCTTCTTCGCTACCGAGGCGTCTCCACCGCCGATGGAGGAGGACCCGCCTCCATCCTGCCCGGGACTGGCGTTCGGCCCCGAGTGCTCGCACGTCGACGGGCTGTATCCATGTGCCCTCTCACCTGCTCTGCTCACCGCACTCAAAGCGGCGCCCGCCCTCCCTTCTACCAACAGCACATGGACGCAGCTCCTCGCCGCCTCCATCCATGACCAGCATTCCGCCCCGCAGAAACTGCTAGCGCTCAACCCCCTCCCCCCGCCCCTCCTCGCCCACCTCTCCCCAGTCACCATCCCACTCATACTAGACCTCACCACCTCCCTCCCGCGCGGCCTGCCAATGATCCAAGGCGATGCAGTGCTGTTCGCTTCCGCAACCCGGGAGATCAAGGGCCACCTAGACGCGCGGCTGGGTGCCGTCCACCCGCTGTACATCTACGTCGCGTGCGTGCATGGGCCGTACCTCCTCCTCCCTGGCCAGGTCGGCGAGGATGGGGAGATGGTGGCAAGGTACTGCTACAGGTTCCTCATCTCTCCGAGCGCGAGGGTATGTTCCTGCTTCCGACATAATCAGGATTAACGGACTGACGATGTATGTCCCTAGCTGGCACAGGTGATACTGGACAAGCTTTCCCACCCTCCTGACGTAGACCCAGACGCACCCAATCAGGAGCTCATGTAAGCCCTCTTTTCTTTCCCATATTCTCTGTGCTGAGGAAGGGTATACTGTAGACGGATCGTCTCGCCTCTCACGAACCAGTCCCTTGTGCCGCATATTGCCCCAACACCGTTCGATACAGTGGACGATGAGGCCCTGCTTGGGACGCTATTACCCGCGCTGCCCGTCCCCAACCTGACAACCGCCGCAAACGACGGAGCTCAGCTTCTGGCACAGGATGATGCTCCCCCCACGTCTGCCCCGGCGCAGGAGCAACTCAGCCCAGCACGGGCGGCCACATTTCCCAACCACGTGGCCGCTCAAGCATTGCGTCGTAAAAGGCCTCACTCCTCCCTCTCTTCCCCGCCTGATCTGCCGACCGCCGCAATATCGGATAGAACCCTCCTGTCATACATGTATGACCGCCCCGCTCCGACTCCTATGTACGACTTCCCTGCCCATCTGCTGGACATCGATGATCTGGACATGCGTCCCGCGGCGAAGCGTCCTCGCAGAGGTCTGGAGCACGAAACACCCACCAGCCCAGTGTGGCCCAGCCGAGAGCGTTATACAAACAAAGGGCCCAAGCTGCCCGCGGCGGAGCGCCGCCGGCTCAAGAGGGAGCGGAAGGAGGAGCGGAAGGAGGAGCACCGCTCAGGCTTTGGTGAGCGCAAGAAGGCGTATGAGCGGGAGGGGCTTGGCTACGGGACCGTTTGGCACCGGGATGTGGATGCGGATGCGGAGGTGGATGCTCAGACGGGGTCGGCCTGGAATGGTGTGCAGGAAGGTGAGGGGTGGGGGTGGGCCGCGCAGGAGGAGAGGCAGCCACGGCCGGGGAGGGCGGAGAGGGCCGTGCACCATCATCATCATCATCAGGGGTATAACGGGCGGAGCAGGAGGAAGTACGAGCAGGAGGCGCTGATTGGATATGAGCCTCGGAGGGAGAGGCTTGCTGCTGAGGAGAGGGAGAGGGAGCTGTGGAGGGAGCGGGAGCTGGAGGGGGAGCGGGAGAGGGAGAGAGAGCTGGAGAGGGGGAGGGAGCGGGAAAGGGAAAGGGAAAGGGAGAGGGAGCGCTGGTCTGGAAGACATGAAGAGAGGCCAGCTGGGTGGTACGTGCCTCAGGGGGAGGGGGGGACGCGGTTTGGATAGGGCGAGCTGCAGGTCTGAGGAGAGAACATCTGTGGGATGAGGGCGGTTTGGGTACGAGAGATGATCAGAGGAAAGAGGAAGACGGGAAGGTGGTGTTCAAGGAGAGGAGGGATCGGTGGGCGTCGGACTTTGAGCTTACGACTTTGGAATCGCACAGAGTTGATGTGATGACTGGATCTGCTACAGAAATAACTCGTGATCTTGTTACCCGCGTTATAGAGAATTCATGCTACTGCAAAAATACATGGCCTCTGAACAATGCCACAATATCTCCGCGGTTAGCAGTACAATAGAGAGGCGGCTCATCCCTCCCTCTCAGAGCAGAATCAGCTTGACAAGCTTCATCCAGTTTTCCATCCACTCGTTGGCCACCTCCACGGGAACCACGCGCTCGTTGACGTCCAAGTCTGCCTGCAGCCTGTCCCTCCAGCTCGATACGCGGAAGAATCTGTGAAAATTGACACGTCAACCGTCAGGTCGGCTGTTGCCATGTGGAGTACAAAGAGAACAGGACTCACGCAGGGTCGGTCATGTTGACCGAGGTGAAGATCGATTTAACGCTGACGACCTCTCTCCCGCCGCTGTCCTTGTACTCGTGCTCAAAGTGGTGCTCGGTGATCCCATCACCGGCGAAGAAGGGTCCACCGGGCGGCGGGGCAGGCCTGCAATGAGCTGTGAGCAGCGGAACAACATTGAATGATGCACTAATGGGGACTCACGGCGCCCCGGCGAAGAACGGCGAGAGCATGATGTCGCATATCTGGCTCTGGATGGCCAGGAGCGCCGGGTACTGCTGCTGCTTCTTGTACGCTTGCTTGACCTGCTCGGCCATGTCGAGCAGGAGGGCCTTGTCGAAGAAGTCTGTCTTGTTCCGGAGCATGTCAACGGGGAAGCTGAGTACCGATACGCCCAAGCAGTATCCCGGGTAGCCGTCCCGTCCGGAGTAGGGAGCAATCAGTCTGTCCGAACGGTTGTTGACTATCCCGTAGTAGACGAAAGCCGCGTCGGCTGGAGTCTCGCTCGTGGGTGGATTGTCGGTGGCGACGACGAGGTTGAGGGCCGCAAGGACTGCATCACTGTTAGTAAAAGGGAATATCACCGAACCTATAGCTGATGCTCACAGATCTGAGACACGGTGAAGCCATGAGCGCGGACTGCGGCACGGATTTGATCACTCTCTTGGGGAGTAAAGAGTCGTTGCACATGACGTGTCGGCCCAGGTCCTGGCTCAGCGCGCGGCTTTAGAGGATACATTTTCTATGATAGAAGTGAATACTTGGTTTCACATGAGCAGAACGAGGACACTGACCGGAAACTCGGATGCGTAGCCTCCCAAGACTTCCTGCATAGTCTTGTCGTATTCGGGACCTTCTCTGGGCTCATGAGGTACCAGGATTTCGCTCACGCATGGCAGCAAATTCTCGACTTCTAGACCCCATTTGAAACTCGACAAGTCCAGCTTTACTTCTTCAGCCAGGACAGGTACCAAAATGTTACGCAAGTAGATATCCATGAGAATTTTGGTTCCCTTGCCATCGATAATCACGTGGGATGCTTGGAAAAGAAAGCCAGTGGGGCGCCCGTCCTTCGACACGACATAGAGGAAGACCTGGTCCCCGTTCGGGTCCGAGATGTACCGATTTCCTACCTCGTGCCTCAGGGTATCGACACTATCGCAATCTCGCGCGGGGCGAAGAGTTCGGTTGGCCCAATCCTCCAGTTCGGCCAAGCTATCAGGGATCCGGTAGGTGATGATAGCTCTGTTCGTTGCCGGGACAGGCGTGCGCGCGGCAATTGTTGGCACCTGGAAGCGCAAGGCAATCCAGGCTTCGCGTGCCAAGTGTTCGAACTCGGTCAAGGAGATATCCATCCTGAAGTCCAGCTCAAGGCCGAGAAACAGAGTGAATTCGCCGTGATTGAGCCGATTCTCCATATCCATTAGCACTTCTGTGCCGCTAGGCTCCCGCTGGTACGTCTTCGGATCCTCCGAAGAGGAGCGCCATTGGTGTCTGTTGAAGTCGTGAGGCGGGATATCTGCGGTTGCCATGCTAGCTCGACTTCGGAACGCTACGCCTCGTTGCCGTTTCGCTGAACCTTAAGTACATCGAATCCATTTCGCACATGGAAGATCCGGGTGTTGCCCGGTGAGATGAGTAATACTGCATTCGGCGATGCTGGAACCACCCAAGAGACTCTAAGCCGCTGGCGGTGAGATCGGCGAGACTCCAAACTACCGACGGTCCGAAAAGATGGACGGCAGTCAGCAAAACGTTCCTGACAAATTGTGACAGTGTGGAGGGCTGAGAATAGAGGACAGTTCTCCGCGTTTCTATGCGTCTCAGTCGTCTATGCACCGCCAATCCTCACGAATCCGGCCTAGCAAACGAGAATTCCAAGGAGCATCAAATGAACTGTCGTATCGAAGTGAGACGAGCCGGTACTGTACAGTATATTTTGCGATTGGGTCTTCGCTAACTTACGCGAAAGGGAGCAATATACTTAATGCGATGCACATGGAGGCATTTAATCGCCCAAGCGGAGTTTGAAGGTACATCCGTAGGAGCACGTGATCCACCCAGCGACTTCGTTGTTTCCTCGGGATACGCACAGCGATGCCGTATGCGCTCGCGAAAATGGAGGTACGGGTATGCTGTGCTGACCGGGGTCACAGCATACACGACTTTGTGGTGTAGCTACGTGCGGTATGGATACGGAGTGTCGACAATGTGTCTGGGAGACTACATAGACGGAGTAACGCCGCGACTCTATGCAATCTGTGTGGCTGATCCTTTCTCCTCACAGCAGAATTAGCTTCACCAGCTTCACCCAGTTGTCCATCCATGCATTCCCTGCTTCCAGGGGTACGACATGCTCATTGAAGTCGACGTCTGCCTGCAGTCTGTCGCGCCAGCTGCAAACTCGGAACGCTCTGTCCAGATGATGCGTCACTCATCAGATTCATTCCATGAAAGTAGAAAAGAACAGCCCACGCCGGATCGGTCAAATTGGCCGAGATAAACACTGAGCGGACACTGACGCTCGATTTCCCACTATTGTCCTTGTACTCATGATCAATGTAGTTCTCCGTTATGCCGTCACCGATGAAGTAGGGACCACCTAGGGGCGGTGGGAGTCTGCAAGGTGTGAGGCGGAGAACAGTGATGAGCGAGGGGGAGCTCACGGAGCACCGGCGAAGAAAGGGGACAGCATGATGTCGAAGACATGGCTCTGCACAGCCAGCAGTGCCGGATACTGCTTCTGCACCTCGTACGCCTCCTTGACCTGTTCTGTCATGGCGAGCAGTAGGCTCCTGTCGAAAAAGTCCACCCTGCCACGCAGAGTATCGAGAGGAAAGCTGAGGGCCGACAACCCCAGACAGTTCCCGGGATAGCCTTCCCTACCTGAGTAAGGAGCTCTCAGTCTGTCGGGGCGACTGTTGACTATCCCATAGTACACGAAAGCGGCGTCTGCCGCAGTCTCGTTCGTCGGCGGATTGTCGATGGCGACCACGAGGTTGAGGGCGGCATGAACTGCACATGGACTTGTCAGCGAAGACAGATCTCGCCAAAGAGGAGAAAGGCGCGCACATAGTTGACTGACCGTGAAGCCATGTGTGCGAACTGCGGCGCGAATCTGTGCACTCTCCTGTGTCGTGAAGAAACGCTGCATGTGAACTCTCGGACCGGGTCCGGGCGCAGCCCGGACCTTGAAAGGGTACATTTTCTGTCATAACCACGTGAACGAGCGCCTCTAATATGTATGAGCAGAGAGACTGACGGGCATGTAGGATGCGAAGCCTTTCAGGACTTCTTGGAGTGTCTTGTCATACTCTGAGCCTACGCGGGGCTCGTTGTGCGCCAATACTTCACTGACACAAGGCAGCAGTGTTTCAACTTCATTGCCCCAGGTCAAAGTTGCGATGTCAGCCTTTGATTCTCCGCTCAGCAGAGGTGTGAGCATATGGCGCAAATATATGTGCATGAGAGCCTTGGATCCCATGCCGTCGAAGATCATGTGCGATGACTGCAGGAGAAGACCGCTGGGACGCCCGTTGTTGGATGCGACATAAAGGAATACCTGGTCGCCATCCGGGTCCGGAGTGTACTGGTTTCCGACCTCGTGCCTCAGGGTATCCACACTGTCACAGTCTCTCCCAACACGAACGGTTCTGGTCGCCCAGTCCTCCACTTCGGCAAAGCTATCGGGAGACCGGTAGGTAAAGATAGCCCTGTTGTCCGCGTTAACGGGCGTGCGTGCCGCAATCATCGGCACTTGAAAACGCAAAGCAATCCACGCCTCACGGGCGAGGTGCTCGAACTCAGTGGCAGATATGCTGGTCTTGAAGTCGAGCTCGAGACCGAGAAACAGAGTGAATTGGCCGTGATTGAAGCGAGTCCCGAAGTCCATGAGTACTTCAATGCCGCTTGTCTCGCGTTGATACGTCTTCGGATCCGTGGGAGATAGGTGCCATTGGTATCTGGTGAAGTCGTGAGGATGAAAGTCTGAGGTAGCCATGTTTGGGTGATGTCGACATGACGCGTTTCGTTCCCGTAACTTACGGGCATCGACCTTATATACGTTGGCTTGAGAAACGTGTGGCAACCCTGTGGAACTGCAAGTGGTCTCAATCCTCTCTGGACACGTGAGTCTACTGACCCATATACAGGCACACGGAGGAAGCCTACCCAAGGTAGGGAGCGTGCCTTCCGAAGAGTGGCTTCTGCAAGATCCGCTGGAGTGTCGTCGGGGCGTTGAAGAGTGTTCGCTACCAAAGTATGGTGGGGAGCTCCCTGCATCGTTGCGAACATGATGCATCCTCAGTCGAGCTATATCCGGTTGATGAGATTGACTATAAGAGGAAGTCTCAACACCTGTGAGGCACGACGCGACTTCCGTCTTCCGACTTGATCGGCCAGCCGGCTCATTGGCGGGGCCGGTTTCTTCCCGATCGGTCGGGCTCCGGTTCATGTATGACAGCCGCTTTCCCAGAGAATTACATGGGTTGAAAGAAAGGAGGAAGAGCGCCGGTTGGAACCTCTGCTGTCGGGTAAGGATGTTTCTTGTCCAGAATGAGCAGGATCCCCAGTGCTCTGCAATAAGCCATGTCAGACTTGCGGCATTTCGACTCTTGATTTGAATTTATATTAGCGTGATATGAAGCAAACACGTCGAGAGCGGGTCACTCACTTCGCGGGTTTCGTTCCTATGGTAGCTCGCTTGGGCGTTTAGCGTCCGGTGCGATTTGGGCAAGAGCCGAGCCCAAGAAAACTCGCCCCGACGTGTTCAACCTGGGGAAAGTTGAGGAGTGTCTTCATTCGAACTGTAGCGTCGGTCGGCGCTGACGCTGCCATGTCATTGCAAGGACAGTGTTCGCTCCCAAACGGCCTAGGCGATCGGCCGATCATAGCATCCCCACAACTCCCTAGTGGTAGTTTCGCCATCCTCCATTAACGCCCATACTTGATGATCTAAAACGGACAAGCCGCCACATCACCTCCTTTAACGAGATGCTACTCAGGAACGTGTGCGGTGTCGTCGGATTGAATCAGTCTCTCTCGGCTCCTCTGAAAGCAGTGGTGCCAGGTACTCTGGGATATTGCAGGGTCGAATAAAGGGCGAACGGGGGAACCGAGCTCGAGGAACGGCCGGTTAGCCTAGAGTTCGCAGCAAATCGGAAAGACTCAGACTGGTGTAAGTATGCGGTTGATGTATCCGGAATCCATGTTTGCATGGTATTGGAGTGCTGTCACGCCAGTTATGGTATGGTCGCAAGAGCCGAACTGAGCCGGTAGCCTAGTAACGGCCGGGTAACGTCATCCATCCTCCTGACCCTGGCTCTCGTCTACGTCCCTCACCATGTTCCATCCACATATCCCCCGAACACCCCTTCTTCTGCGACCTCTCCCTCATCGTTCCAATGCTATTCCCGGTCGCACTACTCTCATGCACGCCCGGGCTCAATCCAATTCCCTGCAGAATATGCTCGACGCGGAAACGGGCCTCCTCGGGGTCGCCTCCATAACCTCCTCTGGCCTGGAATTGACGGACGGGCTCATCCTTCGCGGACCAGCGATACTGCTGAACAACCGGGCATTTTTGTGGGATCCTCCTGTGGCGGGAGGGAGCTGGCAGGGATGGGGGAAAGATGTGTGGGGGATGTTCGAGGTTGTGATGCCGAGACCGGGTGAGCACTGTGCGGTTGCACGAGGACTGGCAGAGTTGACCTGGGATGCACAGAGATATTGCTGTTCGGGACGGGGAAGGCTATCATACTTCCTCCGCCAAGTGTACGAACTCACTTGAGCAATCTCGGCATACAGCTCGATTTCATGGATACGGTGCGTCCCCTCGATTCTTGCAGGGGCAAGTAGGCTGATACAGGCGCAGAGGAACGCATGCTCAACATATAACCTCTTGCTGGAAGAGGGACGAAGAGTCGCCGCTGCCCTCTTGCCCCTCGAGAAGCATGTCCCATGGTCAGCCATACCGAAGGCATGAATATTTGCTACAAACCAATGCCACCAACGTCGGCGGGAGGAGCGAACGCCCCACTGTATTTCTACTCGACCGCGCAGTACAACCTCCTAATCCGTGATACCGCCTCCTCTCATGCACGGGGAATCGCCGGACCGCTTAGGAATCCATTGATGTCATAGCATGAACGAAAACCGTACAAAACAGCAGATATAAGCAATGTCTGGTATCCTATCCAACCCTGCCCCAAACGGGCGCCACGCCTCGAACTTCCGTGCCAGACCGCTAGGTGGTTCACAAGAAGTTTGCCAACTTGCTCGCCGCCTCCCTCGGGTCCAGCCGTGGCTTCTCAATCTGTACGCTCTTGGCGAGCGCGCTCGCTCTGCTCACACCTGGGCGCGGTGGTGCGCTGAGCGGGTCGGCAGTTGATGGACCCGGTAGAGGTGAATAGATCGGTTGTGTAGGGGTTGGTTGCTGGGAGGTGAAATGCTGGGAGCCGAACTGCCCATTCAGTGGTCCCGTCTGGCTACCGCTGGCCGCATAAGGCCGCGGTGTGGGTGTAGAGGATGATGACGGCAGAGGCGCAGTTTGAGGCATGGCTGACGCGGTGGGAGTAGGAATGCCATTTGGCGCCGGCGCGGAGATAGGGACGGGTACAGGCGGCTGCTTCTTCATCACTGCCCGGAGGTCGGGCCGGAGTGCTTCAAGCTCCCGCAGGAGCTGTCGCTCGTACATGATGTTGGCTCGTGCGTGTTCTGCGAGCGACAACGTTATGTCTTCGTGCGCGTGTCGAGAATGAGTGGCGAGCGCGGTGTGCAGATTCCTTCCCATGCCATGGACACGCTTCGAAAGGATCTCTTCTTGCTTCGCAGCCTAATAACATCGTCAGGCATGTTCGAGCTTCGGGAATTGTGAACTGTGACACACCTCGTCGAGCTCTTCAACTGCCTCATCCACCTTGTCCGGTCGGATGTTGGAACTCGCCTTCAGCCGCTCAATTGCCCGGCGCCTGGCAATCGTGTTCTTCACCGCCGTCTGATACTCTTCGAGTACCTGCGTTCGCTGAACGAGAGTCTCTTTGGCTGATTTCGCGTTCATGCCTTGATACCCAAGCGAATCGCCCAAAATGACACACTCGGCGATAGCCTGGTGGCCACTGAGCTAGGAACGTAACAGCGCGAGGGAGTATCACACACCTCCGCATTGACAATGTCTCCGGTCGCGTGCCAGACTCGGCCAAACTTCCTCTCCGCTGTTGCTAAGCCTTGATGCTGCTCAGCAGTAGCGACACTAATGAGTTTGTTACCAAGTTCCGCTTCGGCAACGGCAAGGGCTGTGACGGAGTCAGTCAAGAGGAAATGTATCAGATGAGTAACAACTACACACCCTTCTTGGCTTTGCTGAGCTTGTCCATAGCCTTCGCAGTATCCGAAAACTGCATCTCAAGACGAGTCAAGTCTAGCCGTGCGTTCGCTAGGTCCTTGTCCTCGTCCGGCACATTGCGTCGGAGAATGGATAATGCTCCCCCAGTCGACTTCTTCTTGATTCTCACATTGGGTTGATACTAAAAACAAGTGAGCGACGGCACGAAACTTGGTGACATGGTGCTTACGCCAAAGTCAGACTCGATGAACGATCGCAGCTCCTCATCCTGGAGGATCACTGGATCTTCGCATATACGCGTAATCCATTTTTGGAGACCCTGCTTGACGATACGGTCGTCTGCGATTACATCATGAGCTCTCACAACAAGATGGAATAGGTAGTTGTATTCACCTTCTTCGTCGGAGGGAGCGGATGTCTGGGCTAATGGTAGTGCAGGTACGATCGTTTGAGGACAGCTGATGATGATCGTTTCAGCGAATCGTTGAAATTCGGCATATGACCGCGAGATGTTTCGGTATGTCTGGCCGCTGAAGTTGGGAAGGTTGGTCTGGCAGACGATGTCAGTTATAGTTTGAGGTCGCGTGTGTGCATACACGCACTTGCGCGTCCAGTCGAATGAGGATATCTTTTCTGTTCCTGTCGAGTGCGGTGATTCGTACTCGCAAGTACTTGTCAGACCGCTCCAGTCTTTCCCCATTAACGGCACTATTCTGCGGTGTGATCAGACCAGGATCTGGCTGGCCATATATCTGTGGAGTCTTGTCCGGCGTGTGAGGCGCTGGGGGCAGGCCGGCCCGAGGCCTCGGCGCTTCCGGACTTGGTGATCGAGAGTGCGTTGGGGTTCCCCATGCGGGAGGCTCAGCGTCGCCTCCAAGAGGATCGTACATCGACATAATTGATACCTGTCGTCAGATAGAAGATGTTGGGAGACAGTGAGCTCAGGATCGGGGACGACGAGGTCGAAGCTGTTAGGGCGTACGCAACGCGAGGGTCCAGTTGCCTCCGCTTCGGCATAGCCTTCTCCGTGTCCGCGTCCGAAACCGCGTTCGGTCAAAGCAGCTTTCCTTTGTTTATTCGCGACGGGCGCGCTTATGTGGTCTAAAACCCCGGGAAAAGCTCATGGACATTGCAATATATTGAAGACATGAAGAAAGATCAGGAGCAGATTAACTACCGACTCTAAGGCCCGACTTGCAACCCCGGATGAACACATAGTAGCTTGGTCAGGACGGCCAGCATCCGACGAATACTAGACGTTTCTCCCTCCGTGGGGTCTTGACGGTCCGTCACCCTCCCTAGGCTATCGAAACCGCTGGCTGATGGCATCGACGTCCTGCTTGACCAAAGCAGAAATAGGTTCCGTGGCATAGCTGATCCTCGGATGATTGGCCGCGAGCTGCTCCTCTTCTTCTGGCAGGACGAGCGCGTCCATGGAATGGAAGAGAACAAGCGCGAACCAATTCGAAGGAGCAGGTCCACTGGCGACTTTCTGGCGGCCATGTTGGCATATTACAATCAGTAGCCGACAGAAATTTGGCAGAGATAGCTGAGTAGGAGGGACGTAGTGAATCGTCGCTATGGCGGACCGATCAGACTGCAGCATCCTCCTGTTGAAGGTGTACATATGCAAGATGGTGGCCATGCTGAGGGGAAAGCCGTGCGACGTCGGGCTTGCATCTGGATTAGGGCTGCTGTCGAGTTCGATGACGAAGTCGGTCCACATTGAGCCCCGAGTTCCGACCTGGGCAACGACGACATCTCTACCACTCGGAGTTTCATACCACTCCAGCTGCGTGATGTAACATCGCGCAGACTTGGTATCCTGGATGACTTGTGGAAGAATGTCTACAGATGGCGTAGAGCTGCTGATACCAGTGGTGAGGGACTGCTGTGTGCAAGCCATTGCCATTGCTCTTGGGTAGGCGGGATCCCATTGCACAGTGTCCCTTGACGAGGCAGGTTGGCCTCGATTCTTGGTGAAGAACATCATGGCGGTACAGTTGGTTCAGATGTAAACGCTCTTAATGTACGGTAAGACTCGCGGTTTTGGCGGCGAGTGGAGTACTTACCGTTAATCTGGGAGCAAAGAGAATAGTGTGTCTCGAGACCCGCGTTCCTCCCATATATACGTGCCCATTTTGTGTGCTGGGTGGTGAGTGATGTGTGACTGGGTCAAGAGCCACGTACCTCCGTAGATTAGGTGGGATGGCAAGGCGCACCGTGTACACGCTAGAAGCAGAGCACGCGAGAATGGGTACGCAACACGCACAAAATCCCTGAACAAGACAGCCGAGGTTACGAGAAAACGCAGACCGGGTCCATCCCATTTGGCGTGTCATCTCCGTAGCCGTACCCTGGCCTTTGAAACGTTCGGACTAAGGACACGTGCCAAGTCCAACAAGCCGGGAAATGCGGCGGTCGCGCACGAGGCTCTCACGTTTCGGATGCCAACGCCAAGCGAGCTGCCTTTCGAGTCAGACATAATCGATAGCTCGACCAACTGAATGCGAACGGGGATTTGGAGATAGGTACTTGGGAGAGCCTAGTGATGGGAAGAAGGGAGGGTGACCCCAGCGGCCCCCGCTCTCCCCGCGGGCCACGGCCTTCTACTGTAATACCCATACGGCAAGTTCCGCTGGCAACTTCCCGAGTGACTGAATGGTCTATGCGCAGATTGGGACAATGTTCCCAGCAGAATGTCATATCCGTACAATCTAAACCGGATACCGTAGCTAAATAATGGTTCCAGAAGGAGGGGCCAGTGTCATCAGAGACTGGACCAAGCGGTCGGCCACTGCCTCCGGCTCCTGCCGAGCCATCTCGACAACACTCAATAACTTCTTGATACCAATATTCAACCTGCCCTCTCCAGCAAGCCCCGCTGTTCTGATCTTGTCCATCGCACGACGGTACTCATTCTCAGAACCGAACAGTCGTACCTCCCGAATGACCGTCTCAAGGGCCCTCGAGTCGGAGATTGGCGGTACGCGGATCTCCGAGTCAAAAACGTCGGACATTTCGATTTCAGTGATCAGAGGCCGCGATGAAGTCGTGGCGATGATGAGTAAACGCCGCTCCTTGGGCGGACGCTTGCCCATCAGGACCGTCAACGTTTGAACAACGCCGTTGGAGAAACGGGGTCCAATCGATACCCAATCGATAAGGCGTTCAATCTGGTCGACCACGATGACGCTGAGAGGACTCTTGTAGCTGTCGGTAAACACCTTGGTGATCGCAGAGATCTTCTGCCCCTCGGAGAAGCCAACCATCTGGTCTGGCGAAATTATCTTGATGAAGGGGAACTCGCTCGTCATGGCGATCGTCGCGGCCAATGCTGTCTTTCCGCTTCCGGGAGGACCATGAAGGAGGATGCTGACGAGCGGAGTGCGCTGCGAGGTACGCACTTGCTCGATGAAGAGCCGGCCGTCGCTAAGGATCTCGTCCACAACAGGATCGAAGTGAATAATGCCGTTTTGGACGACCGACGTGAGCTCTTCTTCGGAGATACCATACATGGGATGGACTTCGTCGAGCGCATGCATGAAGTCGCCGCGATTGACGCGCAGGTCGTTGATATCCTCGGCTATGCCAGCCATGGTGCCGACCTTGACATGTCGGTTGAAGGCAAATGACGTGGCGCTCTTGATCAGACCGTTGATCTCGGCACCGCTGAAATTCTTCGTCACCGCAGCCAGCTCCTGCAAGTCAACATCACGATCCATAATGCCGTTCGTGCGCATCTTGGCAGTATGGATGTCAAGAATCTGCAGACGGCCCTTCTCGTCCGGTAACGAGATCTCCATGTGGACCTCAAGACGGCCAGGGCGGAGCAGCGCCTCATCGATCATGTCCAGACGGTTGGTCATACCGATGATGAGGATGTTGTTGAGCTGGTCCACACCGTCCATCTATTCCACGATCAGCGTCCGTACACACGCATATACTCAAGTAACCAACCTTAGACAACAGCTGGTTGACAACGGAGTCGCCGACACCAGTCCCGCTATTGGTGGACCCGCGCTGTTTGCAGATAGCGTCGAGCTCATCGAAAATAATAATATGCAAGCCAGAATCCTCGCCCTTCTCCTTGTACTCCTTCTCGGCATCGGCAAACAACTTGCGGACGTTCTCCTCACTGGCACCAACGTACTTGTTCAAGATTTCGGGGCCGTTCACGATCTTCGGCTCCCTCGCGTTTAGCATCTTGCCGATTTGCCGAGCCATGAGCGTTTTACCCGTTCCGGGAGGACCGTACAGGAGAATACCCTTTACGTGCTGGATTCCCATCTTCTCCACAAGTCCGGGAGGGAAGACACGACTGGCGAATGCACGTCGGAAGATGTTGGCAAACTCCGAATCGAGACCGCCAATACCCATGTCCTCAAACTTGAAGTTCGGCGCAAGGATGGCGTTTGGTGCGGCCCTGTCAACACTATGAATACAAACGCATGCATCAACAAAGCTCAACACACTTCTTGGCAGACGCCCTGATTTTGATGGCACTGTCCGGAGCCCTCATTATGCCGATGTCGTTGGTGATCTTTGGGTCCAGGATGCCGAAGTGTGCGGGTTTGGGGGTGGCGGCCCTGCCCTTCTGAACTTGCAGAGCGCTGGTGTCCAACACACGCAGGCTCTTTACCCAGACCTTCAGGAGGTGGCCATGGAAGTCCCAGACCAAGACCTGACCAGCAGAGAGGACGATGTATTTGAATGCCTGTTGCGCATATGAGCAGACCTTCACATCGAAGACGGACTATGCGCACTTCGGAGAACGAGATAGCCATTTCATCTGCATCAAACTGGTCCTGGACGTCCCTTCGCTTCGACTGATTGAAGCCGACCTCAAGGTCCAGTCCTTCGAGCGGTGCGATCTCATGCTCATTGAGCGGCTCTAGCTCCACATGGTCACCTTGAGCAGAAAGACCCATCCATTGGCGCTGCACCGCGGAGCAACCAACTTGCCCAGGGAGTATCGTTCCCGTGTTGTCAAACCTGGAGATAACTATTAGCAGGCAAGTCCAAGTACCAGAAAGTAACTTACTTGAGCTTGACGGGAAAATGACGCTTCATGAATGCGTATTTCTCGTTGCGCCACTCCTGCTCGTTAACAATCACACAGCCCGATAGCGCCATCTGGTCATTGGGGGCTGCAACTACCAGTGCCCTGTATTGCAACAATGAGCGCCTTGCCCTGTCCCTACTGAGATGCTGACATACCGTCCTGGCCGTCCTCCACTCATGCTGTTACCCCGCTTCTCATATCCTGGTGGCACCGCGGCATAGGGAAGGTCGTTATAGTTTGATCGACCCGTTCCTGGGCCCGGGATGGCAGCGGCCGAAGGATGGGGCGAGGCTCCGTAGGGAGAGGTACGCTGCGGGGGTTGCTCTGGGACATACTGGTAGGGTTGCCCGGTTTGTTGGCGGGAGGATCGACCACCACCCCACATTTTGCTCTGGTTGTCGTGGAGGAAATTCGCAGGGGTCGGGAGGTATCGACAAGAGGGTGTTATACAATAAGTGGTGGTGGTACGGTGATGGGCGCTTGATACGTGGGGGGTGGGGGCGTCGTGGTTACGACGTGTGCGACGCTGCGGTGCACGCCGGAGACGGCGTGCGCGACACAGGGCGTGTCATCGGTGGCTGTGCAGACGGTGGGGGTGCTCGGAAGTAATTTCACCTGAAAGTGGCCTGGTCGAAAAAAGTCGTGCACGCAGCCAAAATCGCAAGCACGCATAGCAAGCCTCGAGCGCTCGTTCAATACCGCGTATCCTGCTCACTTTTGCGTTGCTATTGTCAACATGGCGTCGGGAGATTCTGTCATCATTTTCTCCGAGGGAACTTTCCAGGAACAAGTGCGTTGGTTCGGTCGCGTGCAAATTGCAGACCAATCTAATGCCCGGTCTCAGATCCAGGAGCTTGTTAACTACCTCGCGCGCGGTCTCTCACAGGATGACCGGATAGCATATATCAAGCCGTATCAAGACGTTCTCATTACACCGGCGGGCGGCAAGCCGATCGCAGAGGATGAAGAGCGGAGACAAAAGACAGTGCAGATGGTCGTGGCAGGCGTGAAAGGTCTCGGGGAAGGGAACGAGCGCGAGCAGGAGGGCTTCTTCAACCTGCTCTTTGCGCACATCTTTACCTTATGGCCGGAGACTGCACCGGAGGTGCTGGAACAAGTCGACACGCTCGCGACGCAGATTGCCGGTACACCAGGCCAAGCATCTCTCGTCAAGTACCGCATAATATCCAACCTCTTCAACGCGGCACCGCGAAAGTCTGCTGTCCGATTACACGCATACAAGGCGCTGCTGAATGTTGCTGCGGAGAACGGAGAGGTCAGCTTGCTTCAGGTGTCTAAGAGCGATGTGGAGGGCTGGTTGGAGGAGTGGGATGTGAGTGCGGAGGACAAGGCGGAGCTTCTGGTGCAGATTGCTGAGGCGCTGGAGAAGTCGGGCCAGCCGTTCGTCACATCCGGCCCCTGTTGCGCACTGATGCTGACCGTTCTTGTTCTCAGAGAAGAGGCATATACCTTCCAGCTCCGCCGTCTAAGCATCATACCCCCGACCTCCTCGTCAGCCGCCGAAGCCGCGCTAGCTACCATCAGCAAAGCGCTCTCCCTCCCCTTCGTCTACTCCTTCGACCCGATCATGGAAGCGCCAGCAGTGGCATCCGTCAAGTCGCACCCTCTTTTCTCTCTCCTCCAAGTGTTCTGGCGCGGCGGTATGGGCGAGTGGGCTGAGTGGTTGTCTGCACACGAGAGCACATTGTCCGAACTTGGCCTCAACAAGCTGGAATTGGAGCAGAAGCTCCGCATGCTGGCCCTCTCCTCCCTGGCCTCTCAGTACCTCACCCCTACCTCTCCTTCCGGCACATCCGATATCCCCTACGCGCTCATCGCCAAGGTGCTCTCCATCCCCGAGGACCTCGTCGAGCCGGCGGTGATCGCGACGATCCGTGCGAACCTGGTCACAGGCAAGCTGAGCCAGACGACAAAGAGCTTCCGCGTGTACCGTGCGGCCGTACGCGGCTTCGAGCAGCCTGAGTGGGAGCGGCTGGAGGAGCGGGCGAGCGCGTGGCGGGATGGGCTGCTGGGCGTGCTCAGCGTGCTCAAGAGCAAGCGGGTCGGCGGCGGTGCCGCGCCCGAGAAGGGCAGCGAGGGCAAGGCGATCGTTGAGAATGTTGGGGCAACGCTGCTGAGCGAGGGTGCGACGGTCGAGGCTGCTGCTTAGACGGGTGTGGGCATGTGTAGCGTGTAGCATATATGCAGTGCTTGGGTATATGTGTGATTCCCACCAAAAGTAATGATACACATTACGCATACAATCTACGCGGGCATGGCCCGTCGCCTTTTACGCATATGTGCGCGCCGCACGTAACCATAGATGAATCAGTGATGCTCACCGAAGGCATAACTACATACTACCGCCCAGCCTTTGGCCCGTCGAGCGCGTCCATGCTGCCCCAGGCGTCGTCCGCAGCGTCCTCTTCCGCAATCTCCTCCTCCCTGCTTTTCTTTCCAGCACGTCCATTGTCACCACCCTCCGCCTGCCCCTCAAACGGATCCTCGCCCCACTCATCCTGTGCATTCCACTCCCAGTCCGCGCTCGGCTTCGTAACGTGCAGCGTGGGCACCTTGAACCCAGCGTGTGTACTTGAGCCTGCGTGGCTGCTTTCCCGCGAGATCGGCCTCAGGTGGTACGACTCGACTGTGCTTGCGGAGCTACGTCGGTCGGCGGGCGGCGGCCGGATCGTCGCTCCAGATGAGGCGGATGTTCCAGGCGAGTCGAACTTTCCATCAGGGAGAGTCCCATTCGCGCGCTGTGCTTCCAGGTCATCCAGAATCTTCCTGCCTGTCAATGTTGGCCCATCCTCCTCGAAATCGCCCTCCACACCCTCGGGTTGTATCAGCGGGTCTTGCTCGTCGATCGGGTCTTGGGGAATGGGCGTCCCAGCAGGGGCGAATGTCAGCATCTTGCTCATGACGATGCTGTCGATGAGCCAGAATTGGAGTACGTTCATGGTGATCGGGACGATTCCCATGACGAGCACGACCTGCAGTGCCCAGTTCGAGGCGGTCCATCCGAGCATCCAGTCGCCGATGCGCATGATGTCGGGCACTAGGGCAAAGAGCCCAAGGACAGTGATCTTCATGAATGCTAGTGCGAGGAGGTAGACGACGAGTTGCCGGAAGAAGTAGGACCACTTGGGCGGGTGGCCGTATTCTCCTGACACAAGTCCTGGTATCGCTAGTCGATCGGAAAGAACGTTCGTGAGACCTTGCAGAGCGATATATATGAGGCCGACACCTGCTTTTCATCAGCGGTGAATTCTGCACAGCTGATAATGGGCTAACCAAGTGTAGTGTCCACCAGGATATTCACCAGATACCAAGAGCACGCATTCGCCGCTGCCCCATTACTGGCCCCCACCCATGATATGATGATGTTGCTGACATGGATGCTCGCCTGCCCCACCACCTGCTTCCCCACATCAAACGCCCAGATCCACCACGCCCGCTTCGGTCGTTCTCTATGCCGCTTGTACACCAGCGAGAGGAGAACGAGCGCGCCCATCAGTGCCTGGACCACGAGCGCTGTCGGACCGAGGAGGGAGCATGATGAGGGGTCGAGCTCGAAGTCCAGTGGCGCTCGTGGGATGAATGAGTGACCGGAGCGGTCGTAGAGCAGCGTCATGGTGAGCAAGCGACTGATAGATACCTCAGGCACACCCGAGTCCAAAAGAAGATAAAAGGAGAGCAGAAAGTGGAATGAGAAAGTCGATGCTGCACTCGTGAGACGCAAGTGGAAACGGCCGCCCTGCCGCGGTGTGCCTGCCTCCAGGAGGCGCAGCGGGCTATTTCCCTAATTGCAACGGGAGAAGTCAGGGTCATAAAAGGCGGACACAGCCGCATGACAATGCGACGATCATCTCCGATCTCTCTTCGTATTGCGGACCCGGCGACCAGGAACGAGACGAACAACAACAACTGATCCAAATTAACTACCTAGACGTTTTATATTGAAGCGTCCAACAGCAGGCTATCTACACGCTGTGCTGTTCGAAGCACGGCAGCCACTCGCGCAGCGCCATGCCGAACAGACCCATACCCGAGTAGAACGGCTCGGTCGCGATGGGCGAGTAGAAGCCGACGGTGTGGAAGTTGGTGTGGTTCGCATCGGGCGTAAGGAGGACGCGCTGATCAGAGACGTGGACCATGTTCGCATGGGTGATACCGAAGACGTCGTTGTTCGCAGGCGGCGTGTTGCACTTGGGGATGGTTGTCGTCACGTTCCTGTGCGGCGCCTCAGGCTCGGGCGAGTCCATGGTCACACTGCGCCAGGGGTCAAACTGACCGTTGGTGAACATGACGTTCGACGGGGTCATGTTCCAGCCGCCGTACTTGTTGATGGCATCGACGTTGGGGGTGGACGGCATGAGCCCGGTGGAGTTCTTGAAGGCCGTCAGGCAGCTGGCTTGGGAGCTGTTATACGTGCGCGAGACCGAGATGATGTTGTGCGGGTTGTCGGCGTTCGCGATCTGGTAGTAGCCCCATTCGGTGCAGTACTGCCATGTCCAGCTGCGACCAGTGGGATCACTGGGCAACGGGGAACCAGGTAACGAGTCACGATCGAGCTCCCAGATGGCGACCAGCCAAGCATCCACCAACTTGTCGATGCCGTAGGTGGCCGCAATGCCGGCTTCAGAGGAGAAAGGCACCTGTACACTGGTGTCGCTGTTGTCCCAGGTGGGGACGCCCGTGTTGTTGAAGCTCTCGAGCAGGTCGCAGAAAGGCTGGATGCTGGCCTGGAAGCCGAAGTACTGGTAAGATCCGAGGGCAACACGCAGCTGAGACATCGCCGAGCTGTAAGAGAGCGCCTCGGCCTGCGCCCATGTCACCTTATCCGCGAGCGTCGCGTTTCCACCCGGCTTGCCCGCCGTCGCACGGAGAATCCTGTACTTGAGGTAGGTAGCGTCTGTGGTGTTCTGCGAAAGGACAGTGTCGCCGTATTTGGTGATGGCGACCCAATCGGCAGAGCAGTTACGCGCAAGCGAGCGCTCGGCCTGTGCATAGTACTGCCAGAAGTCGACTTGAGCCTGGACGACGGCGCTCGAGGCCCAAACAGCATAGAAGATCTCGGGGTTGCGGACCCGGATGAGCTGCAGGCGAGTGAGTCAGGTGCTTCGTAGCGAAAGATGATGTTGCGCACTGCACCCCTGGCACCGGGGTAACTCCCTCCGATCCAGATCCAGGGCGTGTCGCCCGGCTTCAGGCTGTCATCAATGCCGTCGACCGAGAACTGCTTGGCGAAGTAGACAACATCCTCAAGCGCCTGCTCCGTGGTGAGGTACTGGTACTGGATGCCAGTGGTGTTCGCGTTGACGGGGAAAGGCAGACTCTTGCCGTAGTAACGGTGCTCCCAGAGGATTGCAACACCACCGAACTCCTTGGCAGTCGCCATGGCGGCCGAGATACCGTGATAGTCCTGCAGGTAGTACCCGAGAAGGGGCTCCGCATCTTGCTCGCCAGAATCGAACACTAGCGATGCTTGTCAGTGAGGGTGCGCGTGGAGGTGACTGGCTGAGCAACGCACAGACGACAGGGCCGCCGGGCTTGTAGTACGTAGCATTAACCCAGTATCGGTTCTTGAACGTAGCGTTGTAGCCGCCGAAGTGGTCAACGGGCATGTCAACCCAGTACGGGCCGACGCCAATGCTGGAGTAGTCACGAGCTTCAGGCTGCGACGCGGACACGCCCGCCGCAGCGGCCAGGCAGACCAGGCCGGTGATCACTGATGCAAGCATACTTCCAGCGATGTCGATGTCGATCCAACTTCATGCTTCGCGGCTTATATAGCGTGTCTGATTCGCCTATTGTCGAAGAAGTCGAAGAAGCCAAGAGATAAGGTTGAAGCGAGATAGTCGGCAGCACGAATGAGGAAGCGCATCCATGTCGAGTCCACGCTGTGTGCATCCTGGCTGTCTCTCATCTGTTTGTCATCGTGACCATTTGCAGCACCCCACTGGCCCGATAAGGAATTCCGGGAGCCGTTAAACAGAGAGAGTCAATTTGAGCATTGGTCAAAGTTGCAATTCATTCGGGGCGCCGTGCCGATGTCGTGAGTCGGTGGCCGTTCAGGGCAGAAGGATAGGCTTGGCACATCCACGCGTCGGACGCGTTATTAGTCGGACTCTCACCGGATCCCTTGCTTACTCCCCAACGTTTGTTGGCTAGAAACTTGTTCTTGGGCAGTACTTTACGGCACCTCACTCAACTAGTGTTGCCCTCGCCCCTTACTCACGCGAGCGGCCGGCACGGCGCACGGAACGGAACGGCCGGTTCATATGTGCCTGGAACATTACCTCCAACCCTCTTGCCTGATCCCACGTCCGCAGGCGAGACAGGTTGTCAGTTTGCTCGTATTCGATTGCGTGCTTTGTCCTTCCACTGCTGTTCTGTCTATAGCAGTGGTATCCAAGGATTGTCTTGGCTGCAACTCGACGGCTAGTACGGAGGGCCGGTATGCGGGTTTTGGAGAGAAACTCGGCGGAACAACCCACCGGAGTAGATAACAGCCGAGTCGGCAGAGACCAATGGGAGAGGGCTCTCTTCAAGCCGCCCCGAACCCTCTCAATGGGTGGATATACACGTCACTGATTTTCAGCTACGTGAGCTATAAGATCTGCGCGCGTTCGTCCTCGGAAGTCATGCCGCGCAACTGGAGGTTACAGCCGGCCTGGCAAGCTTGAAGAGTTGAATCCCGCGCTCGGATGCCGGATGTCATGTCACCCATCGCAAGTGGCAGGCGGACGATGTATGTAGAGGCCGATTGCCGTCTGGATCCAGAGGACTGATGTATTGATGTCGGCTCCCGCGGTAATACAGCGAGGATGGCGACTGGCTTCTGTTTGACTACGATTGTAGAATTGCTCTTACAACATCGGCGGCGGCATCACGACATTGAGGTTGCAGGTTCGACTGAACGCGGTAACTCGCTGCTCAGTCTACAGAGTTCAGAAGCTGTCTTTTGTTGACTACCACGCCTCGACATGACGGGTCAAGAACAAACTCCTCATGGCTCAACTTAGAGACAGCTGTGTTACATCGACAGGGCGGTAACATCGATATGGATTTGACACTGAGAGAAGTCGACTACAGAATCAGAAGAAACTCGTGCCCTGGGAGTAGTTCGGAGGGAGGAATGTCCGGCCATTCCAACTGTGCAAGCACCGTTACCGTACGTGCCCGTTCCCCAACCGCGGGTTTATCCACGACCAGCGGAACCTCATTGCTCAACATCCCTCCCTTCTCGCTGAGTGCAGGTGACAGGAAAGTTGCTGCGTCGAACCTAGGGAGTAGCTTGCTGGCCTTCTCGTCCCACGGAATGATCTGGGAGGACGGTTAGTGGTAAATAACCTCCGCGAAACTCAGTATCGCAACGCACTCCCGAGCCGTTAAGCCCCAGTAATGACCTTGCGATGTTCAGAAACATCGTGAACATTTCACAACTCTCTCGTGATCCGATCACAGGTTTTGCCACAGATCGTAGGGTATGCGAGAACATTTGAGTTGCGTGTGAGATTCGGGTGTTGGAGGTCGGGCAGGACTGGGCATCAAAGTCCTTGAGTGCTTGTTGTGAACTTATGTCGTGCGAACTCGACGCCTTCTTATACGAGAAACGAGGACATAGCATCATACCAGCCTCGGCCTTTACTTATCGACATCAAAGCCGTAGAAATACTATGCTGAGCCTCTGTAGTCATGATCCAAGGACGAATACACCTGAGCAGCCAGTTTCCGGAGAATGCCTCGGCACCGAGGGCCTGGACCGCCCCACATTCCGCAGTTTGCACAGGCCCCGGATCTCATCCATCAAGATCTCAGCGACCGGACATTGGGTGCAACCGCGGCCCGAAGCGCGAAAGATTTTTTTTTTGCGTTGGCATCATGTATACCAACAATTTGGCATTATTCGGAATACTAGAACCCGTGTGTGCGAGGAAATAAGACATCGCCGAGAGGTAGGGAGACAGGAGTTACTACTAGGTTCGTATGCGTTAGCTTGCTTGAATGCGGAAGGATTGGAACATATGCTGTCGTCAAAGGAGTTCATGACCGCCACTGGTGTTCAGGGCACAGTGAGAGCAGAGGACGGAAGGCGTAGAAGGGAGTGAGAAAGAAGAGAGTAGAGCGCCAATAAAAACCGTGTGCAGGTTGCCGCGTGTTTTGGCAGGTTGCCGCGCTAAAATGAAGGCTGCAGAAATATCAGCACGAGATCTGAAATGGCCGATGAAGAAACGTACGAGGTATCGTTACAGTCAGGAAGAGAGTCACAACGCTTGAGGAAATCCTTCGGTAAAGGCGTTCGGAAAAGGGGACAACGCAGGCCGGGTATATGCGCCTATCCCTGGCCTTTCCGCCTTTGCCGCGCATCTCCAGCCCATACATCAACCACGCGCCCGTCTCATGCTTCTCACATCGTTCGACGTCGCGCCCACATCGCCCTTCAGATGGTATCCTTGATCGCCCGCCAGTCCACGCACAGCTGTTCAATGCGTTCGCCGAGGCATTGCTGGCAGCTGGAACATTCGAGCTTCGTCCTGAGCGGCTCGAGCACTTCATGCAACTCGGTTTCGCTCATGTCTGCTCTTGCGCCCCATGCCAAGTAAGCCGTTGCAAGAGCCCATGCCTGTTTCAAGTCAATATATGCGCATATATGCATGCTTGTAAAGGACGCACCCGTGTTATCCGCTTTTGATCAGAGATATCGCAATCAGATGTTGTTGGCGGATGCATCGCTGGCGGGGGCGCAAGAGTACGCTTGAGTGCCTCCACACGACCGAGATGAAGAAACATGAGCCGGCGCAGGTACAGTGGGCCCATGAGTTGCGCCATGGGCTCGGTGATATCGCTGAGTGGCATGCGGAGGCAGAACCTGCTTGCAAGGACGGCGAGGCCCTCCAAGTTCGCAAAGGCGGCAAGAGCAAAGGTGTAGAGCGGTTGCGAATGGGCATGGGGTGCGAGGAGGGAGGAAATGCAGTGCGAGAGGAAGGATTGTGGGTGGATCGGGATGCTGTACCCCTGGAGGGAGTTCAGGACAGCATGGAGGGTCGGGAGGGTGGGAAGGAAGTGGGTACAGGGCATCTGGTACAGGCAGTGAAGGATGACGTTCAGGACATCGGACGATTCGGGAAGGGGGACGATGAGGGGCTGGGAGCCTTGCTGCACTTGTGGCGATTCGAGCTTTTGTGGCGGAGGGGTGGGAGGGTGGGACTCGGGCGACGGGGGAGTGATGAAGAGCGCTTCTATGTCCGGCGGCGTCCTCGCACTGCTTATTGATGTCGGGGACGACATAGAGTTGCCCATCGGCGGGTATGGGTTCGAGGCGGAGAGCGCGTCAATAAGCTGGCCGAGCACGGGGGACGCCGCCCGCACTGTTCTCGAGTGCACCGAGAAGAAGACCGAGTCGGAGGAGAGGATGATGAGGTCGGCATCCTCGAACTGGAAAGCGGTGCTGATGGATATGGTGGTCGAGTTGGAGTCATTGGGGAGGGAGGGAGGGCTGCTGGCAGAGGAGCTCCTGCTGGAGCGGAGGTTGGAGTCGTCTTGGACGAGCTCGGGGACGGCTTGGGGGGAAAGAGACTGGTCGTAGGCGTACATGACGGTCGTGAGGATGAAGTTTGGGACAGGCGGATCGCGAAACTACTCACAGACTGGATAGACATAGCCTCTTGGAAGGCGAATACGCGGTGGAAGCCTGAGACCGGCGGGCGGGCGGGCGGAAGGGGGCGGGGGGCAACGGGTCGGCCGGCTACAATAGTATGGCGGAGGGAGAACTCGAATTGGTTCCCCGTGAAATTACAGGGTGCAACAGGGTGCTTCGTTTGGTGTCGCAGACAAAGACAGACGGGGAGCCGTGCGGATGGGCACTGGACTCTGCAGTGGGGTATTTGGTGTTTTCGGATACAAGCTGGTTGGCAGGGCGGCGTCGCGATCGAGGACCAGGTCTGGATCTCGATGTGACAGCGCGAGGGAGGGGAGGTGGTGGGATGGACGAGAGGGCGGATGGTTTGAGAAGGGGCTGAAGAAGGCTATTCGTGGCCTCACTTGAAGAGGATGCAAGAAGATGGCCAAGAACGGCAAGCGTTTGGGGGAAGAACAAGCGAGATAATGAGACACCGCCTGGCTTGCCTGCTGGCTGTCTTGACTTTGAGTTGCAGGCAGGCACCACTTGGTCCAGCAATGCAATCCACCTTTGATTGGTATATCCAAAATACACTCCTTCAGCTCCATGACGCCGACGCCCACACGGACAATCACAAGATAGGGTGCAGTGAGACTACTGAATGGGCCCAATTCAAGAGAACGTGGCGCATCAAAGGCCCGCGTAACGCCTCAACAGGCCTTGCCCGGCGAGTTAGCCGCATTCCCGGCCATGTCCATCCCGGGGTCTCATGACCCATGACGAAACTGCGCGGCCGCCTAGCGTTCTCCCCCGCAGCCAACAGCCTCCGTGTCAGGACCCCGGATTAGACCGCGTCGAGGCTCACACCTCAAGATCAGAGGGTCAAAAGGCCATATTCCCAGCCCCACTCCGCGAACCCTGGTATTATTAGGTCCCCCTCGTCTCGCCTAGCCGCCGACGATAACGGTACCTCCGTGCTGCGCCGCGCCGCTCCCAGGCCGCGGCACGCCTCCGCAACGTGTCACTTTGAATCTCAATCTCCGTTAGCGTGGACAACGGCCCGAGAGGGCTCCTCACCGCCGCATGACTGCCGTCGACCGATGACGAACAGGCTTCATTATAACCTCTCTCTCGGGCTCCGATGCTATAGGATCCGTCTGACATTCGGCAGAATAACACTTTCCCGTGAAATGCGGCCGGTGAATAGGCACTTGCAGAGATACCAGCTGCGTCAGAGTGATTGCTCGCTATGGCAGTACGTGATGGTGCACATGCCCTCGACACATCATTCAGAATCAAATCGGACTTGAACGAGAAAGGCACAATCCTTCCATCTCTTGCGCTTCTCCTCCGCGTGAAATGACGTCGATCGGAATACCTTCCGGCCGCCACACTGCCCCAGTCGCGAGGCGGCCATCGATACAACGCCACTCACACGGTCGCTGCCCTTGTGGTTTTGGTCAATATCCTCACAAGGCCCCCGGCATCGGTGGTCTGTCTGTGTAACAGGCTATTTATTGTATCCTGGAAGCCTCCAGAACTCATAACAGCACGCGAAACAGCTTTCAATGGACATTCGCGGACAATCTAGGCTTTCTCGACCCTCGCCCGCTTCTGCCGCCGTATGGCCTCACGCTCGCCAAACTTGGAATCGTGCAACTCCTGCGCATAATGAATTAGACTGGAACGCTCGGTCGCACAGGAAACCGCACTGACCATGTTCGCCAGCCGCTTCGCGGTCGAAACGAGGTTGAGGTGCTCCAGCACCTTTTCCTCCGGGAGAACCAGCTCGGTCAGGTGTGTCTCTGGAACAATCGATCTGTCAGACATGTCCGATCGACGGCGTCAAAAAAATAACCCACTTATTCGGGCTTCGATGCGTCTCACCGCCTGCCCGCCTTCCTCACCTCCAACGAAGCTGATTGCCACGCCTCCGCGTCCGGCTCTTGCCGTCCTGCCTACCCGGTGCACGTATTCTTCCTCGTGCCCTTCTCCAGGCATATCCCAGTTGATCACGAGTGCCACATCCTCGATGTCGAGACCTCTGCTGGCAACGTCGGTCGCGACTAGTATTGGTATAGTACGTGAGCGAAATAATCCCAACGAATTCAGTCGTTGTCGCTGTGTCAAATGCGAGTGGAGGGAGGTGGTCGGCAGCGAGAGTTGTTGTAGCAGAAGTGTCAACCTTGCAGCTGTTCTCGGATGTGTTACGAAAATAATTGTCGGAGGCGGCGGAATCGGCGTGTCCTCCTCCTCGGATGCCTTCTTCGATTTCCTCGACGAATGCTTCGAACCCTTTGCCGGCGGTGGCTCACGTCTTAGGTGCAATATTGACTCGGGAGGGTTGCAGAGTAGGTAGTACAGGTAGAGTTCTCGAACGTGTGGCGGACAGAGAAGGTACTGCTGCTTCAGCGTTTCTACTGTCTCGGTACTGGAGGGAACAGCATTCAATAGTCAGGGGCCACATATCACATTAAGGAACAAGGGTTTAGACTCACTCAGACAGAACTCGATGTACGAAAGGCTTCTTTTTTCCTGGTCTTGGCTTGGCTTCTGCCAGAGCCTCGATAGCAGGCGTGAGCGTAGCGGTGAACAGCCCGGTCTGGCGTTCTGATGGCATGGCACCGAATAGCTCTGCCAGATCGGATGCGAACGTTGGCGTTAACAGTCGATCGGCTTCGTCGAGAACCTTCGCGTAGTCAGCTAGTTTAGCTATTTCCGGAAAGCGATGCGCCTGACATACCAGGAATCGTACGCGACCCAGCGACCACTCGCCGCTTCCACTCCGAATCAGGTCGACAAGGCGTCCAGGCGTAGCCACCACGACGTGTGGCCGCATGCGCAGTTCTGCCGCCTGCGCCATCATGTCCATCCCACCCACGACAACCGCAGTCCGAGCATTGAGCGGCTGACCGAGCACGGCAAACTGATCGGCGATTTGAAACGCGAGCTCTCTGGAGTACTGTTAGTAGAATTCCATGTAGAAGCGTGAGCAAGCGCACCTCGTTGGGGTAAGAACCAGAGCGAAGATGCCGTATGGGTCCAGAGACAATTGGTGCAGGATCGGAAGAGCAAAAGCGATCGTCTTTCCAGATCCGGTCTTCGCATTCCCGATAACGTCCTCTCCTATTCTGACTGTCAGCATGGTGTTTTGAGAGAGTTTGTGGACAAGCGCACCTCTTAGCATATGTGGCACGCATGCTGCCTGAATTTCGGTCGGCTTCTTAATCGACATTGAATGCAACGCCCTGATCAAGGCGGCAGACACGCCCAGAGATTCAAATGTAGCTGGCAATGGCGCAGAGGTAGGACCCTTTGAGGTTAACGTATGCTGGGGTATTCGCGAGCTGCGAGGCAGCGCCGTGGTCGCTGGGGCAGGTTGCCATTCGTCTTCGTCGTCTGCGGGCGTGTCTGGCGGTTCGTCTAGGAGAGGCTTCATGGCTATCCGCGGGGAAGCATCAGACCCAACCCCATCGTCCCCATCGCCACTCTCGTCTTCACTCTCGTCCTCTTCCTGGGCCCCTTCCCCGGCCTCCCCAGGATGCTGTCTCTCCCCATGGGCGATCGCATGGTCCGACTCGTTGTCACTCGTATCGGAGCCTGATGACTCCATTTCGAGGTCTTTGCGGTCGCCGACAGTAGTATAGAGAAGAACATCGCGCCCAACGTAGGACTTGCGTTTCCTGCTCAGGCCGTTCATCGTTGCTGAAGGGTCCTTGGCGTCCCTCTCAACTTTTTGGTCGATGATGCCCTGGATGCGCTAAGAGAAGCGCGTGAAAGTGGTGGCGATGCGGTACCCTTACATAATTTATTGGGTCAGGTGACGCGAGCTTGGACGCGTCTCCATTACACCTTCCCTTGCTTCCTGCTTCTGCACATTGTGCTTTCCCCCTGCGATCGACGCGTATTACCCCGCACCGTATATACCACTCGCACGTATCACCATGACCGCCATTCTTACACCTACACATCCCACGCATCTGCTATCTACGCATTCCTCTAATCCGCTGCAGGTCGGCTCATCGGACTCGACTAATAACGCGTACCTGTCTCGCATTCAACCGTTCCTAAACGAGAAGCTGCCTCCAAAAGGCGATGGAGACGAAGGCGATCCAATAGAAGAGGACGAAGGGGAGTATAGGGCAGAGCAAGCAGCAGCTGTTGAGGAAGAGCGTCGGGAGGAGGACATGACGACCGAGGACCTTTATGTTCCCATGCCCGATGGGACCGGAGATGACAACGATGTTCCTGTGGAGGCGGCATATGCCAACGACGAGCTTGGCGAGGATGAGGACGTGCCTCAGTCGGATCCAGTTTGGGCTAGTGGGGAGGGATCTCAGGATCACCAGATGTGGGATGAGAGTGACGAAGAGGCGGAGGAGGACGATGAAGAACTGTCTTTCCACATGAAGCCTGCAAGCGAGCAAGCGGAGATCCTGGCCGAGATCCAGGATCTAGAGAACTCGGTCCAAGGGCTTGCCGATAACTACCGCCTGGTTGATCGCCTTGGGGAAGGTGCGTATATGCGTCTAGTTTGGAGTGTAGCGCTCATCATTGCAATGCAGGTACTTTCTCATCAGTTTACAAGGCAGAAGACCTTGCATACGAGACCCATCTCAATTCGTACTGGCTCGGACATCATCCACCTTGGTCTTCTGCCCATTACCAAACACTTCCTCCCCAGAAGGATGGACGTGGCAAAGCATATGTTGCCATCAAGCGCATATACGTTACGAGCAGTCCGACGCGTATCGAAAACGAGCTGCTCATCATGGAAGAACTACGGTAAGACTCAGTCCATCGTGCAATAACGGAACACTGATCTACCATTTCTGCAGTGGCTGTCGTCATGTAGCTCAGCTCATGACGGCGTTTCGCGAGGAGGATCAGGTTGTTGCTATCATGCCTTTTCATCGCAATCAAGACTTCCGAGTAAGAACTTTCCTTCACGGCAAATAAAGCTGCTAGGCTAATTTCACGTTAGTCTTTCTACCGTGTCCTGCCTCTTCCTAAGATGCGGAACTACTTCAGGTGCCTCTTCCGTGCGCTGAGGGACATTCACGCTCGGCATATAATCCACCGCGACGTGAAACCTGCGAACTTCTTGTTTGATCCGGTGGCAGAGGTGGGGACGCTCTGCGACTTCGGACTGGCACAGGTGGGCCATTCGCCATTCCTGACGGTATATCATCTCATTCACGTACAGCGCACGTCTTCTCCTGCACATCCCAAATGCCTTCATTCTTCACCAACATTCGAACACCCACACGGCAGGTTTAGCTGGCAGGAAACCAACGGACAGCGCTCCGATAAGTTGGCCAAAGCGAAGCAGCAGTTTTTGAACGCGCCGAAGCGGATTGCGCAGGGCCCGGAAAAGATTGGGTACCCTACTCAAGACGAAAGACCGGCTGTCCGAGCGAATCGTGCAGGCACCAGGGGGTTCCGAGCGCCAGAGGTTCTGCTCAAGTGTCCTGATCAGACAGTTGGTTAGTCTTGTACAACTTTGGCAACGTATGCGCTGAACAGTTGCACAGCTATTGATGTGTGGTCCGCTGGCGTTATCCTTCTTTCGTTTCTAACCGGAAAGTTTCCGGTTTTCAACTCAAACGACGATGTGGAAGCACTGATGGAGATTGCCGCTATCTATGGAAAGGATGCCATGGCAAAGTGTGCTTTCTTGCATAGTACGTCGTTCAGATGTGTGATGATGCTGGTTGGGCAAGTTGCTCATGCAATGCGCAGACCGCACGTTCCTCACCAACGTGCCGTCGGTAGATCACGGCGGCACGCCCTTGGCTGACCTGGTTCGCAAGATGAATCCATCTTTGTTCGCATCCTCAGAGGTCGACCAGAAGCTCCTTGCTGCGGCTCTCGACCTACTCCCCAAGCTGCTTCATCTTGATTGTACTCACCGCGTCACCGCTGAGAAGGCCTTAGAACACCCGTTCCTGGTCGACATGGAGACGCCCGAGTATACCGTTGTGCCTCATATCATCGGACATGGTGTATGCGGCCTAGCGCATTGGCAAGATGATATGGACGAATCGCATTGTATACGTGTTGACGGCAAGGTCATCCATCTCCGTGCTGGGGAAGGTATTCCCATCGGTGAAGAGCCTTGTGAGATCCACAAACTCAAAGGATGGACGGATGAAGGGCCGGGGAGCGACCATGGTCGATATGACATGTAGATACATACAAATATGTACAACAACACTTATGCTAATAGTTACCTTTTCGTTCTCACTCTAATATGTGAGTTTGGACCGTCGTCTAGTGAGCAGAGCTTGTTGATGGACGGATGCCTCCGAGAAAGAAGGCGAAGGAATCCTGTGACTGGCCCGTGCCGCTTTGACCTTTGTCTTTTCGTCCATCACTTCCTCTTACGCGGCCTGTTCGCACCACCTCCTGCACCTCGTATTCGACACAATGCATCGACCAGCAACCAAAGAGCTATTGCTTAACGTGCTCAAGTCAGATGCTCTGAACGTTACCGATCGCCTGCGTGTTGGCTTGACGTGCAAGCAAGCCTGGGATCTCGCGCTGCCGCTCGTGTGGGGCGAGTGGCTCCCACTTCACGTCCTATTCGACCTTTTCCCATCCGATCTGTTCCTCGAAACCAAGGCCGAGGTAAACTTTTATCGTCCCACTCTTGACCCTACATGCTGATTGCCATCACTCCAGAGCGTCCTTTCTCGTCTACCAACTTCTGAAGATTTTGCCCGGCTGGAGTACTACAAGCCGCATATACGTCGCATATGCATTGGCGATGAATACCGCCTCAAGTGGAAGGAGGATATGCTACTTCAGACATCCATTCTGAGTCAATACTCAGGATTGGCGCGACTGTTCGAGAATGTCACACAGCTATCACTAGACTTCAGACTCGCCCACCTTTCGCAAGGGCAGCATAGCACTAGAGAACTCTATGCGGGGCTTCTCGAACGACATCTGGATGCAACTCGTATTAGCCACGTATACTTCATCCTTCCTGGAAGCAAGCTATCGGTGAAGAGACACGACGAAACATGGGCAAACGACTCCATGACTGGCTTGAGCAGAATCCTTGATCGCGTGGCTACCTTCGAGAACCTTCAGTATCTTTCCCTGTCCAGTGACGACGATATGCAAAACACTCTCACCGATCGTTTGGTATCGATGATTCCTGGCTTTTTACATCTCAAACGCCTCGACATCTGGCCTAGCTTGGACGCAGAGCACCTCCTTCCGTCTTTGTCCAACTTGAAGCACCTCGAAATGCTGTGCATCGAGACCTCTCTGATGGGACCCGAAGAAGTGTCTGATCCTTCTGTATACTCTACAGCTGCATTCCCTGCACTGAGCCACCTTTCTCTATCCAACCCGTTAACCGATCCAACAGCGCTTCTGACGATGATATCATCTACTAATGTCAAGTCCTTCAGCACCCTCATGATCGATGAGTCCTGGCCTTCGCGGCTGGCAACCAGTATCTCTTCCAAAGGATGGCACAGTTTCCTAGAATACCTGCATCTTGCCTTCCTTCCTGGACAGTGGTATTCCATCCGCGATTTTGCCGTGTGCAGCCGGCTTCGCTTTCTATCTGTAACCTCTGGCCGCATCGCTTTGTCCAAAGCTCCACTTGACATGGTAACCGACGAGTTCAAGATGTTGGAAGGTCTCTTTCTAGACTTGGGTACGGAGGTTGGAATCATCAAGGCTGACAGACGCCTGGAGCTGCCAATCAACGATTTCTGCGAATATGTGTCCAGGTGTCCTTCTCTTCAATATGTGCACATCCCATTCTCTCTGGATTTCCCTCGCGGACTTGTGCTGGATGCAGAGCTGGTTGTACCTCAACTCGAATATCTGTTTGCAGAAGGCATCAGCTGCTCGGACGTACCGAGTGCGAAGGCTTTCATCTCTTCCATGCTGCCGAAGCTCGAGCGCGTTCTGGCGACTGGTATCGATAACAAGGCCCAGGAGACTTTGGACGAGCTCGAAATCACATTCAACTTTCCCGATGCCGAAACGCTCTACCAACTTCGCTTGAACCTCGCGCAGGAAGAACCATCGCTTCGACACCAGATCTCCCAGTCAATCCAACGACGGGCCAAGAAAAGATATTATCGGCCAAGGACTGTCAGCCCTCTACCACCGCCAGTCTTCGAGGTTGATAGAACCGAGGACAACCTATCCGAAGAACGCATCGTAGAGATCCCACCAGGAGATTCTCCCACAACCCCTAATTCGCCTACCATACGCATATCGCCTTCCTCCCCTCAGACACTCCTCTCGGCTAGTGATACTCCCAACATTATGACTCGGTCGTCTCTCTCCAGCACGGGAGATGACATGCCTTCTGCTCCTTCGATCTATGATCTGGATTAGACGGACACATTTTAGCGCCTTCTAGACCAAAATCTCCCTCTCGATTCCCATCATGATTCTTTTTTCCCACAATCCCATGGCCTGCAGGAGGATGTCCTCTTATACTTTCCACAATTTTACGTAATGCGCAGGTTCTATACAAATCGTTCTTCCCAGTCATGCAGTCACGCGTAAAGCTTGTGGAATGTAACCGCAATTCATACGTCATCTGATTATAATCTGCGTATGATAAAGAGAACTGTAGGTTTGAATGATATATGCCGCAAGGAGACAAGTACAATCTGCATTCTTTCGAATGCGCTGTAGAGATGATAGGTCTAATACCAGTACAAATGAGCTGAGGCTGAGGACGATACACGTGAATTGCGCGTCTACGCCGGTATAACAAGAATAGGGCCGTTGGCATGAACGTGGAGAGCCGGGACGTTTAATTGCTGGGTGAAACAGGCAGAAGGGAAGCCAAGCCGGTCGATGTTGTATTGAAAGTCGTCATAGAATATAAACAAGGGGAGGGGTTCACTGGGCTGCCGAGGCGAAGGGGTTGAACCTCATGAAGAAGCTGCCAGTATTTTTGCGGCGCAATGTGGAAGGTGCGGAAGACAGAGTCGATTGTGCAGGAAGCGGATATGTCTTGTTCGTGTCGCTAGGAGAGACCTTAGTCCCGTCCATCGGGGCCATCTGCGCCGGTAGCACCAAGGATTCCAGCTCGTTGCTGGGAATACGAACATGCACGTGTTGGGCGACTTCAGGTGGAGAGGGTGGTGCAAGGGCACTCTCCTCTGACGCACTCGGATCGGTCATATCCGAAAGGACACCATCTTGGCTGCCTCCTTCCGCCGACCCTGGGAAGGACTCTAACCGGTCCCTGTAGCGACCTGTTGCGCTGAACTCCAGCGCTGAAGTGGGGTCCGAGTTGGGCGACGGATCCGCGGATGTCGCGATGGGCGTTGTGTCAACGGGTGGAGGTCTGTTGTTGAGCGGCACTGCAGGTATAGGCTCGGTCGGCGAGGAGACACCGGGAGTGACGGGTGCACTTTTGGTCCGTTGCCGTGCGGATAAGAATGCCATGAGAGTAGCACTGCGAGTCAGACCAGGGCCGGAGGCTGGCGGGGAGCGAGAGTTGTCAGAGCCGGAGAATCCGGATGTCTGAAGATTAAGGATGTTCTGTACACTGGCTGGCCTTGCCCGTCCCACATGCAAGGCATCGCGAACGGAGCTCATCGTGTAGCTGTACGTTCTCTGTCTCCTGTGCGTGATTGTCGGAGCATCTTCATCATGGACGTCTTCCGGCACCGATGTGAGCGCCGGTTCCTCGGCGGTGAACGTTTCGCTTGCGCTGAGCCCAGTGAAGGACCGCGTTGACAGGCGCCTTCTCTTCTTCTCGGCCGGCGCAGGTGAGTTCTCCTTGTCACTTCCAGCGGCGGACGACAACAAGCTATCACGATACATGATCCTGCTGAAGCCAGTCGGAGCAGTGGTGGCTGAATCAGGAAAGAGGGCAGCGCCGGCCCGAGCGGCCAAGCATGACTCGGAGTAGACGTCGGCGAGGCAGCGGTCAACGATCTGTCTCTGCTGTTGCGTGGGACGACGGAGAGCGAGAGCCCCGGCAACCGGAGGTAGCGACACGGGAGATGTAATCGAGCTGGCAGAAATGGACTGAGAGTGCGGCAGAAGGACTGGCGGCTGCATGAGAATTGGGCTGCTTGTGTCCTCGTCGTCCTGGGCGCGGAAGAACGGCGCCGACATGGCGTTCTCTCCAAGTGCTTGCTCCTGCGCGATGGCCTGAGCGATGGCCGGAAGCCACACTGACTTCTCCTGAGCACAAGACACCGCGAAGTAGAAGTTCTTGTCGTCCTTCGTCAGGCAGAAGCTATTGAGCAAGGGAGCTGAGAAAGGGAAGGTCAGTACATGCGTGTATTCGAGTGACATATCCACGTACGATCATCAGGAGTTGGCTGGACAAGCTGGCAGTTCGCGAGCTCCAGCCAGTGACGCGCCTCATACAGGTTTGCCTTCTTGGGCTTGACGAGCAACAGGCATCCAGCATACAAGAAGGCCCCGAGATACCTGACCTTGCTCGGCAAGTTCGCTGTTGTCGTGCTTGCTGCCACCACGCCCGGGGCCGTCGAGAAGGCTGCCGGTGCCGCAAAGCTCATCGGTGTGATCGTTGCTACGGTGCTGACAGAGGCGACGCTCGCGTTCGAGCTGCTGGGAGGGATCGCGAATGACCGGGGCAGGACGAGCACGTCGAGAGCCCCAACGAGTAAAGGCGGACCAAGGGAGAGCATGAGGCTCTCGTTGATCTGCGGGCCCTCCACGCGCACAGAAATGCGCTCTCCCCGGAGCTCGCGCTCGTGCCGCTCGCGAGCCTCGTCGACGCGGGAGACGATCTCGCGCATGACGGAGTACGCCGCGCGCAGCTCCTTGACACCGTGCTCCTCGTGCGGGCCATGCATGCCGTTCGTGCCGTACGAATGCCGCAACTCAGGAGGGAGGAGCTTAGCGAGCAGCAGTGGGTACCGGCAGATGCGCTGCACGGGCTCGATAAGCAGGTCGTGTAGGCTGAGCTGCTTCTTGGGTGGCCGCCCGCGCTCGCGGTCACTCTCCCCGCCGAGCGTCGGGCTACCTGGTCGGGAACTGTGATCCATCGATCCGCGAGGCGAGCCACCAGCGCCAGTCGCCATGCTCATGCACCTCCTCTCAATGGCCTTCCATTCCGCACCCATGCGTGTGGAGAGCCTGTCGAGCGCAGCCATGGCGGCGGTGTGCTGGGTGCAGTACTCGTCATAGAGCGCCCAGACGTCGGTCTGCAGGCCGGTCAGCCACCTCATCAAGTTGTCCCGACAGCAAGCCTCACCGAAAGGAAGAACGCCCTGCTGATCCTCCCTACAGCTATGGCGATCCGCGCCGGTTCCTCGTCAGTCGAGTAGTCCATCTGCATCAGGTCTTCCGGCTCAGTGCTGGAAGGCAGCCCTGCGACACGCAGGGCGTTCTCTAGCTCTTGCAGGAAGCTCACGTGCGCGGCACGCAGCGAGGGGAGGTTGCGCGAAATGAAGGGGTACAAAATGGGGTCGACGGCGTACAGGGCAGGGAGGTAGACCTAGTATATGCGCATATAGTCAGCCTTTAGAAGGAAAGAAGCACGAAGAGTGGCGACGCACGTCAACCAAGAGCACCAGATCCCGCACGTAATTCCTCTCCGTCTCGACTACCTCCATGAGGCCGTAGAACCGCTTCGCATGCGTCCGCGGCAGGACGGGCATCGTCTGCGCCCGCTTCTGGGCAGATAGCTTCGGCGTTGGATGATCGTCGCCGTCTGATGTTGAAGACAGCCTATGCGGGGCGGGGTTGGCGGTGGTCGCTGTCGTAGGAGATGAGAGTGAACGTCGCGGCGACATAGCTTGAGGTGGTGTAGCTCCGAGGGGGCTGGTAGAGAGAGGAGACATTGAGAGGGGAGACAATGAGGGCGGAGTAGGCAACACATACCCTCCCGACCACGCTGATGGGGGAGAGACGGGAAGGTGAGAGTGAGTGGGTGATGGGTGGGATATGGGCAGGCTGGCGGAAGTGGTCATTGGTGGTGCGGCAGGGATACGTGGAGAAGAGGCTGGCGGGGAGAGGGCGGGAGAGGATGTGGCCGATGGCGACGACGAGCTTGACGAGGAGCGCGAGCCTGATCGGCGCAGGGAGGGGAACCGGTGCAACAGGGCGCCGACCTTGCCTCTCGGTGGGTGGGGCCCGTTGGAACCGACGAGCGTCGTGGTAGACGAACTGCTGCTGCTTCCCGACGACCTCCCATCGCCGCCTCGCTCAACCTCTCCTGGTCGCCTACTCAAGCTGATCCTTCTCCTAGGCGCCGCGTACGGAATATGCTGACTGCGCGCAACGACAACGGGCGGCATTGCTCCTGGTGGTAGGGGGAGGGGAGGTGAACGTAGGTACGAGAGGTCAGGCTCAGATGCGGATGGCTGAAGAGGCCCGCGCAGGGGAGGCGGGACCACGGTCGGCGGGAGGCGGGAGGCGGGCGGGGCGAGGAGGGCCATCCCGCAATGTTGGGCGAGGCAGGACTAAGCTGCCCGGCGCGCCACGGCTGTGGGGTGATAATGGATAAGGTGTGCGGGGCCTCGAGGCCTTGACTGGGGAAGAAGGCCGCCGAGCGTCAGTCCCCCTTCGAGGGGAGGCGAGCAGAAGCGCCGAATAGCTCGGGTGGATCTGAACGCGGTGCGGGACGAGCAGGCGTCGCGCGGTCGGTGAGATGACGCGCGCTTGGACCTACACCTGGTGACCTACCGACCGTAGATGACTGCCCCGGCGGCGCCGGAGTGTTCTGACAGAGGACAGGGTCAGCGCCCTGGGTATGTGTGTGGGGGGAGGGGAAAGATAGGCACACCTATGACAGCGACGCCAATGGACTTATCTACAACGAGAGGACGGATGTCGTGTATGCGGCGAAGGATGTCGAGCTGCGACAGGATCAGCCGCTGGGGCAGATTCGAGTGTCGAGGGGAACGTTCGTCGCTTCGGTCTGCAATCAACGATGCGGAAGGAAAAGAAGCGTGTTCGGGGGGGAAAGGGGGAAGGGGGATCCGGAGCGAACCTCCAGCGCGATGAAGAGGCGGTGAGGAGAGGATGGCGAGCCGCTAATATGGTATATGCTCCTTCTGGAAGCGCTGCCCGAGGTCGAATGTCGCGTTGTCTTGATAGCAGTGAATCGCAGGCTGGAACGTGGATGTGCCGACTGGAATGTGGGCCGCAGCAGAAACCGCCGCGGACACTTGTCGGAGCGGTGCGGGGAGGTCAGCCACACTCGGGCAATCGCTGTTTTGCGACCCAATCGTGCAACAATGTGGGGGTGATCGCGATGAAAAGGAAAGCGATGGGGGAAGGAGGATAAGAGGATTGTGTAAATTATGATTATCGGTTGCGGAGGAGGATTGGCAGCCCCCCGCACAAGGGGAAGATTGCCTGCGCTGTGGAACAGAGTGGCATATGACGTCTGTTGTGCGTCGCCGGCCACTTTCCATACTCGCACTCCGGCTTTCCGCATTCAGTGGTGACATAATAACCGTCCGTGCCCAGAGGCGTGGGATCCCGGAACGAGCGCTCGGCTCCCCCTGCCGGATACGCACGTGCCCCGCCGGCCCACCTCATAAGCCCCCCCATCGCACCAGAACCCTGTGCGCGCGCTGGCCATTCACAGGCGATCTCACGCATGTTGCGCCTCGAACATGTGCAGGAATATCATTGTCATGACCATCGCGCCTGCGGATTCGCTGATCATGATTCTGTCTGAAGAAGGTCAGAACCCAGCAGAAGCCTTCCTCCTTGTTCGCCCGAGCTTGGCTTCGAAACGGCTGCGGACACCGCTCAGGGTGCGACCTTCCCAAACTAGCGTCTGGTCACAAGAGGCCCTGGCCGAGTCCGACCTGAACGGGCGCCTGAACCCGCACACGATTCGAGGCGCCCGCTCATAACGTGCTTTCGAAAACTACATAAAGCGACAGACAATCATGTCTGAGCCATTCGAGAGCCGCATGGTCTGGAGGCTGGTGACTTGGCCATCATCAGCAAGTCCGCGCTCGTCGCAGCGCGTGATCCGCCTCGCCCTGATGGCTGCACCGCGCTTGTTCCTCATCTCCCCGCCAGCCGCCCATGGTCCTAACGATAATACAGCGGGTATCGTATAGGAATCGCCCGCCGTCGGCCATCGGCCATCGGTGAGACAATTCGCCGGAGGCGGCATTAGGGTTTGTCTCTTCCTTCCACCCGATACGTAACGGCAGGGTTACCATGCAAGGCAATATCCGCTAATTACGCGCCAGCTCGCACGCACGCACGCACGCTGCTGGAAGAGATAGGGTGCGAGTTCCGCAGGTCACGCAATTTCGCGTTCCGCTGACAAGACGCGGGCCGTCCGTACACGAATGTGCTCCGAGTTTTGTCGAACATCGTCGGCTCTGAAGCCCGCGGTTTGGCAGTATTCTGCTGGTCGCTATCTTTCCTGATGTTACCGGTGTTTGCAACACGCCAAGCGAGTTCATTTTTTGGCAAACGACAACGCTCCAGCGATGCGGGTTTCAGTCCAATCCATTGCCATGTCATCACGTACCCTGAGATGGACGATCTGGCGGGGCCGTCTTCCAGAGGTGCCTGGTCTTGCCTCGTGTCATACAGAAGGATCAGGCTTCGCATACGGGTCTCTCAGATGCTAAATGGGACCCAGGCCCCGCGTGCCGAATCTTCATGACTACAAACGTCGTAGTATAAAAAGACACTAGCGTACACGCTGAGCTGTTGCTCTCGCAAGTCACGAACCCCGCGGCTTCCCTATACTCGGCTGCTCCAACAAGCCGCCAACAAAGCGTGCCTTTGCCAGATCAGACAATGGAACACCATGAGATGCCTACACCCGCTGTCGCTTATTTGCTACGTTGGATGTGATTGACATAGAGCGCTTTCTCTGCGACATCACACACCCGGGATCAGCCGCTGGGAATCGAACAGACAACAGGCGGGAAACGTACCGAGGCGCCTGCTTTCCCCTTGCCGTCCCCATCCTCCATCTCAGCGTCCTCCACACTCTCGCCCTTCTGCCTTGCCTTGAGCACCCTCAGCTCTTGGTCCAGCCTGTCAACGCTCCGCTTCATCTCCACCAAGATACCAGCGGTGTTGAGCAAGCTGTCCAGCTTCTCCACATCGCCCTTAGTCGGCATGACCAGAGTGTTCGGAGAGATCTGCAGCTCGGCAAGGATTTGCGTAACGTAGGCAGCCACGGAGGGCTTGGGAACGGGAATGCGAGTAGAGCGCATAAACACAGAAGGTATCCCTCCCTTCGTACCAGGACCGGCCACAGTGGCAGGATCGTATCGCACAACACAATTTATGGGATCTGTAGTTTGTCAGCTCAGAACATCCATAGGGTTGAGTCATGACGCACCGTCTGCAGGAACGTATTTCGCCTCTGCTTTCGCCCTTCTCGGTGGTGCTCCTGGCGTAGCAGGGCTGTCTGCCGACAGCTCGCCACTCTTCTTCTTCTTCTTCCCATCATCCTCAACCTTGAGCGTCCCGAGCCCACTCTCCACACCCGCCAACATTTTCAGTAGATCCTCTCGGTCTTTCGTGAACCGCCTTTCGTTCTGCTCCAGCCTCTTTATTTCGATGTACAGTGCTTCCTCCTCCTCGATCGCCTCCGGTTCCCGCTTGAACAGCGCAGTGACATAATCTCGTCGCTTCCGCTCTTGTTCCTTATCGAACGTAAAGTTTGCGAGCATCTGAGCCTTGTCGGGGTCATCATCGGGTAGGCGGCGCTCCAGCACGGACCGAGATACAGTATAATATCGGGACTTGAGCTCTTCGATGGGTCGGTCGATCCCACTCGGTGGCGCCCATCGATCCACGATGACAATGAAGCGCTGATCGTACTCGCGCACAAGGCGGAACAGATAGTCTGTGTCCTCCTTCGTCCAGGGCGCATCTTCCTTTGAGGTTGACGCAAGCAGGGCAATGTCCATCGATGCGGGTACGGTGCCGTATATGGCATCGTACTCTTCATCAGTGTAAGTGATGTACGCGGAATCGATATTATAGCGCGCAAAGCGATAAGCGCCTGTCCAAGTTTCAGTAATGACAATCTTCACGCCGATCAAGAACATGCACCTGTATCGGTCGCCTTCTGCCAGTGATGCAGCTTCAGATGATCCTTCCTTGCCGGATTGTCGAACTCGCGGAACTCCCTGATCAGGATGTCAGCTCCAGCTCAGGTAAGATTATACGTACAACTCACCACTTCACTCTTGCTCTTCCCAGGTCTGGCCGTGCCTTGAACTTTGGCCGGCTCACTTGAGCGACCAGAGTTGGGGCGGCGTTGCCGATGAGGTTGTACAGCTCGCGAGAGATCCCATCCGGCTTTCTCGTCCCAGTTGGAGGGGGTGCCTTTCGCGGCGCGGGTGTGGAGCCGGAGGGCACCAGGGAGGAGACGATCTCGCGAACGTCGGCAGAGGTCATAGTGCTGGTGAGGAGCAAGGAGCGAGGAACGGCAACACCGACATCAGGCGGGCGCGAAAGGGCAATAAACTCCTGACTAAGCCGTTATGTAATCACCTCCCGTGAAGTCGGGCCAAGGTAGGCGTTTTGTTCTTTGCAACCACGTAAAACGCGCGTTTTCCGCCAACGGCGCAGGTCACCATCTCACAATGGCAAGTGCAACGGGCCTGCCTGCTGCCGAAGAGGGTACGTCAGACTGCAGACTTGTGGGAGGCTCTATTCTGACTGTGGGACAGACGATATCATCCACAACCGCCTGCTGAACGACGAGCGGGTCATCCGTCGCCTCACCCGCAAGTTCCACGCCTATTCCACGAAAGCCCGACCGACACCCTATGCCTCCTCGTCCTCCATCCTTGGTGATCTGCGGGATGCGTTCTTGTCTGAGCTCGCCCAGTATCAAGTGTTCCTGAGGAAGACGACGCTGCAGTGCCAGGCTGAGCAGAGACAGGTCCTCGCGTATCAGCAGGAGAGGGATCGGATAGGTGAGTTCACACTGTTGTGCCTTGTCATCCGCGTGTTGACCGTTTTGTAGCGAACCTGCATGCGCGAAATCGAGAGGATATTGCTACCCTGAAGCAGGAGCTCGAGAAGGCGCAGATAGGGCGAAAACAGAAGATCGAGTATGACGAAGTGGCGGCGAAGATCAATGGTCTGCCTACCCGAGGTGAACTGGAAAAGTAAGTTATTGTCACTCGATCTTTACTGTTAAAGACTTGCTAATATATGTATCAGAGAGATAGCCGCGATGGAAGAAGAGATTGCTGCGCTGCAGCACGACAAGGAAGTGCAGATGTCGCTCATGAACGCGCGGCGAGAAAAGTTCGACCAGCTCATCAACGACATCAACGAGCTGCGATGGCTGGGGCGCGAGCGAGGCCCCGAAGAAGGTGAAGAGCCTGGATCCCCAGCTGGGGAAGAAGACGATGCGGAGGCGGAGCACAACAGGACGCAGTCCGGGCTCAACCCGAACGCAATGCCATTCGTACCGGGCGTGGGCACTAGCTCGCCATTGCCACCAGCGGACGTGGCAATGTCTGCAAGCGGGGAGCTGGAGGAGGGCGAGGAAGAGGGCGCTGTGCATGAGGAACCGCTGGTGAGCGTGGATACTGTGAACGCGGCGAAGAAGGAGAAGAGCGCCAAGGTGAAGGCCGATCTGGAGGAGGGGGAGGCGAGTGATGGGAGCGACTTGACAGAGCTGTCTGATTAGACGCTGTCATATACTCTGCCACTAGTTATTCTACTGTGCAACACTGTAATATATCATCCATGTGCACTTGCAGACCTTGCTCTAACTAGTGCTAGTGCGCGCCTCAAATAGTACTATGGCTGGCATGTTTTTGGCCATTTCCAGGCCTCAAGCGTCCGGGCGGTGCGCTGCCGTTCTCCGTATGTCCTCAATCCACCATCACTCAGTATGAACATGGTCAACTCTCAGCTCTCTCAGCGACTGCAACTCTCCCGCTGTCGCCCGCGTCAAAGGCCCACATGGGCCCAGCCGCCACACCGCCCGGTGAGCCGGAGCGATTCAGGATCCCAATCCCCAGTGCGATTCAAGCGCCCCGGGCCGAAGCGCAACTTCAATTCCCACTCGGAGCTGCCTGAGAAGACCCAGGCCGTCCCGGACCCAAGCGGGGAGCATGGGCTGGGGCGGCCCGCGGGCACTTTCCCGAGTCCCTGTTTCTCTCAGCTAGAGAGGCGTTCGCTAGAAAAGGTAGCTGGTGGCTGGTGGCTGGGAGAGGGGAGAGGGGAGTGAGCGGCGGCGGCGGCGGCACGGATAGTAGTAGCCCCCCGGGGCGGGCATGTACGAGACCTGCGCGAGCCCCGCGGGACAACAACCTCGTCGCTGCTGAGCGAGGCGCCAGGCCATCCGGCCGTCCACTTGGGCATAGGCGTGGGCGCGGGCGTGGGCGTGGTGGACATAGGCAGCCGGAGGCGCACGCAGGAACGAGGAGCGAGGGGCGAGGAGCGACCAGAGCGGGCCACGGCCACAGCAACAGCAAGAGCAACGGCTCACAAAACGGGGGCCGGGGGGATTATGTACCACTGTAACTTATCGTACGGCTACAAATGTGAATTCGGTTCCGGTTCCAGTTCCAGTTCTGGCTCTGGCTCTGGTTCTGGTTCTGGCTTTGAAGCTTTCAGTTTTCAGTTTTCGCCTTTCGGCCGCCTGCTGCCCTGCCCTGCCCTGCCCTGCCCTATCCCGGCGGACCAGCGGACCAAGCGGACCAAGGCATGTGCCGACCTGACGCGACCCGGCGTAGGGGATCCGCCCAAGCCCACGCCGAGCCCGCGCCCGCGCCCGACCCGAGGCCACTGCGGCTCGCAAGTGCCAGCTCGGCACCTTGCGAACCGGGCGGGCGTGGGCGGGGGCGGGGGGCGTGGGCGGGGTCACTCGGTGAAGCGGAGGACGAAGTTGACGATTATCGCCGCTGTTGCGCGAGCCATGTCAGCCGGCAGGACAGGAGGGTAGGGGGGTGATCGCTCGCGCAGGGCACCCCAGGGCAGGGGCAGGGCAGGGGGAGGACGTACTGAGCAGGAAGAGACAGAGGATGGTCGGCCCGAGACGGTCGTCGTACGGGCCCCCGCCGCGTCGGCGGATGGACGCTGCGCGCCAGTGGTAGATCACCAGGGCGTAGATCATTATTGCTACGGCTGCGGGGGGTCAGTATATTGCGGTGATCGAGTGGGAAGGGAAGGGAAGGGACGGACCGACGGCACTGAACATGGCCGCTGAGATCTTTCCGACCCTGTCGCCAAAGTTGAGGAGCCCCACGGCGAGGCCGCCGAGGACGACGGTGAAGTGGAGCCAGGAGAGGAAGGTGCGCTCGTTTGCGAAGAAGACTTTCGGCTCGACACGGATCGGGAGGGCGATGCGCTTTTGGGCCGTGCGCTGCAGGAGCGGCTGGGTCGACATTGTTCGTAGGCTG
>KV423928.1:0-77009 GCA_001632435.1 Calocera cornea HHB12733 | reverse complement strand
CACCGCTCATCCTCGCGAGCCCCGACAGCTTCAAGGGCACCGACAGCACGTTCGGCGCATTCCCACACAGGCTAAAGCACGTCCTCGCCGACTCCCTCCCGGGCACAACCGTAGAGTGCGTCGTCTTCCCCGCATACGAGGTGCGTCCCAGCCCCCTTGCCCCTCTCCGCCTCCCGCCGCTACCGAATGACGACGCCGTCCCGTGCTAACCGCCCCTGCCACCCCAGACCCGCGGCGAACTCGCCGAAGCGACCGCCCGCTTCGTCTCCTGGCTCACGGAGCTCACCGTCAACCTCGAAGCGTCGCACGGCCTGCGCGCGGGCGGCGCAAACGTCGTCCTCTGCGGGCACTCCATGGGCGGGCTCGTCGCCGCCGATGCGCTCCTGGGCATCGCTGGCAGTGGGCTGGGCAAGGCGCAGGCGGAGGCGGAGGGAACGCAGAGCGCGGAGGACGCACAGGAGCAGACGCGCAGTGGGAACGAGCAGCTGCGCCCTATGTGGCCCAGGATCATCGCCCTAATAGGCTACGACACCCCCGTACGCGCCTTTCCCCTTTCCCCTTTCCCCTTTCACCTCCCACCCTCCCCCCCTGCCCGCACTAACCTCCCCCCGCGCGCGCGCAGTACCTCGGCCTCCACCCAAACGTGTTCAAGCACTCCGTCTCCCAGGTGTCGACCTACGTCGACGCCGCAAAGTCGGTCGCCGCGGGCCTGGGGTTGTTCGGGCTCGGCACTTCCCCCGTGCCCGTGTCTTCCTCCTCCTCTCCCGCTCCTGCACCTGCACCTGCACCTGCTCCCGCACCACCAGCCCGCCTCCTAGCCCCTCCCTCCCCCGGCCCGCAGACCGCAAAAGAGAAAGAGAACGCGCCGTCGCAGTCGCAGTCCTCGTGGACGAAGCTGGCTGGGCTCAACCTCTCCCCGACCTACGTCGCCGCCGCGGCCGGCACGCTCCTCGCGGGCGCCGCGGCGGGCACGGCGTACTACAAGCGGCAGGAGCTCGCGGGCGGCTGGCAGTGGGCGAGCGACCATCTGCGCTATGTCGGCAACCTCTGGGACGAGGAGGGCATGCGCACAAGGATGGAGGGCGTCGTCGCCACCGGCGTCGTGTTCCGCAAGTGCGCTCCTTTCCCCCATCTGCTGAGTGACCGGGCAGTGCTGACAGGCAGAACGAAACCAAAAGCTTCTACACCTTCCTCCCCTCCTCCAGTCTCGCGCAAAAAGACCGCAACTTCTCCCTCCTCCCCGCCGCCACCTCCCCCATCAGAGCACTCTGGCGCCCCCAGACAAACACCCTGGCCAAGGACGAGGTCGACGCGCACATCGGCATGTTCGAGCCGCGCAGCAACGACGGGTACTACCAGATGGGCCTCGACGTCGTCGCCGCCGTGCGGGAGGCCGTGGACCGCTTTGCCCCCCTTCCAGCGGCGGCGGCGGCGGCGGCGGCGGCACAGGGGCTGCCCACGGCTGGCGGGGAGCTGGGAGCGCGCACAGCAGGGGCAGCGGGGGCAGGGGCGGTGGAGGAGGAAGAGGAAGAGGCAGCGGTCAGGAGCAAGGTTGCAGAGGCTGAGACGGCCGAGCCCGAAGCGGCGGCCCTGGGCCAGGCAGCAGCACACGACCTGATCGACCTCGACTCGCCCCCCCCGTCCCCGCCCCACTCCGCCCCGCGCTCGTCCCTCGTCCCCCTCCCGCCCTCGACCCCCGCCGCCTCCATCGCCAGCGCCAGCGCCAGCGCGCACACGGGGCCGCCGACGCCCAGCTCCTACCCGACCAGCGCGAGCACGCCCATCTCCGCTGTGCCGAGCAGCGCCGAGTTGTCGGATTTGCCCTGGTCTGCCAAGACCGCGTCCACGGGTGCGGGCGCGGGGTGGGCGGAGAAGGAGGAGCGGCGCTGGGCGGGCGTGCCCGTCGAGGGCATGGTGCTCAGCCCGCCGCGGGACGAGGGGGAGGGCACGGGCACGGGCGCGGGAGGCCTGTGGGAGGGCGAGGCCGTCGAGGTCGAGAATCCTTGGATGGGCAGGCTGAGGCGGAAGGATCGGAAGAGGTAGCGCTGCCTGGCTGGGCGGACCAGGGCGTTCTTACGGGAGTCTGCTACTGTAGATCTAACTATGCTGGCGTAACGTATTTCTCTTATATCCCGACGGCGCGCGCGGGTCGCTGCTCTGAAGGCCCAAGGGGGCGGGGGGCGGTCAGGGAGTCAGGAATGCGTTTATTAGGGATACATATGCGTCCTGTCCTGGCGGTCGTCTAGTCGTCTGACGGGCGCAGCACCAGGCGCATCCCATACGCGTCCTCCCCGTCCGCATCTGCCCACCGCCGCAATCGCAATCAGTGCCTTGCCTTGCTCCACCGGACCCGGCTGGGGACTCACAGTACGCCTTCTCGACCTCGCTGACCTGGAAGCCGAGCGTGTCCCTGTACAGCCCGATCGCCGCCCGGTTGCTCTTGCGCACATGCAGGCTCACGTACTCCGCCCCGTAGCTGTCCGCCATCGCCTCCTGCGCCTGGACCATCAGCCGCTTGGCGAGCCCCAGCCGGCGGTACGTGCGCAGCACGGAGATGGACGTGACGTGCCCGTGCGGCCCGTCCCCGTCCTTCGGCTCTTCCTCCATCTTGCCCAGGATGTACCCCACAATCCGCCCTTTGTGGTCTTCCGCCACGTACGAGAGCCGCGGCCACGTCACGATGTGGTACATGTCTGTAGCGCGTCAGGATCGCACAGGAGAGGAGCGGGATGCGGACGCACAGTACTTGAGGTTGTAGTTTTCGGGCAGGTTGGACAGGTTGCACGCTTGCATGCCTTGCAGATCGTCCGGCTACGTTGATAGTGAGAGTCTGGAACACAGCAACTAGTACAAAGAGCACTGACGGTTGCCATTCGGATGTTCATGATGGCGAAGGACCGCCCGGGATGCGGCTGGAGACCAAGGGATGCGCGCAATAGAGCAGGGGCTCGAAAGGCACACACAGGGTCGAAATTCAGCTGACTAAGCAATTGATTTAGCTTCACCTGCCCAGGCGTGACATTAGATTTCACATCGTCGTGGTAATATTACAATGCACTGCGTGGTATATGGATCTTGTAGACAAAACACAGGCCCCAAGCTAGTCATCCTGAGCATTCAGATTCAGCTTATCTTCAACATCGATCAGCTTGTTCTTGATCTCCTCCAGGGTGCTATTCCTACAAGCATCACCGTCAGCATGGCAACGTCGGACGATCGAGCTGGTGACCCACTGAAGACGGAGGCGCTGGTCAACTGCCGCCAGTTGGGAGCGGCCTATGCCAGAGTCCCTTAACGGGTTTCCTTTCCCCAGAACAGCGTCCTGCGCTTGCAGCCGCTTGAGCTCCGACTCGAGGGAGACGATCTGCCATTGGACGGAATCACGCCTCGTCTGCAGAGAGTTCCCGTTCCGCCCGTCAAACTCTTCCTCCATCCGCTCAAGCTCCTCGATCCACTCCGCTTCCGCTTCTGTGATCGTCGGTTGAGCACCGTTCATCATCTGCTGCAGGATCTTGTCTGCTCGCTTCAGAAGCTTCTTCTGCTCAGCGAGCGCTTGTGCCAGTCGCGGCCGCAGAATGGTTTCGCCGCTCTGCATGACCTCCTTTGTCTTCTTCTGGATGGCGACGAGTGTGCCCAATTGTCGCTCAAGCTCCTTCCGTTGCAGATTGAGTCGATCTTGTACCTTGTTCGCCTCCGCCGCAAACTGGCTCATTTGCGTCTCGATCGCCTCAGCCTGCTTGCCGAATGCACGCATGCCTTCCAGGCTGTTGTCGTTCACACGGGCATTCTTGACAGATGTGAAGGGTAGATTGTCGGAGCGAGTAAAGAGATCGGGAAGTTGGAACGGCGACCGGCCGAGCAGCGACACATACGGCAATGATCGCTTCGTCCTCGTGCCCGAGCCCTCTGGTGCGACGGAGCTGCTTAAGGTGTCCTTCTCAACCCGGAAGTTCAGCTCGGATGCGATCAACTTGAGGGACGAAGTCAATACGAGGAGACCATAGGACAAGTAGACGTCGTGAATGATCACGACACTTGTGACAGCATTCGGTTGTCTGCTGGGATCTCAGTGAGTGTACACAGGATAGGACTTGAAGGACGTACTCATGGATACTGGAGATAGTGCTGACCATACAGCCAACCTCACTGGTTTTCGCAGCCCGCAGAGCCGCTTCGACGTCTGTATCTTCTGCTGACAAAGCCTGTTGGATGCTAGAAAGCCATTTGCGCATGACGACACAGTGCACACCATAGTCGTGGTATACGTAAAGCGTGTCGGGATACACGGGGTCTTGCACGAAGATCGGGTTGTTGTGTTCTAGACGAGCCTCGAGGAAGGAGGCAGATCGAGAGGGGATAGAAGAAGCGAGGTCGGGGCTGATTCCTAGATCTATGGTTTCGTATAAAAACAAGGACGAAACTTCCTGTAGTCGGATTGACTGCCCATGACAGGACGTAAGCCACTAGTCTCCCAAGACAGTACGGATCAGCTTACAGAATCCATCGTCCACATCCCCTCTACCCTCTCCAGATCAAGACATATGTCAATCCTGCCGTTCTGCCAGGCAATGCCTAGGACGCTTAGAGGACACGACGAAGCGTCATCGAAGTACAGGTATGTGAGATCCGTCGCTTCAGGCTCCAAGCCATCATCCAGTTCTGGAGGTTCAGGGATGATTCGATAAGGTCCTTGTGCGGCGACAGGCGCTTTGATAACCGCTGGCAAGGTGAAGCCAGCTTCGCCAGGTTGGGGCCCGCTCGTGGAGGATTGCAAGTCTTCAAGCTCCTTGGAGACGGGTTTTTGCTTGCTGTTCTTGCTCTCGTGCTTCAGCTGGCGTTCCAGGGTCTTCACATATTTGAGTTGCTGCTGGTATCGGGCTTCGAGAGCGGGTTGCGGATTCGTTGTGTCATCGATCACCGCCTTCAGATTCGCCTCTGTTGTTGTAGCGAGATGCTGGATGAGATCAATTGGCAGCACCCTGTCAGAGATATCAGAGTATACACCCTCTGCCGGTATATGAACGCACGTTTGCTTGGGCATGAAAGGACAAATGGAGAAGATCTCGCCCTTGTTTGTTAGACAGAAAGCTGTCAAGGCACCCCAGTCGTCCCTTCCCTGCCCGAAGGCAAACGAAACTGCGCGTTGCGGAGTCTCTGCTGAGTATCCTCGTGACCTTCTCAGGGTTGAAGGGAGGAAAGAAACGGTTTGCTTCGGTTCGTCGGCGTTCTCGAAGATGTTGTATTCCCTAGCCAGAATATGTCAGGCCACCACCGGTGAAGGAAACGACGGGGCGCACCGCAGGATCCCATCTTCAGTGAGAACCATCAACGAGGCACCACCTTCTCCAAGCGGATGCCAGTCAATCTTTGCAAGTCGAGATGCTTTCGGGGCGGAATGAAAGTAGGGACCGATAGCGAAACATCTGGGTACATCAGACAGAGCGCGAGGCATTAAGGGGCAAACCCACCTAGTCCGGATCTCTGGGGCGATCGTCTTGGAGAATCCTGGTCGAGGGAGCACCACAACAGCGACATGATGTGCACCACCGATCGCCAGCATCTTCTCTGTGGTGTTCAGTGCCATTTGCTGGATCTCGAAGTGGACTGTCGGAGTTTCCAAAGTCTGCTCGGGGATCAGCGCCAATCTGTCAACCGAGATCGCATGGACGTACCTTGTACGTTCCCTTCCCCTCAGCACCTTTGGCCTCGACGAGGGACATGATCCTCAGCTTGTTGCGTACGGCGACAATCAAGTCCGAACCCCTCAAGCACATCTTCCTCTTCCGACCGCGCACCGACCCATCTTCCACATTGCGACCTCCAAAGGCAGATTTCTTCAACGAGCTTGTTGAGGCCAGAAGGGATAGCGAGAGCTTTCCTGATTCCTCATCGTGAAAGATGGGGTGATTTCTCAGCTCATACAGCCAATCCGACGAAGTAGACGCCATGGCGGCAGTAACGAGAAGTTCACAATGGAGACGTGGGGTGGCGAGCGACGCGTTCAGGGCCTCAGGCTACCCCGGGTAGGGTCAGCACACACTTCCAGCGCAGCTGGAGGCGAAATGCGAAACTGAACACCGAAAACCGAAAACGAGCATGGGGACTGAAATCACAACTTCTTTGTAGCAGTAGTTACGATGGATACGTGGTACATAGTCGCATTCGCACTCGCATTCGCATTCGCACTCGCATTCGCTTTTCTTCCCTTTGCTGTTGGGCGGCTCTCCCCACGCCCAGCGCCAGCGTAAGCTCTGCGTTCCTTGCGTTGCGCATTGCGCGTGCGCTACGTCCACTTCCACCATCCCCATCCCCATCCCCAGGATCTCGGCTGGACTGGGGATGCTGCGAAGGGGAAGAAGAGCGCGTTGTTCGCCCCTAAGAAATCGCGGATGTCTTGTGCGAGCTCTTGGGGGCTGTCGAGCGCCGCTGCGTATCACGAGAACTTCCCATCAGTCCTTTCCCAAAACCAACAGCGGAAGAGAGAGAGAGAGACACTCACGGAAGTGCCCGCCCCGCTCATGCCGCCTGAACCACCTCGCACCGCTATAATACGCCCTCACCCATCGCTCGGGCATTCCGAACACATCCCAGGCGAACTGGCTGACGCCCACGGCGCACTTCGTGATCCTCACCGGCGGGCCGAGGAACGCAGCGGCGTTCTCGTAGTACTGCAGGTGGGCGGTCGCCACGCTCCGCGTGAAGTAGTACAGGGAGAGGGCGATGGCGATCTGCGGGCCGGGCACGGGCCGCTGCGCGTCGCACAACAGGGGGGTGGTGTACGTCTCCCCGAACCAGGCAAGCAGCGCCAGGGGCGAGGTCGGAGAGGGCGTAGCCGATCAGCGCGGGCTGCTGCGCGCAGAGGGGGAATATCCCGCCGCCGTGGCGGAGGAAGTGGAAGGTGCGGGAGAAGGCGGTCTGCTCGGAGGGGGTGAAGAACCAGGCTATGAGTGGGCCGGAGAGGGGCGTGGGGAGGAGGTAGAGCGGGAGGTAGAGCGGGAGCGGGAGGGGCGGGGGGACCGCGCACAGGTTTAGGTGGATTGACAGGCAGTGTTGAAGGTGGTTGACCGCTAGCGCTGAGGAGATGATGAATCCCTGTTCTATGGGTGAGCGTTTCCCTGCTTTCCTCAGAGCTGAAATGAAGCGGGGGAGGGGAGAGGAGAAAGGAGGCGCACCCAGTCCCCGCCGTGGCTCGCATACCGCTCATAACCCAGTACGCCCGTCATGACCATATCCAGCACGCGCGCCGTATCCCCCACTTTCCATCCCCTCGGCGGGGCGCTCGAGAACCCGAACCCGGGCACGCTGGGGAGGACGACGTGGAACGCTTGCTCGCCTGCTGGGGGGTGCGTGAGCGAGGGGAGGAGGGGAAGGAACTCGGCGAAGGTGCTGGGGTAGCCGTGCATCATCAGCAGGGGGATGGCGCCGGGGTCGGGGGAACGAGCGTGTACGTAGTGCAGGGAGAGGCCCTCGATGCGCACTTTGAAGTGCTCGTACCTGCGCGGATGGGTCAGCAGGGTGGGACGGGAGGGTAGGTGAGGCGCACCGGTTCAGCTCGTCCTCCGCCTTGCGCCAGTCGAGCGCCTCCCACGCGGATTTGAGCTCGCGCAACGTGGACAGGGAGAGCCCGTACTCCCACCCCACGTCGGGGACGATCTCCTCCGGCAGCTCCGTGTCGGCGAGCTGGCGCTGCAGGCGCTCGACGTGGGAGGAGGGGATCGAGATCCTAAACCAGGCGGGCTCGCCGAGCGCCAGGGCGGCGGGCGCGGGCTCTTCCCCTGCGGCCATTCGCGCGAGCTAGATGGTGGGAGTCAAGCAGAGTGCTGGGAAGCCTACGAGTCGATCATGATGGGAGGTTGAGATGATGGCCGTGTTCGACGACTCACACGCCAAGAGAGGCAGCTCGCACCGCCTGGACCCTGGCAGCGGAACGGCGAACACCATTTCAATCGCCGAGACCCCTCAAATGTGTATCACCTCAGTCTTTGAGATTGCAACTTGCGAGTGAGACTCTACTGTACAAATACAGTATAAGGCCTGGAAGCGACATGGTCCTATTCCCCTTTATACTGCGGAGCGCGACCCTCCTTGAATGCAGCCAACCCTTCTAGTCGATCCTTCGAGCTCAACAATGGTTGGTAGCAGGCGCGCTCAAAGTCCAGACCAGATTCCAGCGACAGCTCGCTTGCACGAGAGATGGACATCTTTGCGGCACGCAGCGCCAGAGGTGCTGAGGTGACAAAGTTAGCAAGTCTCCCAAGGGTGCTGCACGGGTTCCTCGCACCATTCTTGACAATCTCTGCGGCCAGTATCAAAGATCGATCGTACGCCGTCTGGCCGGCCTCGGCAAGATGATCGATAACGCCTATAAGCACTGTAAGATGATGTCACGACAGAGCACGATGAATATACCGTATTCCTTCGCATCCTTAGCGGTCATCTTACGGGCGGTAAAGACAAGTTCCTTTGCTTTGGTCGCCCCAAGAAGACGGGCAGCTCTTTGAGTACCTCCAAATCCTGGAATAATGCCTAGGGCTGTTTCCGGTAGTCCGATGTTCTTGGTTTCAGCACCTGCCGTCGGAACGTCAGGATAATCAAGAGAAGGATCGGAAAACAAGTCTGACCCGCTATCCGAAAGTCGCAGGCAAGTGCAATCTCCAAACCACCGCCAAGTGCTGGGCCATCAATGGCTATCAAGAATAAAGCATCAGAATGGAACACTCAACTCATTTGTTGAATAATACATGCCAGCAATTGTCGGACACGCCAGATCTTCCAGTATACCCAGAGTCTCTCTGCCGTTGGACAGGAACATGTCGACCTCCTGCTGCGACATAGTGCGCCGCTCCGCGAGATCGGCTCCCGCACAAAACATCTTTGGCGTAGCAGACCGCAGAATGAGAAGACGCGTGCTACGATGTATTAGACTTCCGAAAGTGAGACGTCCAGACGTAGAGAAACCAGCCTAGGATCATGTCGAACATCTTCCAAGCTTTCTCGGATGTTCTGCTCAGCATCAGCATTGATCACCTCAATTTTCCGTCTAAAGGTCTCGCCTTTAGCATAAGGCGCGAGATTGCATTGTAAGTCTTCGGCTTGTTCAGCACCAGGCATGTTACGCCTGGGTAGCCTTCAGCAGCTTCAAGGTACGCTTCTCGGCCAGTCGGGTCAGTTGACAGTCTTCTCAGATATGACGCAAAGACCGATTTGTTCCCAAGGGAAGCAGTGAATACGCGTGTCCTAGTCAGGCAAGCCATCCCTATTGGTTTGAGAAAGAACAACGACTGGCAACGGCCCGCCGCAGGTCACGTCGCAAGAATGCGGGGGCGGGTGCAGATGACAGTTGCACAGCCTCATTTGCTGAAAATGGAATTCACGTGCCCCTAATTTCTTTCTTGTCTTTCATGTTCTTTTGCAGTCGTCCGACAACATGTCGGATGATGCTATCCTCTTGCAGACCTGGCCCAAGCTGTTATAGCGGGAAACTACGGATGGATGGCTCAACTCGTGGCATATCCATCCGTCGTCGAGAGCGGATCAGAGAAAGCCGCACACGGCTCGTCCCAGACTTCTCCGCAGAGGGTCGAACGAAATCAATGTTACTGGAAGACCCCAATCCTATCCTTCATCCCGAGGTCTTTTATTCTGGAAAAGGACTCAAAGCTGCATACAAGGAGTATCAAGACAATGAGAAGAACGCCACAGCCGGGATGAAGGCGAGCATTGCGACTGTCCTAAAGGAAACAGAGTTCTCTCACAATCCATTCCGTGAGTGTATTCACATGTCCAATTATCTCTCGCTAAGCTCCTCAGTCACAATGCTTGCTTCGCCAATCCGAAAAGACACTCTGTCTCATCGGCTTCTCCCTAGCGGTATGTTTCCACATCAGCTTTCTGTGAAGAGGGACCCGGATGTTGACTGAGTCTGCTGCAGATTTCATGATACGCTTGGGGCTAGCGCGCTTACCCGATGCGGCTGAGTCTGATGTGGTCTACTGGTATTCGATACCTTGGGGCGCTTCAAACGCAGAGGCTGCCGGGATGAAGGGAAAGAGCTGGTACATCCCATGTTGGAAAAGGGGCGTGAACATGTTCCAGAACGGGCTCGCCAACGGCATGCTGTAGGTCATAAGTTTAAGACTGAACCCCTATTGACGCAATACAGGTGGCCCGAGAACGCCCGTACGTACCGGTTACTGCCTGAGCAGATCTATGAATTGCTGCAGAGATCAGTGCTGGACGAGCTCGCCGCCATCAAAGATAACCTGCAGAGTACACGGGCTCCATACAGCCCGGTCGTCCGACGCTTGACCAGAGACGAGCTCCAGGCGCTTCGAGAGGGCTCCGGAGTCAGCTTGCCCGGTGCATCAGCTGTCATTATGGCCACGAGAATAAACCCGCGCAACAGAGTGCTGAAGCAGACGGAACCGTCAACTCATCAAGATGGCGCCACTCTTCCTCCCGTGGAACTCCCTTCGCTTTCACTGCCTCCTTCCACCATCGCCTACACTATGCCCGACCTCGGTATCCCAAGGCCACCTATTCCCATCTACAACAGCCTTGTACTCTTTCCCGAGGTTGAGAAGCGACAGGAGTTGATGTCCCTTCTCGCTAACATAATTCAAGCCGAGCGGAGCGCAGAACGAATGGCGGCTGCCTCACGACGAATGGCCCGCAGCAGCTCCAAGGCATCTCACGGTTACCTTATAAACCTGGATGCCGCTTCGACCAGACGCGCAAGCACAACCAACCTCCTCATCGCGCTCTGGAGGATGCGTTTGTACCACGGACAGGGATGGACAACCGACGGGGACGTTTCACCGCCCACCGAAGCAAGTTCAGAAGATACGGTGGCCAGGACGAAGGAAACCACAATGATGCAGGATGATGATTGAATGACACTACACTATGCTTCTACCTCAATCGCCATGGGATCAGCTGCATGTGTCGGTTTGTGGGGCCCCAGGACTTCCTTGCCCTCCCAGAATCGCGGCAACTCGGTGCCTGGCACGAACAAGCGCTCAACGCCCTCCTCGGTAATCACCGCCATACGAATCACACCTCCCGAAGAGCCATCACGGGACATCGCCAGCGCGAGGGCTTGAAGAGCGTTAGTGAGCGACGTGCATGGGCAGGGGAGTTACGCACTATCCTTCACGAACTTGATCGTCTCCTCCTTGTTCCACCCTTCCTGGTAGGTCGCATCGCAGTATCCGTATACGTACGTTGATCCGGATCCTATGTATAATGTTCACACCTCAGTCTAGTTGGATACTAATGCATACATACCTCCAATTGCCCACGGTTGCCTGAACAGACCGCCACCGAGAGGGATGTTGTACACGCTTGGCCCAACTTCCTTGTCCCACCCAGCACAGATGATACCAGCCGACAAGCCATCCTTATTCTCGTAGCACAGCTTCTGGAAGAGTTCGGCCGCAGCGTGCACTGGCGGTGCGGTCCCATACTGCTGACTGTTAAACAAGTTAGTGTTGAGGTAAAGCGAACGTCGGGACATAGGCACTTACGAGTACATCTGGAGGTAGTAGTGGACGATGTCGGCAATGGCCTGCGTGTCGGCGGACGAGCCCGAACGACAGCAGTACACGCGGTCGTGAACACAAGTGAGCTTGTCCGTAACGCGATTAGCCTGCATAGAGAGCTTAGCACAAGATCGAAGTTCGCGTTAGGTGACGCGTACAATATAGCTGCCCGTCGTAGTGCGACTGTCCGCGCCGATGACCACGCCGTCGGCGAATTGGACCGCCATAATGGACGTCTGCATACAACATAAGTCTTCATCCCAGTAATATCAACTTCATAGAGCTCACGCCGAGGTTCACCTCCCCTTTCTTAAGTGCCTGCATATCGACGGTGTTCATGGTGGGCAAGAGTAGAGAAGCGTACGAATGTGGACGGAAGCAATTCAGGGGACGCGCACGCCCATATGCGAGCGTGTATGCGCGTCCTCTCAGGCCTCATTCAGGGCCACCTCAACTCTCACACGACAATATAGCCTATCCTTCATCTGTCATTGCCCCACTATGGCTCCTCCTCAGCTTGTTGCTAACTGGGAGCGTCTGAAGGCTGAGGTTGTCAACCCAAAGGTCGATCAGAAGACGATTGGCCAGCTACTCCTTCAGTTAAAGGTAAGACCCCAATGCCGTTCTCGTCATGTCACTCGCTAATGGTCTTGTCAGATTGCGTTGACCGAGGCTCGTCTGCTTATTCCCAGTCCGAACTCCACCCTCGAAGATCTTGTCATTACTCGTGTGTGCCTCAATACTGTGGCCTAAGCAGCAGCTGACCTCAGGGCGTAGGCGATGTGCTAGAACTGGGCGCCTTCTGGAGCGTCCGCAATAAGGACATTCCTGCGTTCGACCGATACTTCTCTCAGCTACAGACCTTCTATACCGATTTTCGGTACGTATTGATAAGTACGTTGTCGAAGCACCAATGTTGACGTCAGCTACAGAAACCAACTTCCTCCCTCACCTCGCGAGTATCCACTCATTGGTCTGAACCTCATCCGCCTCCTCACTCAGAACCGTATTGGTGACTTCCATACCACCATTGAGACGTTGCCTCCCAGTATTCTGGGCGATAATCCGTTCATCCAGCACCCAGTTCATCTGGAGAGATGGCTGATGGAGGGAAGCTACAATAAGGTGTGGCAGGAGCGAGAAGCGGCGCCAAGCGAGGAGTACAAGTTCTTCGTGGACAGCTTGATGAAGACAATACGGTGCGCAAAGTTATCATTGTTCTTGAATCTCTGAGCTAACATGATTGCAGGCAAGAAATTGCCAGCTGCGAAGAGAAGGCTTACGACAGCTTACCGCTGTCGGACGCCATGAGCCTCCTCTTCTTCACCAAGCAGTCGGATCTGGTGACGTTTGCTCAAGAGGTGAGATTTCGTGTGGACGATCCTAGAGTTTCTCTGACCGCCTGGATTGCAGAGAGGATGGAATGTCAATCCCTCGACGCAGATCATCCACTTCGCCCGCAAAACGGAGGAGAAGATCGAGATACCGAAGGAGAAGATCATCGTGAACTCCCTGGCGTATGCAAAGGAGTTAGAGCAGATAGTGTAGACTACAATAATACCAGACTCCTTCACACGTATTCCGGTCTGAAATTCCCGCTCGGGCGTCCTCGGATCAGCGGATTAACGAAAGTCCCTGAACACGTGATTCCATAGGGGTGGAAAGCGCTGCAACGACGTCAACGCGGAGCGGCCGGCATATCCGACAGCTGGTCGTCCCCAGCTACGAAACGTTCCCTGCGACCTGCTGGCCATCTAGATCAGCTCCGCCTACTTAATCTCTAGAACCTACCATATCCCTCTCCTAATAGTCTACCTCACGCGGCTGCATGGTACCTCGACAACACCTTCGCACCGCATTGCGGGCCCCAAGATCGCGCTCGAGCACGCCGGCTCCGACATCACATCCTAGCCGAAGCATCCATGCTGGGAGGTCGCTCTCAGCAACCCAGCGACGACGATTCAGCAACTATGGTCTGGTACTGCCGCCTCCAGCACGCAAACTGCCGATTGCGAGGGCAACATGGATCGCGGCCCGGCACAACTCGTCCGCTCCTTCCCAGAATGGTATGTCGTCGATCACATTTTGATGTCGCTTACTCATTCCTGCTACAGATACCCCTACAACCGGGTATAACCAATTAGTAGAACGCGGGGTTCTAAAGAAGGACTCGCATCAATTAGAGATTGTCGCTCTCTTGCAGAAGCTACATGATCGCCTAACCACGTATAATCCCCCACCCATCCTCGCGCCTCCGACATCGACCCAATCCCTCGTTCGTCCTCTTCCTATGTCATGCCCGACGCAAACTGATATGAATATCAGTTTGGCCGGTTCTTTGGCTCTAAGCCAGAGACATCGTCCGCTGTCGACCCGATAGACATCCCTCAGGGGCTCTACCTCTATGGCGACGTCGGGACCGGCAAGTCCATGCTCATGGACCTCTTCTACGATACCCTCCCACCCAACATCACGCGCAAGCGCCGAATACACTTTCACGCGTTCATGATCGATGTGCACAAACGAATACAAGCGGTCAAGAATGAGCTGGGAGCGGTGGCGGATCCGATACCACCCGTTGCGAGGGGCCTAGCGAATGAAGGGATCGTGTTGTGCTTCGACGAGTTCCAGGTGCGCACAATTTTCCTCTCGCTCGTTCACACTAGCTAACCTACTTGTAGGTAACCGACATTGCAGATGCCATGATTCTGCGCCGGTTGATGGAGTCGCTGCTTGACTTCGGGGTGGTATTTGTCATGACCTCCAAGTACGTCTAGGCCTCCTGCACGGCCTCTGAGCTCTAACGAACCGTGAACAGCCGGCACCCAGATGATCTGTACAAGAATGGAATCCAACGAGAGAGTTTCGTTCCTTGCATAAACCTAATTAAAGAGAGGCTCATCGTGACAGACCTGAACTCCGGCACAGGTGCGCTTGAACTCTCACCGCTGCGACGAACTTCTCCTAATCGCGAGCCAGACTATCGAAGGATGTTAAAAGCTATGTCGAAGGTCTATTACTCCCCATTAAATCACGAGACACAGCAGGAGATGGACAAGTTGTTTACCGCCATCGCCGAGGGCGAGAACATCGTGCAGAATCGCAAGCTTTCCGTGTGGGGTCGGGATGTCGTCTGCCCTGAGAGCACGAGCAAGGTCGCCAGATTCACCTTTGCCGCACTGTGCGGTAGCCCACGAAGTGCGGCGGACTATTTGGAGATCACGAAGAACTTCCCTACCATCTTCGTGACGGATATCCCGAAGATGGGTCTATACCAAAAGGACATGGTGGGTACTCCGACATGGACCAAAGCATCGCATCTCTGATCCATGGTCACAGGCTCGCCGCTTCATCACTTTTATTGATGGTCAGTCCATGTACATAACTTTGCCTGAGTGATCCGGTCTGACTTCTTTCCTAACAGCTTGCTATGAGAGCAAAACCAAACTGTTCGTTTCGTCGGAAGTCCCTATCTTCCAGATCTTCTCGGATGAGGGAGAGCTGAACAAGAAGGAAATGAGTGACCACATAAGGCACATGATGGACGATCTTGTAAGTCTACATCACTACAGTGTGGCTATGCGCTTATAATCCTCTGTAGGGTCTCGACGCGACGAAGATTGGAACGACTTCCCTCTTCAGCGGAGATGAAGAGCTGTTCGCTTTTGCCCGGGCCGTATCCCGGCTGACCCAGATGGGGACGAAGGCATGGGCTGAGACAGCCGGGCAGCAAGAATAGAACTGCTCATAGAGCATTATTGATAGGACGGATGTTGTTGTATAGCACATAGAATAATTCTTGCATATCCATAACATTGGCACAACAATGCGTTTCATTATTGAGAACGCCTCGGACGACGGACGGACGCGCCGCCGCGTCACGCACCCTAGATTAGACGCGTGTAGTCGGAAGCATCCCTCCTCGGTGCTCGACGCTGCGTAGCAGCGTTCGTTCAGAGCATTGCCAGAAGGGTCAGCGCTACCAACTTGCAACCAGCCCGCTTCGCGCCGCTACGCCAGCAATCGTCGACGTCCCGTTTTCTGAGGCTCTGTATCACCTGTGAGAAGCACGCTGCTCGAGCAAGCTCGACATGGGTACGCCGGCAGCATCCAGATACGCAGCCTCCACAACTGACCTGTCTCGTTAGAGCCGGCCGTACTCAAAGGGCTGAATGACAAGTTCTACGAGAAGAGGAAGGGTGCTGCGCTTGAGCTGGAAAAGTTGGGCGCTCCCATTGTACACCCTCCTGCTCTCTGACCTTCATCTGTAGGGCCGTTCGAGACGCTCAGGCGCACAGCGACACGGGCAAGATCCACCAGATAATCGACCAGCTCTGCGACCTCTTCGCCTCCTCCAGCAACCCGTTGCATTCGCGCAATGGCGGCCTCATTGGTCTTGCCGCTACGGCTATCGCCTTGGGCGTCGAGGTGGCCCCGCATTTGGAGACGATTGTGCCACCGGTACTTGCCTGCTTTACCGACCCCGAGAGCCGGATACGATACTTCGCGTGCGAGAGCATGTACAACATAGCAAAAGTCTCTAAAGGAGAGATATTGATCTTTTTCAACGAGATCTTTGATGCTTTAAGCAAGGTATGTTGCGTCTCCGCTAAGTCAGCTCGCATTGACGTCTGTGTAGCTGGCCGCCGACTCGGAAACATCCGTTCGAAATGGCGCAGAACTACTCGACCGCTTGCTGAAGGACATTGTCGCCGAGTCCGGTCCCACATATGTACCCCATTTCCCGGAGACGGAGAAGATTCGACGAGAAAAGCAATCGGACGCTCTTACAGGCCTAGGCATAGCAATGACATCAAAAGAAACTGACGACCCGGGCGAGAACCCGGCGTTCACCAAGCAGGCATTCTCCCTGGCGCGGTTCATTCCTCTATTGTCGGAGCGGATATACGTGATCAGCCCGCTGACGAGGAGCTACCTCGTTTCTTGGATCACAGTACTGGATTCGGTACCCGATCTGGAGCTGGTGTCGTATCTGCCTGAATTTCTGGATGGATTATTGTGCGTGCACTATTCCACATCACAACGAGCATATACTGATTCATGTCTCAGGAAATACCTCTCCGATCCTACTGAGGACGTTAAAATCGCTACCGAAAACGTCCTGGCCGACTTCCTGAAGGAGATCCGGCAGATCGCACAGGTGCAAGCACAACGAGAACGTGAGAGGTTGAGGAAAATAGAGAAGGCGAAGGCGAAGAAGACAGAGGCAGAGGCGAGGGGCGTGCAGCCGGAAGAGCCAGTCACGCCGCCTCAGCGAACCAACGGAGACTCTGGATCATGCGTGTATGAGGACGAGGATGAGCTTGTGGATGATCAGGGAAGAGGCAGCGGAGGTGCGTCCTAAACACTCTTCAGTGCAGTATCTCATGCTGACCGTTGGTCTGTAGCGTGGATACCCGGTCAGAATGTCGCAGTGGACCATGCGGCAATCGTTGAGATCCTAATAGCCCAGCTGGACTCAGATCGTGCGTCCGGTCTCAATCTTGCTTCAGGAACGTCTACTAACACCTCCTTCAGACGACGAGATTCAGCAAAGTACAGCCTTGCGATGGCTGACGGAGTTCCTCTCGTTCGCAAAAGAAGTCATGGTGCCCTTCACCCCTCGCCTGATCCTCGCGGTCCTCCCAAATCTTGCGCACCATGTCCCGACGATACAAGCTGCTGCACAGACGACCAACCAGCAGCTCTTCCAAGTAATTCAGGCCCTGCCCGCCCCTGTTGTCACGCCCGACACGCCAACACCCCAGCCTTCGCAGGCGGCTTTGCCGCCTCAGCCTGTCCCCGTTGCTGCTCAACCACCTAGAGCACAATCAGTGGCCTCGACAACCCGAACGGCACCAGCTTCTCCCACATTTGATGGGACTGTATTCCCGTCACGAGCCAGTCGGGACTTGAATCGCGACAGTCTCGACGCAACTGCAACTCCTGTGCCGGGAAAGCGACAACCTACGCCATCACCTGTTCCGTCCGGCTCCCGTGTTCCCGAGCCATCAGTTGTTGCTCCCACCGATGGAAACACCCCGAGCAAGGAGATGCCGGGTGATGGCGTCCCTCCCCTGCAGACAGGCTCTCCGGCATTGTCAGATGATCTGAACGATTCACCCGACCCGTTCGACTACCAGCTTACTGTCAACTCGCTCACTGTACAGTTCATGAGCGAGCACGAAGAAACACGGGTGGCGGCTTTGAAATGGCTGCTCATGCTGCACTCGAAGGCACCGAAGAAGGTAATATTGTATTTGTCATCTCATCGCCGGTGCTGATCGTTCACCAGATTCTGGCCATGGACGATGGGACCTTCCCGGCCCTTCTGAAGACACTGTCCGATCCCTCAGAGGAAGTCATCAAGAACGATTTGCGCCTCTTAGCGCAGATATCTTCCAGCTCGGAGGAGGCGTACTTCAAGTCATTCATGGTTAACCTCCTGGAGCTGTTCAGCACAGATCGACGATTGCTGGAAACACGAGGCAGCTTGATCATCCGACAACTGTGCTTGAACCTGAATAGCGAGCGAATATACCGGACATTCGCTGAAATCCTGGAGCGTGACGAAGACCTAGACTTTGCCAGCACCATGGTGCAGAAGCTGAACATCATCCTTATCACATCGCCAGAGCTGCAGGAGTTCAGACGCAGGCTGAAAAACTTGGAATCCAAGGTAAACACCGGCTTTCCTCTGCGCCATCTCCGCTTTAACCCTGCTCTTAGGATGGCCAAAATCTGTTTTCAATACTCTACAAGTCCTGGTGCCACAACGCAGTCGCGGTGTTCTCGCTCTGTCTGTTGGCTCAGGCGTACGAGCATGCATCCAACCTGCTCCAGATCTTGTAAGGCTATCTCTGAAAAGTTCTTGTCATCGGCTGATCAAGCAATAGTGCGGAGTTGGAGATCACTGTGCACTTCCTGGTGCAGATCGACAAGCTGGTGCAACTAATCGAATCTCCCGTGTTCACTTGTAAGTGGTTCAGTCGCTTTTCACGCTGTGCCCCGGCTCACGCTTGGACAGCTCTGAGGTTGCAGCTCTTGGAACCCGACCGATACCCTTATCTCTTCAAGTGCTTATACGGCTTGCTTATGCTGCTTCCGCAAAGTACTGCGTTCATTTCGTTGCGGAATCGCTTGAACGCCGTGAGCGCTCTGGGATTCTTGCATATCGCCCCAAAGACGTAAGCGGCATCTCCAATTCTTGCAAATGTTGGCTCATACCGATACAGAAGCAATGTGGCTGCTGCTCGCTCCAAACTATCTCGAGACGAAGTGAAGTGGCAGGAGCTGCTCTCGCACTTCCGAACTGTGCAGATGAAACACGAGAAGTATCGGCGACAGGCTGCCGGGGGCGACGCTAGCCCCTTGGCAGGGCTTGGATTGGGCTCAAACTTGGCAGCCACCAGTGGAAGAGGACAGGGTCGAAGGACTGCGAACGGCACCAAGGATCCTCCCCAACTGACGAGGGAGAACTCTGGCGGCCGACCGGCTGGTGTTCTTTCTCCGCTGAACCCTCGAGCTCGAGGCTCATCGGGCGGGCAGTTAGCGCCATTGATGTCTGCTTTCTCCGGTACGCCCCGGGCAACAAGCCCCACGGCTGCGAACCCTACCAAACGACGCGGGACATTAGGTGGTCTGCGCAAGTAGTTATCATACATTATTTGTACTCGTTATGCTGTATTATGCTTCTTGATGATGAGTAACGACTTTACCCGCTTCCTGACCCGGACAACATATACTTGTATACCATGATTTGAGCCCGCCCAGGAGTCGATGCACTTATAGTGCATTGGTAAGGGGTGGGAGCACGGTGGTTGTGCTGTGGATTGCAGATCCAATGGTCATGAGTTCGAATCTCGTTCACCCCTGAATAACCTTTTTCTGCCTCCGTTTGCATTCAATTGTGCCATCATGGCCATGCAGCAGCTGCATCTGACCCGGTCTGATCGTCCTCAGCGGTGTGCAAGTGGACGGTCGATTTCAGAACGTATATTCTGTGCAAGCATAAAATGTTTGGAAAGCGATAGTACGAATGCGTAGCAATGAGACTTGTCCGAGGGACGATCAACCACAGAAAGTCAACCCTCCGTCCGTCTCATTCCGTGGAAGCCGGGACCATGCCACCTTGTGAATTTCCTGATTTTGATCGAACGTCTTCCTCACATCGGATTGGCGGTTTAGAAGATTCGCGCCGGAGTCGCGGCGGAAGCGTGGTTCTTGTGGCCGTCCCACGGAATGCCACGATGATCTGCCCGGGTGCTGGAAACCGGACTGGCTTCCAGTTGTCGAACGCGCGACGGTTGTCGAGTTCCTCTGCGGCGCTTGAGCGACGCGCATGAGAGAATCGGAATGACGAGCGGAGCCGAGCAGCAGGAATCGGGATCAGAGAGTGAATGGCGTGCCCACGCTCCGTCTGGCCCTGCTAGCTGTTGAAGATCCTCGAATGCTGCAGATCGTGCCTCGCTGCCAGTATCTCGCCTAGCGGCCACGTATTCGCCGGCCGCACATCCTCGTCGTCTTCCAGTCCATCAATTGCGTCGTCTAGGCCGGCATGCAGCGGGGCGCAGCGTTTCATCTCCTCGTCTACTAGGGGACGGACGCGGTGCAGAAGGAGCTGCTGGGCGGCGTAAGGGCCCAGGGTGTTTAGGCGGACTGAGGCGGAGAGGAGGGCGCGCGCGTGCAGGAAGAGATGCAGCCAGACGCTTCGTTCTACAGCCAACGAATCAGGAGGGATGCACAGGGTGCGAAAGAGGGCCGTACCAGCTTGCAGCCCGAGCGCTGCGGTCAGGACAGCCCAGCAAATGGGCAGGTGTCCACTGAGCTTTCCTCGTCGGATCCGCAGCTTCATCTCCACCACAAAATCTTCCATGTCCACTCCTTCCTCCTCGTTCGGGCCATTGGGCGCCCCAGGAGGCTTCGTGAACCCTTTCGAGTACAGCGTGAGGAGGGCGATGCCTTGGGTGGTCGACGCGCGCCTCGCGACATGGTTGAGCGTCATAGCCTCGTACAGTGCGTCAAGCTCCCCGAGCTTGGCCAGCGCCTCCTCAAGCCCCAATCCCTCCTCGCCGCGGATATACGCCGCCACGACAGCATGCGCATCCCGGACGAACGGGCTCGCGCTCCGAGCATAGCTCGCAACGCTGTTCCGGAGGAACTCGACGGTCCCGTCCGCACCTTGCTTGACCGCTACGCCGCCTGCGCCACCACCTAGGCCCACGCCGCCAAACCCGTGCTTGAAGAAGCTCTCGAGGCCGGCTGAGGCGACGAATGCGCCTGTGGGAAGGTTGCCGTCGGCGAGGAGGAGAAGGAGGTATGCTTCGGAGTCGTCCAGTGACGGCTTTGCGATGTTCGGTGGCGGGGTGAGCTCCATGAGATGAAGGAGGCTCTCGATGGTGAGCTGCTCCTTCACGGCCGTCAAGTACCTGTTCAAACAGCAATGATCATGTTGACATGAGATGTGGGTCCGCGATGCCGCTTCGGACTATGTTTAATGCTTCTTGCGGAAGCAGAACTTGGGCAAGGGCGACGCGCTCTTCCACGTCTGAGCCCTGAACCGTGTCCTCCCTACCGCTCACAATGCGCACACAGCTACACCTCCTCCTGCTCGCAGCAGCAGCAGCGGCAGCAGCGGCAGCAGACCTCTGGCCGACCCACCAGCGGCTAGCACCCTCATTCATCAACACAGATGTGGCACGGACGGTGGAGCTGAGCTCCCAGGCGTACGTAAAGGCGTCGTACTCCATCCAGTCGCTCTCAGATGTGGACAACGATGTGTTCTACTTGACGCTGAGCGAGGAGGAGGAGAAGGTCACAGGGTGGATCGAGGCGAAGGTCAAGGGCGCTTCGGGGGGACTGCAGGTGAAGCGGTTAGGGCAGCATGCGGACAGGTCCGTCCGCCCAGCCTTGGCTAGTGCAGACAACTGACTACCTCCAGCCTGGTCTACGTGTATGCCATCACGCTGCCGAAAGCACTGCCGAAAGGAGAATCCCTTACCCTCCTGATTGACACCATCGAGTCCCACGCCACCTACCCCAAGCCTGCATTCGCGAGCCAGGTGGACAACCACTTCCGGGTCTACGAGGCTGATGGGCTCGTCCTCTCGCCGTACGAGACCACTTCCCAAAGGCTACGAATCAAGTGAGTAGAGCGGGGATCCTATCCTAATTGTTGCTGAACGTCGTAAAGGGCCCCTACCCCCAACATCCGCTCCTACCACATCCCCCCCGCGCTCGAGGCTCTCGCAAAAGACGAGCCCGCCGTCAAGTCCGGGGCGACCGTCACCTTCGGCCCCTTCAAAAGCCAGCCGCCGACGGCTACAAAAGACTTTGACCTCGCACCATACCGCGTATCGGTCGATTTTGAGATGAACATCCCTGCGCTCACGGTGGTCTCGCTGAAGCGGACGGCGGAGGTGAGCCATTGGGGAGCGAACTTGAATGTCCAGGACGAGTATGTTGTGAGGAACGATGCGCCTGAGTACGTTGCTTTCCTGCGCCAGGTAGACTGAGATTGACAGTCCGCTTAGACTGAAGGGCCAGTTCTCCCGTCTGGACTTCCAGATGTCCCAGCACGCGCGGCGCATGTCGCCCGTGATCATCCCCGCTCTCTCCCTCTCGCTCCCCTCCGGCGCGCACAGTGTCTACTACTACGACATCGTCGGCAACGTCTCTACGTCCGTCTTCCGCCCTGCACCCAAAGCCGCGGGGCGGGCCGCGCGCCTGAGCCCGCAGAACGCGCAGCTCGACCTGAAGCCGCGCTACCCGCTCATGGGCGGGTGGAACTACACGTTCACGGTCGGGTGGGACGCGCCGCTCGGCGACTCGGAGCGGTGGGACGAGGTGAACGGGCGGTGGGTGCTCGCCGTTCCCTTCCTGACCCCGCTGCCCGCGACGCCCATCGACAGCGCAGAGGTCAAGATCATCCTCCCCGAGGGAGCGACGGACATCACCGTGCACCCGCCGTTTGACGTACCGCTCATAGAGCGCGGCCACCATATCACGTACCTGGACACGATCGGCCGGCCGGCGTTCACGTTCCACGCTGAGAAGCTCACGGAGAGACATGATGGCCTGATTTACGTGCGTCCCTTCCCTGCCCTTCTCCTCTATAACCCGCTGGTCGTGCTCACGCGTTTTTGGCGATAGATAACGTACAAAGTGCCCACCGCCGCGCACCTCCAAAAACCGCTCGCGGTCGCCGCCGCAGCGCTCATCGTCTTCTCGGTCATGTGGACGCTGAAGCGCGTCGATATGACGATCAAGAAATAGAGTACCTGCGCCCTCATGTCGTGTCGTGTCATGTCGTGTCGTAGGGTGGAGGGGAGGAGCGGGGAATATAATTTTGTGCAATCGGGATTTCATGTGCTGCTGGAGCTGCATGAGTGGGAATAGTAGGAATACATTGCGCGCTGCTTCTGCTCGGTCTGGCGGGCTGCTGCGCGTATTATAATATGCAAATATGCAAGTGTGACCGCTGCCACCGCCGCCTCTACCCACCTCGACCGTCTGCCCCACTCGCCAACAAAGGCCGGCCTGCACCTGTTCTCCGTCACTTCTATCCCAGCACCAGCTCGTAGGCGATCACGACGACATTGACGGCGATGAGCGGCACTGCCCAGAGCCTCGTATCAGCCTCACATCCACATCCAGCTCACCGACCGCCAACCGAGCAGGAACGCGAGCCAGGAAAAGAAAGAAAGAGAAAGGTGGGGCTCACGTCGTAGAAGCGTGCGGACGGCGCCGATGAGGTTCACGAGCTGGGTGCGGACGGACGGGCCGGAGCCGGAGCCGCCGCCGGAGGAGGGGTCGTTGTACGCTTGGTCGAAGCCTGTTGGGTAGGCTGCGGGGGACTGGGTGGAGAGTCCGACTGCGGGGGGTGGGGGTCAACACCTGAATGTGCTCACAGACGGGGGGCTGGAAGGGAAGGGGAGGAGAGGAGAGGGACGGACTGCGTGCGAGGAAGCGCTCTTCGTTGAGGATTGCGATTGCGTTGACGAGGAGGAGGGAGACGTAGATGAGCGTGCCGAGGGAGAAGGCCATCCTTGTATGCAGCAGCCCGGAGCTGGCTGGGTCTCACGTGCAAGAGGAGCAAGAGGAGGCGGTAAGGTGTCGTGGATTAGATAGAGTATGGGCGCCTGTGCACGACGTGTCCATACCGCTCGCTGCCCGCTGCGACCCTGTTGTCGGTGGCTGTGCACTTCTCTGCGCCGATTTCACTCTCTGCCCTTCGCGGTGTGTGCTCTGTGCTCTGTCCGCTGCACCTGCACACACCACAGCGCGATGCGACCGCCGACAGTGTTCTTCGCCGCGGGTGAGTGGTCTGGCCCGTGTTCAACGGCGTCGAGTGGACGGTGCTGACTGCTGATGATGACGGCCCAGTCGCCCGCCCGTGCCTCGCCACCACCTCCCACCTCCGCCCGCACATCCCTTCCCGCCTCCCCGCGCCTCTCCACCCCCCACAAACCCGAGCGTGCGCCCCCCCCCCCCCCCCCCCCCCTCCCCGTCCTACCCCCCCACTAACCTCTACACCAAACACCCAGTGCATCATGGTCCGACGGCCTCTCAGAGCGCCTCCGCTCCTGGATGTCCATGCGCGAGAACGCGAACCGGCAGCGGGACGCCGCTGAGCAACGGCGCGCCAGGGAGCGCGCGGCCGAGCAGGGCGAGGGCAGCATCTTCGACACGGAGGCGGTGAGGGACGTGCAGGAGCTTGAGGTGGTCGAGGAGGCCAAGGCGATCACACAGGGCCGGCCGGCCAAGGTGCGCAAGCCGGCCAAGGTGAAGAAGGCGATCACAGAGGTGCGTCCCCCCTTGCCCTGCGCTTCTGCGCTCTTCAGACCCACTGACTCCGCGCTGCGCGCTCCGCCCGCAGGCCAGATACCGCACGGCGACATTCAAGATCTCGCACCGGAAGCTCAACAAGCTCGCGAACCAGATCGGGGGCAAGCCGATCGACAGCGCGATCCTGCAGATGCAGTTCTCGGCCAAGCGCGCCGCCTCGCGCATAAAGTCGCTGCTCGCGCTCGGGCGGAACCAGGCTGCGGACCGCGGGATGCGCACGGAGCGCATGGTCGTTGCTGAGGCGTGGGTCAACAAGGGGCCCAAGCTCATGCGCATGGACATCCGGGGCAGGGGACGCTTCGGCATTAAGCATCATCCGAGTGCCAGGATGCATATCGTGCTCAAGGAGGGGAAGACGAGGGCAGAGAAGAAGGAGGAGGCGCTCAGGAAGAGGATCGGCTTGGTCAGGAGCGCAGGGTGGTACAGGGAAGACGTGCCTATCAGGAACGCACGGCCGTACTATGTGTGGTAGACATACCGTAATATCACGTCCGCGTGGCCACGATGCACACCAAGCAGATACGGAAGGAGTTGCTCCATTCCATTCCCATTTTACAACAGGTTTTCCTACAACAGCACGCAGCATCGTCACCCATGCTTCTATGTGCATACATGTACTACGCCCACGCCTACGCCCGAGCAGCAGGCAGCTCGAGCAAATGGCCCATCCGCTCCACCTTGGTCCGCAAGTACTTCTCCAGCTCCTCGCTCCGCACCACCCCGCCGCCGACGGCCGTCGCGCCCCGGCTGCGCATCTCCCACTCCGCCTCCGCGGCACCGACAGCGCCGGCCGGGTCGGGCGTCTGCGGCGCCGTGGGCGGGAAGACTATGCCGTGTTGAGGCTGGTGGACATGCGGCGCCGCACTGCGCAGCTGCCAGTCGCGGGGCACCATCGGCACCCGCTCCGTGACCTCGATGCCCTCCCGCTGCATCGCCGCCACCTTGCTGGGGTTGTTCGTGAGCAGGCGGATCCCCTCCGAGCCCACACCAAGGTCCCGCAGCATCGCCGCCGCCACACCGTACGTCCGCTCGTCCTCCCCCCGCCCGAGCGCCAGGTTCGCCTGCACGGTGTCGAGCCCCAGGTCCTGCAGGTTGTACGCCCGCACCTTCTCGAGCAGGCCGATCCCGCGCCCCTCCTGCCGCAGGTAGAGGACGATCCCGCGCCTGCCGGGTGCGTGCGCGATGAGCGAGAGCGCAGAGTCAAGCTGCTCCCCGCAGTCGCACCGGAGCGAGCCGAGCGTCTCGCCCGTGAAGCACTCGCTGTGGATGCGCACTAGTGGGCTGTCGCTGAGCTCGGTGCGGGCGGACGGGACGGCGGACGCGCTCGCGGCCGTGCGGGAGAGACGGGAGACGTACGCCCCGCGCGTGATGCGCTCCTGCGCCGTCTCGCCGTCGTGCGACTGGGTGTCGAGCGTGTGGCTCCGGATGGGGACGAACTGTTGCTTCTGCCCATTGGCCGGAGCATCGGCCTCCAGCTGCGCAGGGTCGGAGACGATCGCGAGGTGCTCCTTGCCGTCGCGGTTGTTGTGGTACACGTGCAGGAAGACGGGGCCGTATGCCGTGGGGATCCGTGTGCGTGCCATACACCTCACCTCGACGTCCTCCTCTGTCAGGCCCTCCTCCTGGACCTTGAGCGCCGCAGCGGCCTTGGCGTTCGCAGCAGCAAGGGCGGCGTTCCGCGCCGCGACGGTGAATGCGCCTGCGGCGATGTCGGCGAGGGTGAGGACGGCGGGGAGGGCCTCGAGGGCGGAGCGGAGCTGGGGGGCGTTGACGCCCGTCGGGTGGAGGCGCTTGGGTGCGGGCGCCAGCACGTCGCTCCTGCTTGACACTGGGACGATTGGGCCCATTCTCGCGCCTAGCAACGTACCCCTACCCAGTGGATATTGGAGATTGAACCGGTGCCTGGAGATACGAGCGAGTAATCGCCACAATCGAGATGTCCTTTTGCTGCGAGAAGTGGGGGGGAAAGGGTAGTGAGGTGGTGAGGGGGTGAGGTGGTGAGGTGGTGATGGTTCAGGACAAAGGGATGACTAAGTCCCTGAATGAAGGTTTCTCCGTCGTGAGGCTACCCCATCAGATCCCGCTACCCGCCCGGCGGCAACACGGGAGCCTGTGGCAATCTTCCCGCCATTGTCAGCCTCAAACCCTGATGACCCACACAACAGGCACACCATTGCTATTGGCAATGCAAATCCTACTCCCACTCTTTGTTACTCTCGGCGACCGCCTGATGGTCCCTCCCCCTCGCGCCCTTGTCCCCGATGTTAGCGCGTTTCAGAATCGCGCGAGAAACACGCGCTGCGAAGGCCAGCTCTTCTAGGGCCACTTCCCAAAACGCTCCAACTTCTCGGTTCCCTCTGTTCTTCCTCGGGCCATAGCTACCGGCCGCCCTTCTGCTGGTAATGAAACGCATCACACGAGTCCGTTGCTCTGGGCGGTGGTCCACTGGCTCCGGCACTGCCTGACAGTTGACGTACTTGGGGACGTGCCCTGCATTCAGCCTGGAGTGCGGTTCCTTTGTATGCCGAGGTTGTTCACCACTGGAGACAGTAAACATACACGTAGTGCATTTCCGGTGGGGGTGCTAATGGCCTATAAAGCTGTCCACAGACTCGCGAATATTCGGCAATCACAGAACAGCTTCCCCCTCTCCCATCCCCACCACAATCACATCTCGGCGCTGGTCGTCTACTTATAGTCAACCTTGCGTGCGAAGGGATTATTTCCTCTCAATCACGACTTGAACGACCTCCACACGAACTTGATTGACACATTCCAACGGTATCATCATGTCACTCCCAGCCTACTTCACCCACGGCAGATCATATGCTGAGCGCGATGTTGACCCCAGCCTGGTACATCCTGCGAATCCTTTCCGAGGCGAAGCATTCAATGCCGAAGACTGGGTTACCTCGTCCGCATACGCCGACGCCGCCTCGCAACTCGCATTCCCTCAAAACCCGCCATTCAACGGCATGACAAGCCAGGGACAGGTTCCTGACTTGTATGTCAGCGACGTCTACCAGCAGCAGATGTACGGCATGCCTGCCGCAACGATGCATTCTGCCTACGCCACCGCCCCTACGCTCATGGATCCAATGGGTGCGTTGATGCCTTCATCGTCAATGTCCTCGAACCAGCTGGCGCCCCCAGGATACGCATACCAGCACGACAATCAGTGTACCGTCCGCCTGCATCACAAGCGCGGCTTGGCCCCCGTCATGACGCCCACTCCTTCCCCCAGCAGCTCAATCTCCAGCATGAGCGACGTCTCGCCTGCAACACCCGCTTACGGGGCCACCCCGACAGCGGAGCATTCGTACCACCTGGTGTTCCCCGTGTCCTACTCCCCGGAGATGGAGCAACGCGACTTTTCGGCTGAAGGCTCGCTCGATCCTGAGGACCTCGAGGACGAAGCGTACCAAGGCGACGTGTGAGTGCCCCTTCATTCCGCGTCTCGGTCATAGCTGACATGACAGGTTCCTGTTCAGAAGCACGTGGATCACGCAGAATGCGAAGACCGACTACTGTGGGGTGTGCCGCAAGCGCTTCAACCGGCCCTGCGACCTGCGCAGGCACGTCGAGACGATCCATGTCAAGCGCCCAGGCAGCTTCCCCTGCCCGCGGCCCGGTTGCACCAGAGTCCTGTGCAGGAAGGACGTCCTCCAGCGCCATATCAAGCGGCAGCACGAGGACAAGGAAGCGAAGCCGAAGAGGAGGAGCTGACCGCCTTTCTTACGAAGCCTCGCCCGTCGCATCCCTCATGCTGATGATCTTGGCTACGACAAATTCATGCAGAACTCTTTAGAGCCGCCGCACTTCTGTTGACTGTTGACAATATATCTCACACCCATCTCTTGCGTACCGCGCCTATAATATGCTCGCTTAGTCGACACCTATCCTTAAACATACCGCTCCCTAATAAACATTGCTTGTCAAGCTCACAAAGTACATGGTCTGGAGGGGGGACCGTGCTGCTGTCCGAAGACTACCGCGCTACTGGGGCTGCCTCTCGAGGCGGTATGCCACTACCGACTAGACTGCACGGCCTCCCACAACCGTCTGCTGTCCGCATCTGCCGCCGGTGGCTCAAAGAAGCGACATCGTGATCGGAACACTATGCTGAATGAGTATGACACACGCAAGAATCAAATGAATGTAAGCTTACCAGTGAGGGCTCGTTGGCGTACGATCGCCTCCACCTCCCTCTCATTATGGATCATCCGCTTCTGCACGATCAATGAGCAACGATGCGATCACAACAGCGGAATCAGAATATACCTGCACCTCATCTGCGTACAGCTCGCCTCTTGTTCGCCTCTCCAGATCCTCGTCCAGCTCACCTAGTGTCGACTTGCCGGACAGCCTCTGGCGCTTCTCCTCCGCGGCGGTGTCCACCACCTGGATGCAGTAGTCTATTATTTCCGTGCGACCCTTCCACTTGACTGCAATACTCGTCAATGAGCCAATAGCTTGCAAAAGGAGCGAAAAGCACGCACCCATCAGCTCCCGCCAGAAATATGCACACGCCTCCTGGTCGTTATTCACATTGACGCCCTGCTCCCGCGCCAGGTCACGGAACTGCGCCGAGTTCCTGTTCATCCGCATGGTAATAGAATCATCGGCCTTGCGAAGATCGCGCATCAGGTCTGCTGTGCAGTCAGCACTGGCCCGTCAGAATCGTGGCCGCACTGGCCTTTGAACACGGACAGCTGGAAGCATGTCGAGGGCGTTACGTGTGCTATCTCATTAGACAAGGGCGGTGTGTATACCGCTTTCGATCCAAGGATGGGTTGCTGTCTGGACATTGTGCGGTGATACGGCGTGTAAGGAGATGTGGAGAGGAGGGAGAGCGCGTTGATGAATCGAGGTCGTTCGTCAGCCTGCTGCCGAGCGCGCCGATCCTGGATGCGACCCTGACCGGGACCAATGGCGTGTTGTAGAATCCCGATTTATTCTTTCTGGGTGTCTTCTTCGCAATGTGGCTCATTTTTCATACACTCTTGGACAGCATCACGCTTCACAGACTTTCGTCCTTCTTGGGAGCAGAAACTACTAACTATTCCTTAGCAGACTTTTGTGGAATCCCCTTTGAGAATGCCGAGAACGGAACACTCTGCCTTGAGCAGCCGGAGCCAACATCGCAGTCTTTCGAGACTGAAGTTGTCTTGTTATATTCTCAAGGTATATTTCCTTGCAAGCAGAAGATAAAAAGAACTACTGAACTACTCAGACCCTCCTACCCAGCTGGCCGCCGAGGAGTTACTGGCAGGCTTCCAGTGGCAGTGCAGAGGTGACGTAGGTGCACCAGGGTCCCCCGGATCGTGCGGGCAGTGGTGCCGCAACCGTGCGCAACTGCGCCATCCAGAGCGCCAACTCCCTGCTTTCTCACCAACCATGAAGTCCGCTATCGCACTGGCACTCCTGGCCCCATTCGCGCTTGCGGGTCCCTCCCAAAAGCCGTTCGCACCCCAGCCAGATGCCAATATCACCCTGGTCCCGGTCACGTACGTCCTGGAGTTCTTGAGCGGCGGTGACTCGCCTCCTGATTCTGATGCACAGGTTGGGCGTCATGTCCCGCTGCCCGGACGCGGCGCTCTGCGAGAGCGTGTTCGATGATGTCCTCGAGCGGGTGGGGCAGAAGGCGGCACTCGATTTGACATTCATCGCAAAGTGCGTGCTTCACAGCTTCACTCAAGCACGTAGATGTTGACCCTCGCTACCGCGCCTTAGACTGAACGATACCGACGAAACATACGGCGTGACCTGCATGCACGGCCCTTCCGAATGCGCCGGAAACATTCACGAGCTCTGCGTTATGTCGCGTTTCCCGCAAGCGACCTGGTGGCCGTTCGTCATCTGTCTAAACTACAACGGGAAGGACAAGATCGGGCGGGAGGACACGGCGCGGAAGTGCGCGGGCGTGGTGGGGATCGATTGGGAGGAGAGTGGTGTGGGGGCGTGCGTGGATGGACTGGAGGGGAGCGATCTGCTCAGGGAGAGCGTGAGGAACAGCTCGGCGATGGGCATAGAGTGCGTGCTCTGTTGCGATGGCTTGACAACATGACTGACGTTCGTGAGCAGGAAGAGCTGCACCATTCTCATCAACGGCGTTACACGCTGCATTGTAGACGACGGCAGGTGGACCCAGTGCGATGTAAGTTCTACCTCAACCTGCAACGATCCGGCTCTGATCGATCTGTTCAGGATGGACATGCGCCAAAGGACTTTGCGGCGATGATCAACAGGGAGTATGCGAAGCTAAACGGCTAGATTGGATTGTACCACTTGAGAGAGCAGGGATGTATGATATTGGAGAGCGACACCGAGAGCGAATCATTTATGCCTAATAACAATGCAACATGTCCAGTCACAACGAAGTCCAAATATTGTCCTTCGAGAGAGGAGCGAATTGGCAACACATCAGGCTGAGCACTGAACTGGCCCTTGTTGGTTGCTTTGGGTGTTGACATGAGAATTTGTTCGTGCGTCGGATAGCCAAGAGACAATTATCAAGTCTATGTAAGTCTGCAGCACATCATTGTCCTACGTTGGAAAGCGCTTCGGCGCAAGCAGCCTGGCAAGCGCCGAGCACGAAGTCGGTGCGGGTCAACACAAGGGTGCTCGGCTCCGAGAGCCCTCACCCGGAAGCAACGTCCAGCTGTGGAACGACAACTGTACAGTTTTACACGGAATCAATTCTTCTCAGCAGGATCCCTACTCATCATCGAGCTCGTCGTCCCACGTACTCGACTCGCGCACGCAGACCAGCAACATCTCCGCAATGTCCGCCTCCAACAAGATCAAGGCCTACGAGCTCCGCTCCAAGTGCGTAGCTTTGCTGGCTGTATATTGCGTGTGAAGCAGAGGCTGATACAGGTCGCAGGGGCAAGGCCGACCTCCAAAAGCAGCTCACAGAGCTCCGCACCGAGCTGGGCACACTCCGCGTGCAGAAGATCGCCGGTGGGTCTGCTGCGAAGCTCACCAAGATGTGCGCCCTGTCTTTCCTTCCTGCACGCTTTATACTGATACGCAATCGTGCAGCAACACTGTCCGGAAATCCATCGCCCGTGTCCTGACCATCACCAACCAGAAGGCGCGCCAGAACATCCGCGAGTACTACAAGGACAAGAAGCACCTGCCCCTCGACCTCCGTGCGAAGAAGACGCGTGCTATCCGTAGGCGGTTATCACACGTGAGTCGCATCTGTCGAGGGATGGGAAGGATGCTCGACGGGAACTTCCGTCCCAGAACTCCATCCGTCTCCCATCCCATCTCTCTGTATTGTTAAATCTGTACTGACTGCCGTCGCAGACTGACGCAACCGCACGGACTGAGAAGCAGAAGAAGAAGGACACCCACTTCGGCAAGCGCAAGTACGCAGTGAAGGCGCTCGAGTAGATGTCTGTCTCTGCTGTTGGGTGTCGGGCTGTGGTTGCAGCTGCATGAGGCTTGTGGGTGGCATATGCATATGTGCACATCATCTCTGTATGCGGCGTGATGAATGCTATATGAATTGCATGCATCTGCTACGGTTTCGCAGGTGCTTGAGGCTATCATGCGACTTCCGATGACTAAGTCAAGGATGCATACGACGTGGATTGGGAATATTGCGTAGATGTGGGCTGGTATGCTAGGAGTGCGAGTGCATGATGCATAAGAGGGAATTGCGTGAGGAAAGAACAGAAAAGGAGCGGTATGCATGCAGGATAGTCAAGGAAGATCGCCTAGCTCGTTCATGACCCGAGAGGCCACTTCATCCGAACGCCTTCCAACCACCTGAGATATAAGAGCTCTGCGATCGGGCTCCTGTTCCCCTCCAAAACTGGGTTCGGTGCCGGAGACGTCGACGCGAGATGGGAAAGCGGACTGTTGGGACTTGGGGGGAAGGCGATGTCCTCCCGCTCGACGATGACCACGCTCCCGTCTTCCCTCGATCCTCTTTGCCGCTGCGAGAGCTGGTGTGGAGATAGGAGCCGCATGTCCTGCAGATGCTGGCGCACCGCTGCGTTCTCGTTCAGCCCTGATAGGAGGTCGAGCACGACGCTGTAGGCCAGCTCGGGGTTCGTATCTCGCAGATCTGAGAAGCCTCGGGCGATAATCGAGAGGGAGTCGGCGTCCCGGGCGTCTATGTCGTCCTTGACGGCCTATATGCCTCGTCAGCGAGTGTCTGACAATGAACAGGAAGGAGATCACGTTTTGTAATACGGGCAAGACGACCTCTCCGACGATCGTCCTGCCTATCCTTCCCGCGTCGCTCCTCTCCGCTTCGTGCACACTTCTCCTCGGACTCCCCTCTTCAGAAGGCACTTTCCTTCTACCTTCACCTCTTTCCAGGAACCCCTGACCCGTCTGACCTCCAAACTGCCGCCCAGAGCTGCGCGGCGACCCCTCCCCCGGCAGCAACTTGGACGGCCTGACCGTCTCGTGCCCCGAACCCACATGCCCATCCACAAGGACCGTCCGATCCGGGCTCGTGCGGCTCCTTTGGCTGGCATACGAGCCGTGCCGGCTATGTCGAGGCGGAGTTCTCGGCGGCGCCTCAGCCGTGAACGGATCTGCGGGTATTGGGGCGGTCTGGGCAAGGGAGGAGCTCCCGGCGTAGGACTCGGCTGTGCCCCAGCCGGTGCTCTGCTCCCAGCTTTCCATCCGGTCCTCTTCTTTCTCCGCTCCGTCCGTACTCGACCCCCTGGCGCGAGCTGAGACCTGGGGCGGAGCACCACTCCCCAGAGCGCTCCTGACAGTGTCGAAGTCCCACCCGCTCGAGACCGTACCGCCCTCCCCCCCGCTCTCGCTCACCGTGCCGAAGCTCGGCCGTACGGTACCCCCGTCAGCGCTGCGCACCTCCTTGGCCTTTCCCTCCGGTGGCGTGGCCCTCGCCTTCCACTCCGACAGCCGCCCGATCAGCTCCGTCAGGTAGGACGCGCGCTTTGCCCCGCGGACGAACCTATGCTGCAGCAGTTCCTTCGCCGTCGGTCGCGCTGTAGGGTCCTTGGTCAGGCACCTGGCAACAAAGTCCTTGAACTCCTTCGAGAACTGCCCTTCGAGCGTCGGCGGGGAAGCCTTGGGGATGAGGAAGAGCACGCGCATCGGGTGGTGTTCTGCTAGCGGGGGTTCGCCGAGGGCCAGTTCGATGGCGGTTATCCCGAGTGACCAGATGTCGGCTTTGCTGTCGTATCCGGATTGGAGGATCACTTCGGGCGCCATCCAGAAGGGCGTGCCGACGAATGTGTGCCGGAGCGTGGCAGAGATCTGGGCGGCGACGCCGAAATCCGCTGTATGCCGGTCAGGTTCTAGTTCACTCAGCTTAGGAACGATGTACGTACCAAGCTTCACTTTGCCTTTGGAAGAGAGGAGGATGTTGGCGGCTTTGATGTCGCGATGAATCAGCCCTTCGGAGTGGAGGTAGTCCAGACCAAGCAGCAGCTCGCGGCATACAACGGCGATATGCTGTTCTGGGAACGGTCCAGGCTTGAGCAGATCCAGACAGGAGCCACCAGCAAGGTACTCCATTACTACACCACATATCAGCACATCTGCATGTAGCAAGCAGAGACATAGCGCACCAATCCACAGCTTATACCCCCTCACAAAGCTCCCATAGTACCTCGTAACATACTCGCTATCGCACAGCGCGAGGTGGGCGATCTCCTGCTGGATCTCGCCAATATCGTCCTCGCTGCTCTCCAGGTCGATCTGCTTGATCGCCACCACCTCGTTGCTCGTCACATGCAGAGCCTTGTACACGGTACCGAAGCTGCCGGTACCGAGCTTCTCTAGAAGGGTGTATTGCGTGGCGGGGTCGGTGTGGGGCGAGGGGGAGGGGGAAGGGGTGGCAGGTGCGCGGGTGGTGCGCGGCGTTCTGGGGGAGGAGACGGCCCCGGTGGACTTGGTGCGAGGAGGTGTAAAGGGGAGGGACCGTGGTCTGGGGATGGATGGGGTGGACGGGGTTCGTTTGTGTTGCTGACCCAATGTAAATCAGTGTCATTGCAGAAGGACGATCTGGCAAGCAAGATGCTCACGAGCATGGTTACCGTGCGCCGTCGGACTGAGTCAGAAGAGGAAAGTTACAGGATATATTATAGCGTCAATCGAATTGTCAGAGAATGAGCGGTCATCAGAGATGCATAATGATACGGAGATTGACAGAGATTGCAATGCGCTAGTCAAACTACGGGCGGCAGGGCGGCAGGGCGGCCTGAGGAAGCACACTCAAAGGGAACGCGACGCGCCCAATCTGAACTACCACGTGCGGAGCACGTGCACCAAGAAATAAACTACTTGAGAGGAGAGTTGTGGTACTGAATCGGTCTTTCCCAGTCGAGCTTTACTGAATTTCTTGGTTTTATCCTTATACTCAAGCCAGCAACATCGGTGTTTCTGCATTTGCACCGGATCAAACCCCCCTTATACTTCCAGTAGGCACCTATATCCTGGCCAATCCTGATCCCTGTCCACCATTCCGTCTATGCTTTCTTCACATTAAGAGGAGACACCTTGTCTGCCTTGTCTACACACTCTAGGAAGAGGTCGATGAACTTGGGCACCTGCGTCAACCGTCAGAACAGTACCGCTATGACGGGCGAGAGCAGCCACCCACGTCCAGCTTCTCAGTCAGGAGGATATTCTTCCCCGTCGGCCCCCAGCTATCATCGCACTTCCTATAGTCCCACAGATCCACGACCGTCTCCCCGGCCGTATACAGCCCCGCGAGCTCCACATCGACCCTGTACCTCCTGGCCTCGAACAGCTCCGGCCTCGCCACATACACCATCGCGACGGCGTCATGTATCGGCGGGCCGTCAAAGTCGAACACGGCCTTGTACGTGCTGGCGAAGAAGTGGATGAGCGTGTAGAGGGTGTGGCGGAGCGGGGAGGTGGGCACGGAGTCGAGCGAGACGTGCGCGGAGGTCGGGTGCGCCCGCGTTACCAGCTGCGTCACCGCGTCCTCGTCGAAGATCGCCGTGTGCGTCACGTTCAGGGGGACCATGACTTTGGGGATGGGCAGGTCGAACACGATCTGCGCTGCCTCGGGGTCGCAGAGGATGTTGTACTCTATGCGCCGCATCAGCCGTTTCCCACTAAGAACAGCCTCATCATACGCACCTGCGACAGGACTGCGATTCCCCAGCCCGACCCCGCCGCCCATGAACACCACGCTCTCGACCTTGTCCACGAGCTCCGGATACGCGCTAAACAGCGCCGCAGAGTTCGTCATCGGCCCCGTGGAGACGAGGGTCAGCTTCCCCTGCACGGCCCGGAACGCCTCGGCCATAGCCTGCACGGCGCCCTTGGCCCCCGCCGCCTGGTGGCGCACCTGCACCTCCTCGTGGTCGAACGCCGCCAGGCCCTCGGTGCCCCCCAGCCCGTGCGCACCGTGGATCTCCGCGTCGATGCGCGCTGCGCGGATGAGCGGCTTGACCGCCCCCGGGTAGGCGGTGATGTGCGCGGGGGCGGCGAAGGCGTGCAGGAGGCGCACGGCGTTCTGGTATGTGTCGGTCGCATTGGTGTTGCCGAATACCTGCGCTGCTCTCAGCGCGGTGTGCTTGGGCAGATGGGGAGGGGGCGTACGGTGGACACCCCGATCAGCTCGATCTCGGGCATGTACAGGCCCATCAGCAGAGCGATCGCATCATCATGCCCCGGATCGCAGTCCAGCCAGACCTTCTTCCTCTGAGCCATCCCAATTCCCGTTCCCAATTCCCAAAGCGCAATACCACAACGCAGGAGTAAAGACCGTGAGTCAAACAGGGAGGGTTAATCGCTCGTGAGCGGGGGGAGCTGGAGCTGGAGCTGGCACACGACGCCCGGCCGGCGCTAGACGGGCGGTGCGGTGCCGGGTGCACGAGGCCGGATCCCCCCCGCGCGCGTCATGTCCAACGCGACGCGCCCGCGCCCTTCCTCCCCCCATCCCTAACCCACGGTCCCACCCCAAACCCAAACACGATGGTCGACTTCCCCGCCAAACGCTCTGCGACGGAGGACAAGGTCCTGCCCAGCACGTCGGGGGATAAGCCGTACAACCAGTATGTCTCCCTTTCCTGATCGGCGCGGAGAGGGGCTGATGGATGAGGGGAAGCGTGGATGACGAGGTCACTACGCGGCTGCAGAATGTGCCGAGGGAGATCCGCAAGAGTGCGTCTGCTACCCACGGCTGCTGTAAAGCTTGCTAACGGACGGGGTGGGATTGTGTTGCGTTGCTGTTGGATGGGCAGGCGTGACGGAAGGCTACCGCACCCCGCTCGCCCTCCCGCGGCCGGCGGACAAAGACCTCCCGATCTTCCGTTCGCACAGGGACGACCTCGTCTGGACGTTGGACCTTATTTCCCCCCAAACCGTGCGGGAGAAGGAGCTGCGCCCGCTCTATGAGCGGCTCGAACGCGCGGGCCCCGAGGCTGCGGGGGAGGGGAAGCTGTTCGCGATGCCTGGGTTTCCGGGGAGGAGCGGGGAGAAGAAGAGGCGGATGGAGCGGGAGACGAGCCCGAGTAGCTCGGCGGGGAACTCGCCCGTTATGAGCCCCGTTGGGGGAGGGATGGAGCTTGATGCGCTGGCCGGGGAGGATCTGGATGTGGACATGGATGCGCCTGTGCCCCTGCCCGCACCCGCGCTGCTCACCCCGCAAGTGCAGGCTCCGCTCGGGAGGGAAGGACGGGAGATCCGCCCCCGCCCTAGGAGGAGCATGAAGAACGTGCAGTCTGCACCTGCGGGAGGGCTCAAGTTTGGAGGTGGGAGCTGGCCGCCTGCTGGGGAGGGACAAACGGGCCTGGCGGATGTGGACGATGAGCCGTGGAGGGAGGTCGACTTTAGCGCGTTTGCCCAGCAGGTGCCGGAGTGAAGGGCTGTTGCTGTTTCCTGCCTTGTGCGATGCGATTCCCTACCCCGTGTTTCGTTGTGCGATTCCTTGTTATACCTCTGTTACGTCCATAGTTGTACGACGGTAGTGTACACTGATGCGATGCGTCGAATTGGGATGCCCTGACTATGTAATAACACGACAATGACCGTCCTTTGGTTGCCTGCCTCGGACCGTCTTCGGCTCCGGGTGTGGGCGATGCCGGTTCACGACGCCCGAACGGGCCGCGAGGGCCCCGGGGTGGAGAGGGCGAACACCCCGCATTCCGGCGTGTGCGCGGGGACACTTATACCCGCCGCCGTCCTCCCCTCCACAGCCAGCCCGCTCCTCCTCCTCCTCCTCCTCCTCCTCGTCGGCTGAACAGGGTAACAACTCGCAGCAACCATGCGCCTCCCTCCCGCGCCCAGGCAGTCCATCCTCTCCCTCCTCCGGCACGCACAGCACACAGCCTGCCCATGCCACGCCTGCCGCTCAGCCGGCTCAGGTGTCTCCCACGCCCTCGCAGGCGTCAACCAGCTCCGCCGCATGGCCACGCCCGTCGACGGCGTCGCCCTCCCCCAGAAGGAGTACGCGTTCGAGGTCGCTGCCGCGAACTTGCGCTTTGGAGAGGGGGTCACGAAGGAGGTCGGGATGGATCTGAAGAACATGGGCGCGACCAAGGTACGCCCCTCCTCCCCCGGTCGCATACAGCACTCATCTGACAGTGCACACCCAGGTCGGCCTGTTCTCGGATGCGAACGTCGCCCTGCTCCCGCCCGTGCGCATGGCGATCGACTCTCTGGAAGAGAACGGGGTGCCGTATGAGCTGTTCACCGACGTGTCCGTCGAGCCGACCGACGCCTCGTGGCGCCGCGCGATTGACTGGAGCAGGCAGCACGATTTCAGCCATTTCCTCGCGTGAGTTCCTGCTGGAGGACGCTGCATTGAACCCAGTACTGAACTGTGGATAGGGTCGGAGGAGGCTCGGTGATGGACACGGCCAAGTGCGCGAACCTGTATGCGCGCCTCGCTCCTTCCCCTAGCGCAGGAATCTGACCCCTCACGCAGCTTCACAGTCTACAAAGACGCAGACTTGTTTGACTTCATCAACGCGCCCGTAGGCAAGGGCCTCCCGATCGGGAAGACGCTCCGCCCTCTGATCGCCGGTCCGTTCTCTCTCCATCTCTATCCCTTCCTTCCCTCGCTGACCCGAGCTCGCTCCGCTCCCCAGTGCCCACCACCGCCGGTACCGGCTCCGAGACGACCGGCACGGCGATCCTCGACATCCCCTCGCAGAAGTTCAAGACGGGGATCGCGAACCGCGCGCTCCGGCCGATCCTCGGCATAGTCGACACGCTCAACACGGACACGTGCCCGCGGCAGGTGCACATCTCCTCGGGCCTGGACGTGCTCTTCCACTCGCTCGAGAGCTACACCGCCATCCCGTACTTCGAGCGGACGCCCCGCCCGGATAACCCGCTGAAGCGCCCGGCGTACCAGGGCAGGAACCCTATTAGCGATGTCTTCAGTATGTGGGCGCTGCAGCAGACAGTCAAGTACCTGCCGAGGGTCGCGAAGGATATGGGGGATAGGGAGGCCAAGAATCAGATGCTGTGAGTCTCCTCTTTGGGTCGAGTGGAAAGAGCTGATGAATTTCCGCAGGTTGGCCGCCACTTTCGCCGGTATCGGGTTCGGAAATGCTGGTGTGCATATCTGCCACGCTGCTTCTTACCCCGTGCGCATCCTCAGTACTAGTGACCTGAAGTAGTTTGTTGACGTTCCATCAGATCTCTGGCCTGAACAAGACCGGCCCCAAGTGGAAGCACCCCGAATACCTCACACCCGGCCCCATCATCCCTCACGGCATCTCCGTCGCGCTCACCGGCCCCGCCGTCTTCGAGTTCACCGCGCCCTCCGACCCTGGCCGGCACCGCGAAGCAGCGGCGGTCTTCGCCGGTGTCCCCGTTAGCGACCCGTCGATCGCGCGTGTGCCCGACTCGGACGTCGGGCAGCTCCTCTTCGACAGCATCGCAAAGTTCCTCGACTCGCTCGGCGTGCCGCGCGGGCTCCGCGCAATAGGGTACAACGAGTCGGACGTGGCCGCACTGGTGGAGGGCACACTCCCCCAGCGCAGGGTGCTCGACCTCGCCCCTGGCATCGGCGACGTGCCCGGCGAGGACGGCAGGGAGCACCTGACGCGGATCATCACCGGTGCGTAGTTTCTCCCTCTGCGCTCCCGCGCGGCCCGCGGCAGAAGCTGACGAAAGATGTTCTAGCGTCGCTCGAATACTGATCGGCTTCCCTCGCACCCTGTTTCGCCCGCCGGCATGCTAGCCTGCGAGCAGCTGTGGGCGCTCGCGTGTCCCCACGGCCGGCACCGAGGTCAGGGTCTCGAGCTCGAGAAGGACGGGGCAGAATTGGGCTACTCTGCCCGCAATCCCGGACATGTGCTAGTGAAACTCGGGCTGTGCACCCCAATCGCTGGGTTAAAGATTATGTTGTGAATTATCCAGTGATGCGCAGATTGTGTGATCCCAGGGCCGTCAGAGCTCGCTAGACTCCCGTCAGACAGCAACCATCGAGCCCCGCTCGCTTCGTCTTTTTCCCAGCTCGATCTGCAGACGCTGTTCACCATACCGCGCAAGCGAGTGAGCATCCCCTCGCCAGCTAGCATGACGAGTGAATTGCACCCTGCAAGGGTGCGGCCGTTCATATTGTTCATTTGATTGATTGATCGAGGCGCCCGTGCATGACGTTTGGTTTTTGGCCATGCGTCCCGATCCGCCCGACCCACAGTGCGCAGCACTGCCCTTGTCCCTGAGATCTGCTTCTAGCGGCCAACTCTCTTTTCTCCACCAATAACAACAAGCTCTCCCCATCGCTTCTGCCTCGCTTAGCGGGGTGAAAGGGCAGCGGCCGCATCCTTCGCTTCACTGCCACTCATTGCACGCTAACGGCCACCTGGGTCGTTCTGTTGCGTTTCCTTTCCTGGCCGCCCTTCCCGCGTTGCTGACCTCGCCCCGGCCGTCTGGACTATGTGCCCTCTGTCTTTGCCCAATGTCTCAGCCGGAAAGCGCCCATGTCTAGCGCACTCGTGCCCGCACTGAATCTTCTGTGGTGGGCTATGCCGCTCTCTGTCACTGTTTTCCTCCCGTCTCGCATGTGCCAGAGCACGACTCGAGCGGAGTTTACGGCAGGGCGAGATGCTGCAATAGACCGCACGCGACCTCATCTCCTGTCAATCGAGCTGCTTTTCCGGCCTCGTATGTTGCACTGGTTTCTCCAGTCGTCCGCTCGGTACGCACGCTGGCATCCTCGGCCTTGCCCAGACCGTAGGACCTTCGCTTGGAGAGTTCTGAATCTCCGTCTCCAGACAAGGATCCCTCCCTCCCCCGCGTGCCAAAGAAGCTCGGAGGAGAGCCAACTCCGTCATTGCCCTCCTCGATCCTGTTGGTCATTGTCAGGTCTCCCGTGCCTCCGGCTGGCCTTCCTCTTGTGCGTTGAGGATTCCGCACGGTGGTTACTCTCGCCGTTCGCTGCCTGCCGCTGCCTCGTTTGCGAAAGCGCAAACAGTCGATGTTGAAGCGGGATCAGCAATGAAGTTTTGACCGGGCTTGGACTAGCTCCGACTAGCCCGTTGCATAGAAACGACGATGGCTAGCATTCATTCTGCAGCGGCGACACCTTATCATCGTTCGCGGCTGATACTCTGTGGCAACCAGAGTGTATAAAGCTCGTGGTGACTTGTCGTTAACCAGTCATCAGCTCCTCCTACTACAACCAGCAATACCCTACAGTCTCACCTAATACCTCGACGACTACACTACACTTCGTCACTAATATCGAACTTGCATACCCTACAACCACAGCATTCAGCAGTAACTCAAGTACCCCAAAACAACCCATTTCCAACCAACCAAACATGTCTGGCCTTCGCCCCTTCTCCATCCTTTCGACTCGTATCTACATCCGTCGCTTCCTTCTCGGCGAGGTTGACAACTACGCATCCATCCGCAACGACCCCAACCTTCTGCAATTCATGCCGTGGTGGGCTCCTCTGAGCGCCAACGACGCTTGGACCTCTATCACCCGCCAAGCGGTGGTTAATCCTGGTGCTATAAACGTCGAAGCACACATGGCTGTGGTTGACCGCCAGACCAACGCAGTCATCGGCATCTGTTCCATCAAAGTGGATCCAACGGGTCAACAAGCCGAAATTGGCGTCATGATCACGCCAGCGTGGCAAGGCCGCACATACGAGCAAGAAGCGATCCGTGCCCTGGCCAACTGGGCCAAAACTGCCGCTGATGGGCCCAGGGCGCGCCGGTTAACAATCACCGTCGATGCTCGCAACACCGCCGCTCTCACGGCTTTCGGTGCCGCTGGATTCGCGATGGTCTCCCAAGGAATGTGGGCTGGCAAGTTCCCATACTACATTGTGGCGATGTGAGATGGACTCGATTCATGGACTTGACCATCCTTCTGACTGCTCCGTCAGGGATGAATGATGTAGTTTGACTTTCCCTCTACCTTACTTCTCACGCTAACTTCTGTCGGACACTTTTGCCCCTCTCTACGCTTGTCTTCTAATCACTCCTTAGTCTATATGCACTACATATTTAAATCTTCCTTACAAGGCGTGCAATGCAATCAATCGCTCGTTCAACGTTATCTAATGGACAACAGCCCCGACGGCGATCATATACCCAAATTGTGGCTGCTGGCTGTCCTCGTCTCCCTACTGCCAGATCGGCCAATCGCCTTGTATGATCCGCAGGGATGTGTTGAAAATGACATCAGGCAGCCACAGCTCCCAAAAGTTCCGCATTATGGGGCACGGTAAAGGAATAAAATCCGCGTGTGATGCCGTCAAGTTTCTGATGTTCATTACCTACCGTAGCTTTCCCATTGAAGCTGCACGTTCTCTACTCGTTTGTGTACAGCTTATAGTGGAAGCCTCTTCGGGTGGAGAACGGTTCGTCGCAATATTCTATTTGGCACACGTGACCGCCCGGACGGTGTGCCGTGCGGCCGCTGTTGCTCCGAAGGCCGGTCGGGACCTTTGATTGGGCTGTGATGATGATGACGATACCCACAAAAGCTGTCCCCATCTTTCATAATTATGACTCCCGCGGAACCGGGTTGCATGGCACAGCGAGCGACAGTGCCATGTACTGTAGCTCAACGCGATTCAACGGAGCGCTGGCTCGTGGATACTACCACTCTGCTCCTGTTCTTGCCTCAGACATTTTATTTTCTGCGTGGGAATCGCACAGCAACCTCCCGCCATACCGGCGATGGACTTCAAACTCCCTTGAGAACAATACTGCCGACTCCGAGCCTTCATGTCCGAAACTGATTTCTCTTTTTCACGGGATTCCTGAGCCTCAAGCGCCCTTTCAAGGCGTCAATGCATTCCAACAACCGATGTCTCCCTTCCCATTCCTGCGGTGCACGGCGCTGTCCCGCGCTCGATTCGCTCCGGTCAGGATGCAATGCGGAGAAGATTAATGGTCTTTCAGCAAGCGGGACTCTCACAAACGTTCCTATTGTGGACACCCCGGTACATCTCGAAAACCTGCTGGATACACCGGTAATGCAAAGAGGCTCCTCGCAACTAGTGCGCCTGCGATTTGCTAACTGTAGCCTCTCCGAGTCAGTCTCCCTGTTCCTTTCTGACACAGTGTACCGCTGTGCCGAGCGCTCCGATCGTAGTGGGTGTGTCGTAGTTACGTCCACGCTTAAAAAGGTGGACATACAACTCTCAGGTCCAGACAGAACACAACACCACAGTCGTCTCAGACTCTTGGAACTTCAACCTACAACGACTCTTCGCTCTTGAGCTTGCCACGCTTCCAACCCTGAGCCCCGAGCCTCCCGCCTGATCCAATGTCTCGCCCCTTCAACCTGCTCAGCTCTCGCTTGCAATTTCGTCGTTTCGTCGTGGCTGAAGCTCCCGCTATTATGACCATCCGCAATGATCCGAATATTCTCCAATTTCTTCCATGGTGGTCTCCTATGACACCTGAGCAAGGCTGGAGCTACATCACGCGTCAGAGCCAATGCGAACTCGGGGTACCAAATGTGGAAGCGCACCTGGCAGTTATAGAACGGCAGACATCAGCACTCATCGCAATTTGCTTCCTCAAGGTCGACTCCGCTGGTAAACAAGCAGAACTTGGCTTGATGCTCGGTACGTCGTGGAGAGGAAGGGGATACGAGCAGGAGATTTTCCGGAGCCTTGCTCTTTGGGCAAAGGCGGGAGGTGATGGACCCAGGGTGGAGCGAGTGACTATCAGCATTGATGCAAGAGATACGGCTGTGCTGGCGGGCTCTGGCGCGGCTGGTTTTGCCATGGTGTCGCAGGGAACATGGGGCAACCAGTTCCCTTATTATGTGGCGGCCATGTAGGCTTCCTGACGCAGTCAATCCTCGTTTGAACATATTTATAGTGTTGTATCTCACTGAGCGAGCGGCTTTATCCTGTAATGATTGTATTTATTGCCAGTATTCCCAAAAATTCTGCAGTCATTCCTCCTTCTTTCCGTTGTTTGGGCACATTTACTGCGAACTGTCTATGCATGTGAAGTAGTTCCCAATGAGCTCACATGCTTCCCTAGGCCATCTCACTATACGATTTGGCGTCAGAATGTGTGCAAAGAGACTAAAAGTCTTATAGAGGTCTGTGCGTTACATTCAAGGTATGCGCTGAGGAGCGAGCGCTACCGACCAACATTCACGTGGTCTGCCCAAAGGGACCCTTGGGATCCACCGGCGCTAGCTGTTTCGGTTCGAGGCACGCCACCACGGTAGTTCCGCTGGCAGTTGTCACTAATCTGTGGCGCAGGAGGTGCTTCTGGAAGTCAAGTCTCCAGCGACTGATCCCGCTCTTTCCCCTGCGGCAGGCCGAGGAAGCAGGAGTTGGCCCCAATCAAACATCGCCCTGCCGAGCCAAGGCATCTCGCTCAGGCTGGCGCCAGTGGCGCTTAATTCCTCGTCTCCTCGTAAGGACTCCCAGAACCTCGGGCCAAGGGTCGAAAAAGGGAAGTCAACGTGGACGAGTTGTATTTTTATCCAGACCTCGCTCACGTCATACTTGAAAGATACGTGTTGTCACGTTTGCCAGGCGCCTAACCGAGTGGCGAGAGTATTGCCGGAGCGTGCCGGAGCGCCCGTCCGCGGACAGTGAATGCGCTCACCTCATTCTGCCATCCCGACATCCTCTGCTTGGGACTTGCTCAGAAGTCGGAGCCCCTACATTGCTCTAACCGTAAGATAGATGCGCGTCGCGTAAGACTTGAGTTGTGCGGCGAGCGCTCCGCTGGCGCAACGGCATCCAAAGATGTCAGTTGTGCGTGAGAGCAAACGCGCCTTTGAGCGGCGACCTTTCGTGTATAAAATGACGAGATAGGTCGAATGAGACCTTACTTTCAAGCGTTAGCCTCAGCACAAGTGAGCTCCTATCGTCCTTCCACATCGGCCCTGCACCAACCATTGTCCCCAACGAAACCCTCGTTGCATCTTACATCCAGCCTACGCCTCAGCTGTACGCAACACCCCTGAACCATGTCTGGCCTGCGTCCCTTCAAAATTGAGACACCCCGTCTCACCATCCGTCGGTTCCTGTTGGGAGAGGTCGATCATTACCTGCACGTCCGCAACGATCCCTCCGTATCCGAGACGCTTCCATGGATCGCGCCGCTCTGCCCTGAAGACGCATGGGCATTCATGACCCGGCAGGTGGTCATCTCTCCTGGCGCACCCAACGTCGAGGCACATCTCGCGATCACGGATCGAGAGCGAGGGTTTGTGTTGGGCACTTGCTTCGCCAAGATGGACGTGTCGGGTCACGCCGAGGTCGGGGTATTACTGGCACCGCAAGCTCGAGGATACGAGTTAGAGCTTGAGGTCGTGAAGGCCCTGCTCACATGGGCGAAACACGCAAGAGATGGACCGAGAAGCAAGAAGGTTACGATCAAGGTCGATGCGAAGGACGATGCAACCCTCGCCTCGTTTTCTGCGGCTGGGTTCAATATGGTCAGCCAGCATCTCTGGCACGGCAAGTTTCCGTATTACATCGTTTCTGCCTGATCGAACATTGTCGGCTGTCAGACTGTATCACCAGCATTAGATATTGGCTGTACAATCCTTGATAGAACAAAGAAGCGTACCTAGGGACCGTTAGGGCTGCCAGCGAGCGCCCAAGAATCAAGAATGAGGTCCGGAGGATCATGCCGATGCCTCAACGCGAGCATCGAGCCCGCGCCACGGCGCAGTCAAGCGCCCTTCCCTTCTGTTCCGCTCAAGCGCTCAACGAGCATGATTCGAACATTGTGGATAACTTCATCCCTTCAACGTAGCGCGCACCGCGTCACGGGCATCTTCCCATAGGTCGCTCTGCCCCCATACACCTGCAACGGCCGCAATGACAAGCCAGCACGCCTCTCTTTCCCTCTCCCGCACGGCCCGCTCCTCCGGACTCTCGCCTATCGCCAGCGCTACCTCTTCACCGACTTCCCAGCTCTTCACCAATACCTCCCTGCAAGCGCGTGCGAGGGTCCGCAGCGTGTGGATTTCTCCGCTCATGAGCCGGTCGTCCAAGTGTCCCAGTAACGCAAACAGCCACTGGGAGAACATGGGCGGCAACGCTGGTTCGAACGGAGAGGTAGGGTAAGGTGGTGGGTGGGGAGTGGGAGGGTGAAGTGCAGTATTCAGCCAGTGGCCGAAATACATGAGGAGGTGGAGTAAGCCCTTCTGATCAAGGGACCGCAGCAAAGCGGTCGTCGGGGACGTGCACGACTCCTGCGTCCCTGCAGATAAGGACAGTACCGGGGACTCCATGCGTTCCGTCGAAAGCTCGTCTGCAGCATAGTCCAGGCCCGGCTCCGCGGGCTCAGTCTTCATCGATGTAGCGTCCGCAGTGGGAGGCCTCGCCTTCCCTGATGCAAAGGGATCCTCCCGGCCGGTGATGAAGCTCCACCATTTCGCCCTATCCGTTACTTTCGGGTACCGCGGTGTTGGAGTAGGTCCGACGTATATAGTGGGTTGTTGGACGTTCTGTTGCGGTATTACTGGACGATTCGGGGGCAATGAAACGCAACGTACCTCACGGAACCTCCTGAACCCTGCAACGAACATCTCTTTCCACTCTTGGCTAGGTACTCGGCTAGGTCCATCAGATGCACCAATGTCGTCCAGCACGTTCGCTGGTAGGGGAGCCCGCTCGAGTTTCGCCTTGATTGCCTTGGCCTGTTGGACCCATGGTGCCGGGGCGATACCGCTCGGCGGAGGGACAGAGGGTGCCGAGGTCAACCAGGGTAGTTTAGCGTAATCTCGTCTATGCAAAAGAATCAGAACCTAAAAGCTTATCATGATAAGCAAGATAGAGAGATACCTGACGGTGAATAGGTACTCCATCCCGTCCTGGGGTACACCATCAAAGTCGGCTCGCATGGTACCGGCAACCGGGAGGATCTGTCGCTGCAGTCCTGGCTCGGCCATGCCTTCCCCATCGCCCTCGTGGTTGCCCCGCTTGCGCTTGAGGTTGTTGTGCTGCATGGTGGGTATGTTACCTGCGACGACCTGCAGCCCGAACGCGTTCGCAGGCAAGGGTCGTGCAGTCACCAAATTCCAAGTGAGGCCGCGCGCCTCGGGAGCATTCCCGATCCGGCATCACCCAAACTACCTCCGCTCCTTCCACACCTCTCCAGCTTAGAGCTCGCCGACCGCATTGGGCGACTACCGACGTTCTCGAGCGAAGCATGTCATTGTCAGCCTACTCTGCCGCGCACAGGCTGCGCGTCAAGACGCTGTACAAGGCGATGTTGAAGGACGCCCTGGACTGGACAATCCAGAGGGACATCTGGCGCATCAAGGCGATCGAGATCAGAGCAATGTTCGAGCGTAACAGGTGTGTGCTCTCATGCAGGTCGCTGCTGCCTACACATGTTGTTGGGAACAAGAACAGTTTGCTTTGGGGTCATGATGGGTGCTGATTGTGTCTGTCCACAGGAACATCCAAGACGCGCGCCAAGTCGATATCCTCATGCAGAAGGCAGAGGCTGACTACCAGAAGGGAAAGCACCCAGATCCTCAAGTCTGTAAGTTCCGCTCCCTCCAATTAGCATGGATTTAGCCTGACTGAAATACAGGGCCTCGCTACTTTGGCGGTACGAGATAGTGCGTGATCTCCTCAAATGCATGGAAGGACAGATACTGACTTTTCCGTGCGACTACAGCGAGAGGAACATTCCTGTACGCATGCTAGTTCTCCTATGACAATGCCTGTGCTGACTCTCATCCTACAGCCACCGATGGAACCTCCGGAAGCCGCTTCGCATCACTAAATCTGTAAACTAAAAACTGTCTAATATCAGTACTTGGAATGTCTTCGTCGTTTCTGTCCTCAGATGGTGCATCAGCCCAACTGGGTGATTACCCTCCTAATTGATGCACTATCCTACGACACAAAACCGATGCCGTTTAGTATGCAGCGGAATTGTGCTGTTGTGCGCGGCCTGGGAGTATCATATCCTCAGCAAGGAACAGAGCCGAGGCGCGGTTGGGGAACTCACAGCGACAGTTAGCTCGCTGCTTTGTCCCATTTTGCGGGCGCCTGATTGTAACTTTGAGGGCCGTGCAGAGTGTCACTGTAGTCATTTGTGCCTCTTTCTAGAAGGGTAAACAAAGACAGTGAGGTGAGTTTGTCGGGAGGTGCATTCATGATAGAGCGAACTGCCACACGGAAGTATCTCGGTCAACTCATAGGCACGCTCCCTCAGCGCTGGGCCTACGCGCAATTCACTACATAGCGAAGCGACCATCTGCTCCTCGTCCTCAAACACCGTCTTCACATCACACTACACCTCACGCGTATCTACGCCCACCATGGCAGCCCGACTCAAAGCCGAGTTTAAGAACGAGCCTATGGAGCTCAAGCCGCTGGGCCGTCGACCGCAGCAGCCCGTGCGCCCTCCGCCGCCGCGTCCGCCACCGAACCGCTCTGGGCAGTCGAAAGCGTTCGTGCACTCCGACGTGAAGCCCAAGGTCGAGTCCAAGCCTCTGCCCGAGGACCCGCCGGGCACGTACACGGACTTTGTCATCACCTCGAGTGGCATCTCGGAGTGGAGACATGATATGATGCGCTTCAAGCCGACCAATGTCAACCAGGTCGTCAACCCGATGGACTGGATACGGCCCGTGAAGCTCAACCGGAAAGAGCTGAAGAAAAACTACAAAGCTGTGGAGAAGGAGCAACCTGCCAAGCCGCTACTTGGGCTCGACGGTAAGCCGGTTATCGGTCCCGACGGGAAGATCGTCATGGTCGGCGGACCGGACGGCTTGCTTCCCAATGGGCGGCCTAGACCGAAGGACATTGGCAAGGGAAAGGACAAGGACGCACCGAAGCGCAAGTTCAAGAGGACAAAGACGCGTCAGGTGTTCCGAGTCAGTGACGAGGTTAGGCAGGTCAGACGTGAGGAGAGGCACCCGTGGGTGATGCAGAGCGGGGACGGGACGCAGGTGTGGGAGGGACGACTTGAGGATCGCGGCCCGCAGCTGCAGGTTCTGCTGTTCCAGTCGCAAAAGGAGGGCTTTGTGGCTGTCCCGCTGAACAAGTGGTACACGTTCAAGGAGCCGCCAAAGCACACAATTCTTACCCTGGACCAAGCCGAGCAGTTTGTAAGCACAGACGACTTCCTCTGCCGACCTATGCTAACAATGCATGTGTGATATAGGAGAAGGATATGGCGAAGAACTCCGACATCCAGCGCTGGATGATGCGCAAGACTGGCGGAAAGGTGTCAGAAGCAACCCAGCTGACACTCAAACGTGAATCCTCAGCCGAGCCTGCCAGACCCAGGACGACTTCCGACGGATCCATCCTCTCACGCTCAGGAACGCGGATGCTGCAGGTCCGGACAGGTAATACTGCCGATTATGGTGATAACGGGGATGATGATGAGGGAGCTGAGGGTGCAGGCTCACGGCGACGACGAGAGCGAGAGCGTGGAGGCGTGCGTTGCTTATTCTGTGATCAGTACCATGCATATATTGACGCTATTGCCAGGGTGGTGATGGTGACTACGACGAGTTTGAGTATGAAGAGGAGTTCCAGGACGACGACGAGGGCGCTGTCTTGCCTGACGACGAGGAAGAGGATGAAGAGACCAAGGAGCTCAAAGAAAAGGAAGCACGCATGATGCGCGCTGCTAACGCCGTCAACGACGAGAACAGGATGGACAACGATAACCAAGAGGAAGAGGATGATGATGACGAGGATGAGCTGAATGACGCTGGCAAGGCGATGAAGAAGGCGCTCAGGCTGTGGGAGAAGGGGGCATATGCGGACGAGGATGACGATGACAACAAGAACCCCTATCTATCGGTGAGTACAACTACTGGATTGTCATCCATCTGGCCTGACCATAGTACAGTCCGAAGAAGAGGAAGAGGAGGAGGAAGGGACAGCGTCGGGCACCAGCACGCCCCTGCCGACCGGGGTGCTGCCTCAAGCCTCCACGCCTGCCAAGTCTGGGACACCTCGCCCGAGCGGCAGTGGGTCCAAACCCGGGTCTCGCAGTATTTCGCGTGCAGGTTCGCCTGTTGGTGGACGGTCATCCAACGGCATCAGCGGGGCGAGTGTCCTGGCTCACAGAGCGACCAGCCCACCTCCTGGGACTAGCCGACTCCCTGCGGTTGGCGGCGTTGCACCTCGTGCTCTCAGTCCGTTGGCTGCTGAGGCCGGTGGCAGGCGCGCTAGCAGCCCAACAAGAACCACTCCCGCTACAGGGTCGCTCAAGCGCAAGGCTCCGGACGACGTAGCATCTCCGCCCGGCGGCCGTGGTTCATCCCCGGGAGCCGTGACAGCTGCCTCGCCTGGTTCGTCCACCACGCCGAACAAGCGTCCCCGTACTCTCCCGAAGGTCACCGTGCCCGCCAGCCTTGTATTCGAGAAGGCGATCCCGCCCGGCCCCATCATCGCTTTCCTGCGCATGAAGCCGCGCACGACTGGTGACTGCGTAAAGAACTTCAAGGACTGGTTCAAGGAGGACGCGAGGAACAAGAACGTGCTGAGCTTCTGGATCAAGCAGATTGCCAAGCTGGACAACTCGAGTGGCGAGAGCGTGCTCAAGCTGCACGATGATGCGAAGCTGGCGCAGATGGGGATCGAGTTCTGACACGAAGAGGAGGTCCCCCCCATTTGTAACACTATCACATAGTCATAACATGCGAATTTGACTGTTGTTCTGCGTTGTTGTATGTTTCGGATGTGGCCAGTTCGGCGGAAGCGATGAGGATCCGAGCCCTGTGCGGGGCGAGGCAACGGCGCGTCACCCGACAGGACATTGGAAAACGGACCGCACGGGCCACAGAACCACAACACACCCCATCAACACACCCCATGTCCGCTCTCTCACCCTTCCCTTGCTCTTGAACGACCTCATACGTCGGCGATACACATATATGGCCGACCCCCCGCACCCTCCGTCCCCTCCCGCGCGGGCCCCTTCCCCGTCATTCGACGAGCTCCAGGCGCTCCTCGACCAGTCCTACGCACACGCCTCCTCCCTCGTCTCGGGATGGATGGCGCACGCGGCCCCCATGCACGGGAGACCCGCACATGGAGAGCCGGAGGAGATGCTGAGGCAGTGGAGGGAACGGCCGGCGAGGTACGTCTGCCTGAGTTGCTCTGTGATAGGATGCTGATGCGTGGATGTGTTGTTAGGCTGGGCTTGGGCGCTCCCGTCCCTAGTGTCCAGCGGCAGCGCGAAGGCGCCTCTCTCACGCAGCTCAATCGTCAACTCGCTGCTGGTGCGAAACGCAAGCGCCCCGACGACGCTCTCGAGAGCGCTGGGAAGCGCAAACCTGCGGAGGACAGCGACGAGGAGGAGAGCCGGAGCCGGATGGTCGGGAGCGGGAAGAAGCTCAAGGATGCGAAGGGGAAGGGGAGGGCGGTGTTTGACGTGCCCGCGCCTGGGAAGAAGGGGAAGGCCTCTGGGATCAATGGGACTGGTGAGATAGGTTGATGTGCTCTGAGCTAGGCTGACGGATCGGGTTGATGCAGCTATTGTTGCGCCTGCTAGCCCTTCCAAGCAGACGAACCCGTTCACCCCACAATCAGGCACATCTTCATCTGCGCAGGTAACACAAATATTCACTACCGACCCCACGCCGCCTACCAGCGCCGCCCAATCAGCCCCGACCACTTCAACAGCCCCTGCGCAACCCACTCTCGCTCCCGCCGCCGAGATCCCCTCCATACCAGCATCCACCCTCCCTGAGCACAAGAAGAAAAAGAAGAAGAAGAAGAAGAAACACGCGAACGGCACGCCCAACGGGGTGCTCGGCGCTCCCTTCCCCACCCTCGACGGGGAGCTAGAAGAAGGCAGCACGATAGCGGACACCTCGTCCGTCGCCGACTCGGCGTCGGTCTCTATGTCCTCCATCTCTGTCGTGGTCACTTCGGCGTTCTCTCTCCCCACGCTCGGGGCGGGGCTGCATACGCCTGAGAGGGCGAAGGGGAGCCAGGAGGGAACGCCTAGGGAGGGGAAGAAGGTGAGCCCGCCGAAGGGGTGGAGAGGGCCTATGCCGCTGCCGAGCAGTGATGAAGAGGACGAGGGAGAAGGGATGGAGATTGATAATGAGAAGGAGGCCGCCGCTGCTACAGGACCTCTTCCTGCCGCTCCAACCGCAAACGGCGTCCTGAATGGGGAGGAGAAGAAGAAAAAGAAGAAAAAGAAAAAGAAGAAGCCCACCGAGGCGAACGGTGTTTGACGACCTTGCATGTCACGTTGCTTAGCATGCCCGACCTATTTCTTGTCACGATTTCTTGTTTTATGTCTTTCCTTACCACCATCTGATATCTTGATTTATGCATTCTAACCTGCTCGCTTCGGCGAGACGGGCCGCAACCGAAACATACCACAAAGCAGAACGGCAATCGCATTCTCATGTTATGGCTGCGTAGTCATATCATCGCCAGTGTGGCCCGCTTCATGCGCGCTTCTTTTTCTTTGACAGCGTTGGTGTCTTCATCCTCTTCCACGTCATCAAGCAGCACATCGTCCTCGTCGTCATCTTTGAACTATTCCTCACATTCAAACTCGTCGAAGTCAGTATCGCCCGCCCTTCATAAAGTAGGTGGGGTTAGTACGAAGCATGGCAGCAATGTGATCACGTGATCACACATGGTCTGCCCACACAGACGCGTCATCCTCCTTTCAACTATCACCTTTGCACATCCTTGACGCCCTGCCCCGTGAGCTCCTTGAGGGGCTGCTCACGGTCGATCTCTACTCGCCCTGGCCTGATCATTAGACCATGTAGGGCGGTCTTCTCCATCAGGCGTCTTATCTCGCCGACCCTGCACCCTTTCTTGCTCGACATCCATGGCGTCACTGGAAATTGGTTTCACTCGCGGTGGATTGAACAGGTGGTCTCATGCAATCCACGGCTAGAGAGTGCTGATGTCCGGACCTCTCGGGGATATCCGTCACAGTACTTGGATATGGATTGATTCTCACGGCTAGAACTCGGCGCACCGTGCTCAGAAGCCAGGGGTGGCTGGACGATGCACCCCTGCGGTTATACAGTGCTCTCAGACCAATACAGGGAGGCTTGCTATCCCCCTCCACAATACAGGCTTCTCGCTTCCTCGCTTCGCTTCTCTCTGCACTTCCTGGCACTAGCGTGCAAGGACCTTTGGCTGACATCTGCCTGGTGGTGGGCTGGCTCTTCCTTGTATTGCTCGGCTCCAGCCCAATACATGACAGGTGACGTCGTTTGCCTATTGGGAGTACCGCCGCTGCAAGAAACATGACAGGCACAGCGGAGGGCGTACAGGGGCAGGGGCAGGCACGCCCCTTGCCCTGGCCCTTGAGTGCCCTGATATTACGGCTGTGCGGGGACATTTTGCTGCGTAGCCGCTGCCGCATATCCCGTATGAACTTGGCTGGCCAGGCTCTCTGATCACAAAATCACGAAATGAGGTGGTCTCTATGATAACAATTCAAGGGCATTGCTCCGCATTCATGTATCACAGTCGAACTTTGCTTCCTCTGACCCGGCTGCCCGACCGGCGACTACCTACGACCTGTGGCGCTTTGATTGATGGGCCTTCTGCACTGCTCTCGACTCTTCTGAATGCCACACATCCACACCACTCTTCAGCAAGCCTCCAGACTCGAGCTTCTTTAGATGGCAAGCAGGGCAATGACGTCCTGGAACTTGCTGCCTCAGTGAGTCTATGAAACTATGTAGTCCTGCGCGTGGGTACTACGCCTGAACTCTGTATCAGCCAGCCGCTGTGAGGGACGGTGATCCACCGGCATTGTCAGCCCTAGCATGCTGTGGCGCTTGTTATTTCCTTTTCTGTCCCGGTCGGATATTCTTATCGACCCTCTCGGTGCTACTCCACGCTGCTTCTCGACATTGTATGACGAAAAACCGGTGCTTCCTGACACCAACCTACTTTATTCTAGCTATGTCTCTCGGGGACAAGGTTCTGTGCCGCTGGTTCCAGTGATCGATCCTCTGCTTGTCGAGCCAATGACGTCCACAGCCTGTACCTGTCGCTCCATCTACTGTATTCATACAGAGTGTGCACGTGTGCTTCTGCCCTCAAGAAACGAGTTTTACCGATCTGGACCAGCCCGGAACTATGCCAGGCTGAAACGAATGTGGTTATCGCGCCATCTGGAAAGGAAACGAAGCAAGACAGGGTGACACTATCCCTCTTCTGTAGCTTCTCGTGGCTTGCACCGATTGGGGCATAAAAGTCGGGCTTTTCGCGCTCCAGGAAAACCAGAACTTCAGAAGTTCTCTCGCCCACCGCCCTCGGTCCCTCGCACTCATCTCAACGGCCCCGCCCTCCGGTCGTCTCGACTCCCAGTCTCCCATTCCTTTCCTCCGATCAGACAGCAGAAACATGTTCTTCACTCCCCTCTCTGCTGCTGCGCTCGCGGTGTCTGGTGCGCTGGCCAGCACTATCGGCTTCAAGCGTGACCTTTGTGGTCTGGTCGATTCCGATCTCAACCTGGATGTCGGGCTTGTCACTGTGGACTTTGGACATATTGGCCCTATCTGCTTGTGCATCAGTGCTCTGCCGGGTATGTCAAACCTCCTCAATGTCGCTTGGCTTGCAGCTCATGCTTCTTATAGACTTCCTCAGTACCAATGCGGTGGTCGGCATCCCTATTCAGATCTTTGGCGACGCGGAGGTTGAAGCAGCACTGGGTGCTCTGATCGGGGGTAGCCCAGTGTGCAACGCATCGCCCTCCACGAGAAAGCGCGATACCTACGTGTTCAACGACAAGATGTGTCCGAAGGGTCTTTCCCTGTGCGGTGTCCAGAGTTCCTGGAGCAACACCAACTGGGAGTGCATCGATACCAAGACCGATCTCGAGAGCTGCGGTGGCTGCGTCATGGGTGTCATGGGCACCCCAAGCTCTGGCGTCGACTGCACTGCCATTGAGGGCGTCGAGGATGTCGCTTGCGATGGTGGCAAGTGTCAGGTCTTCTCTTGCGCTCCCGGATATCGCGTCTCCGACTGCGGCACCACTTGTGTTCGCACTTCTCACCACACCTAAAGCGATGCTGGACTTTTGGAGCATTAACCATTGGACAGTTTCTTTCGATAAAGGATTGCCTTTCTTGCTTTCCCGCTTTGAACTTTCAGTTAGGAACAGCTTTCTACCTGTTGTATCGATAACATTTACAGTTGACCGAAATAAACATGCCGATTGAACTGACGTCGAGCAGATAATGCCGAGGTGAAGTTTCTGACAAGTGACCGGCTAATCGGAGACTATCCGACTCTTGCCGAGCGCTTCTTCCGGAAGCAGTTGATGTCGACCCTAGCTTCATCGTGAGACTGGACCGCACCTGAAGCGCCAAAACGAAATCCACCTCTCGACAACGACCATTCTCAATTCTTGTATGGTCTTATAGATTAGTCCTGCTCACATAAACAACAAAAATCCCCGATTCCTGCATTCGACCACGTCCAGTTCTTGTTGAAGCCGCTGCGTTTTGCGCACCCTCACCCAATATCCATCATGGGCGTAAAACGAAAGCGGTCTTCTCTGGCTCCTCCAGTTGGGAGCTCGGCCGTGCGGACGCTGGCCATATCAACGGGTGAAAGTGGGACTTCGTTATCATTAAGACGTATGTATCTGTCATAGCACGCTCGACGGTAGTCATGACCCTCTTCATAGCGAAGCGGCGGGAAGCCCAGATGTGTGGGATATGTGGGGAGAAGGTACCGATCAAGATGCTAGCGTATCACATCCAACTGGAGCTGGACCAGTTGCGAACTCTGGATGTCCCAAGTCAGCCGCATGAAGCGAGAGCAGAGGCTACTGGGTGCGTGTATCATCTCCAGAATACAAGCAGGACTTCTGCTGAGTTTCTTCAAGCCGTCGTAAAGCTGCTGTACAAGCTCGCCAATCCCTTCGCGCGCAAGCTCCTCGAGCCAGAGTAGCCACCGTTCTGGCGTCCGATCCGACCAACTTGGAAAGCACCTTAACCCTTGTGCGACGAAATCGCCACGAGCGAGCGGCACGCCTGCGGGAGTACGGCCGATCTGTTTCAAACATCGCTGCCGGTCCTTCATCTTTGAGCCAGAGGTGCCCTATATGCGAGCAGGAAGTGATGGGAGAGGAAGATGTCATCCAGGCTCATGTCGATGCCTGTCTGGCACATCTACAATTAAGTCGAGATAGGGAGCAAGAAGCGGAAGAGGAGGATGCGGACGAGTATGAGTGGGCGGGTCAACGGAGGGTACGCGTTACGGCCCTAAACGGCTTCGCTGGTACGTTCAAAGCCTGTTCAACATGAATAATTCGATTAAGGAGCCCCTCAGGAACTGGGTTCGATGTCCTTAATCACTCTCAAGGCGACATTGAAGATGATCTCGACATCGATGGGGATGATACCGTCGTCTTCGGAGCGGCGCAGTTCGGCGAGAATGATATCATCGGCAATGAGGCGCCCGATGAGGGGGAAGACACGGAGAATGGATCTGTCATATCGGAGAGTGGAGAGAGCAGAGTGAGGCGGAGGACGCTGCGTGACCTTGTTGCAGAAGGTAAGGCTGTCAGGGCCAAGCCGGCGGAAAAGGGGAATGCGCATGAAGAAGAGGTGATCAGTATGGGAGAGGCAGAAGAGCTGGACTGTGCAGTCGCTACTGCGAAAGAAAGTGGGAGCAGCTCAGCGGTGGTTCAGGCATTGGAGGCGAAAGTGAAGCAGTTGGTGCGTCGATTTGAATCATTGCCCCTCCGAGTGCATATCCTGACGTTCTTAACCAGGAATCCGTCCGTGTCATGACACCCGGCTCTTCCTCTTACTGCCGCATATGCCTGGACCCGTACGACGAGCCTCTGATCAGCACGCAGTGTTGGCACGTCCACTGCAAGGAGTGCTGGATGCGCAGTTTGGGCGTGAGCAAGCTCTGTCCGCAGTGCAAATGTATTACATTGGTGGGAAGTCTCAGGAGGGTGTATTTATGATTCGTCTATCTGACGGCGATGTAATCAGCATTTGTTCGCATTCTTAAGGAGAAAGGGAAAGGGTCATATCTGGCCTTGAAGTGACTTCACAACCGCCACACACGCAAACCTGCCCGAGAGCGGTTACTGCAGCACGACGAAACTCGGGCCGAGGCCCGGATGTTCAGGTGCCAGGATGGCACACCACAAGAATAATCTTGCAAGAGAGAGACCGTCAAAGGGAGACTCACAGATCATATGCATACAGGCTCCGATGACGGCGACAAACATAGCATATCACATCTCGTGAGCGCGATCGAGCGAGTGCGAGTGCAGTAGTCGGCAGCTCATGCTAATGGGCTGACCAGCCTGTTCATACTGTCAGTGAAGGTCCCGGATGCGATGGGCAAAGGTTGGACGCACTGAATCAGTGACGGATGGGGGTTGCTACGCGTGTAGCCGATGTAGATGATGACGGGGATCCAGGCGTAGTAGAGTACGGTCTTGGGTGCCGGTCAGTCCCGCGGCATGTGCGAACGACAGAAATCACGTACCTTGGACACCTCCACGACGGTCTGGATACGCTCCTTTAAGACAGTCAGCAGATTTCTAGACGTTCACGACGGGTATATGCGCACTTGTGTCTCTTCGGAAACCATGGTTGGGAGTCGGTGCGCAAAGGAGGAGCGCCGGCCAGGATTCGTGTGCCCTTGAATAGCGGAGTCAAAATATGGGTCAAATGAAATTTTGTATCCGAGAACGCGGTGACCGCCTGCACAAAAGTGTGAGAGGCCCTACAGGTGCCTGTACTAACATCATCGAAAATGTCACTCGGTCGGCCATCCCAGGCCGTCTTCCTGCAGCCCCCGACGGCAACAAGCGCCCCTTTTGCAAAGTGCGTGTCATGGTTACTTAACCCCAAGTTGTTCCTGACCAATTCGATGTAGCCGTCCGTCGCCTGTCACGTCAGTTACTGTCCATCCCATCGCCCTCTTTTCGATTCTCGACCATTATCTGCGGAGAGACGAGAAGCAGGACAGAGTCATCGGAACTCTACTGGGCTCGCGACAAGATGGAGAGGTCGAGGTGAAGAGCGCGTTTGCAGTGCTCCATGCGGAGACTGCTGAGAGGGTCGCCGTGGACATGGACTACCACCGGACGATGCTGGAGCTCCACCAGAGGATCAACCCAAGGGAGGTCATCGTCGGATGGTACAAATCTCCTCTTACCCCCGAGATTACCGCTCTGACCCAATGACAGGTACTCCACCGGCGGCAACCTGAACAACAACTCTGCGCTCATCCAAGGGTTCTATCAACACGAGACCGCGCCGCACCCTGCCATTCATCTCTCACTAGACACTGACGCCACGGACGGTCAACTTGGTGTGAAGACATACCTCAGTGCGCCTGTTGGTGTCACCCCAAAACTCGAGAACTGCGTGTTTACCCCTGTGCCGTGCACGCTGAGGTATACCAATGTAGAGAAGGGCGGCTGTGCGTATTTGCGGTCTTTTCATGACGCATGATGCTGACACCACGCTAGTGGATCTCCTTTCTAACGCTGCTTCATCCTCGACACATCTCGCACACCCTGAGCGGGAGATGGAGGAGCTCGAAAAGGCCGTCACGGACGTCGTGGGGATGCTCGACCGTGTGCTCTCCTACGTCCAGGCAGTACTAAAGGGCGAGCGGAAGGGCGATCCTGCCGTCGGGCGGTACCTGCTCGACACGCTGAGCGCGGAGGGGCCAGCTCTGGGCCGCAAGGGCGCAGAGGCGCTCATAGGCAGCCAGCTGCAGGACACGATCATGGTGTCGTACCTTGCGAGCTTGGTCAGGAGTCAGGTCGAGGTGTCGTCCCGCCTCGCTCTCGTCACGTAATAGTGCTGTATTGTACGCGGTTGTCGATGGGAGGTGGCATCGGTGATGGCATCTATGCGCCCACTTAATGTTCATACCCCTCGCAATGTCCCCAATGGCCCTCAATGATGTGATGAAACCGCACCATTCAATTCTGTAAAAGCTACAATAAAGGCGACATCCGCGCCGTGGACGCCCTCTCTTTCCACGGTAACAAGCCACGCCGTGCCCATGGGTTACGTGCTCAGGCTGCGGTTCATGAAGCGCCTCTTCGTGAAGCACATCCACCACTTGCTCGGCTTGCCGGTGCCGTCCGCATACAGCCTCTCCACGAGACGAGCCGACAGTTCCTGTCGCACTTGTACAAGGTACGATCGCAGCTGGTCTGTACCACACAATCAGCATACTATAATACAAAGCAAGCAGATTGCTGACCTGCGTCGACCCGGCTCGGAGGCGCCTGATAGTGCGCATTCAGCGGGAAGCCTGCATCACCCGGCAGGGCGAAGTTGTCCACGGCAAAAGTGTTGAGCATCTTTCCCGCCTCGTTCTGGTTGGGCGGAGTACGAGACGCCTGGATCTTGGCGAGGCAGTCAGAGATGTAGAGGATGAGGATGATGAGCAGGCGGTCTGCGGGGCCTTTGATCTCGAAGTTGCGGAAGAGCGAGTTTGCCCGGAAGAGGTCGAGCGTCTCGTCGATGACATCGGGTTCGTTAGTGTCAGCTAAAATGGGGTCAAATCAGTACGAAGCCAGTGGGGTTATGTTGTCGTAACATACCGACAATAGGAGCAGGGCCACGTATTCTTGTCTTGATGGGGAGGACCGCGGTATTGCCGATTGTCCGCACGTCCGGCTCTTCATTGAAGGCGGAATGATATGCCTACAAGACCGGCTCAGATTCATTCGTAATAGGTTGTTGCACTCATTGTATGCGTACCGGCATGTTTGGGTTTCTAATTATTCGTGACGACGCTTCGGACGGAGACGATGGATGGATGTGCACGGGGGTCAAGTGCACCTGTGCACCAGTGGCGCAGCACGCAGGACGATCGCGTGGGCCAAGAAGTCCCTGACGTCGTCGGTGAAGCCGAGCGCGCGCCGCTGAGAACGCGGTTGGGCGGGCGAGAGACTGGCAGTGTCGTCACATTGTTCTCCGAGCGACGACATTCAGCGTGTGACGAGAGGTCGGCCTATACCTTGGACAAGGACGAGCTTCTCCCAAGTCAAGATCAAAGAATCCTGCTACTCAAGTCATTGGGATTCTTGAACGAGCATGGCAGACGGAGACTATGAGGAGCGCGCCGCGCTCATCGAATTCCCGGCTTCAAACCCGTCAGCATTGACTGTGTCGCGTATGTTCCTGCTTGAGCCGTTTTCCACATTCTAACAGACTGATAGGCATAGTCAAACGTCTCCGGGCGATGGTCCTTGACCTCATCCCTATTGAAATTGAAGAGAGCAGCCTGATCGACTCCACCTCTCGCATTATCACTCCAGCCGTCATCAATGCGTTTGGGAAGGCTGCTGGTGATTTTCAAGAGGCCTTACCATTTTGCCTGCTCCGGGCGAGGCGTACTTTTGAAGAAGAGGCCCAGAGGAATGCTGCCGACTACGATGAGAACATGGCGCGAGGTTCGTCCACCGACTACTACTGTAGATGTTCGTTGACGTTGACGTCCTATATGTAGCTATTGCATGTGAAGTCCTCGCCAGAAAGCTCGTACATGTCGTCTCCCCGGAACGCTTGAACCATGTCATGTCGAAAAGATTCCGGTATAAGACGTGGGACGGAGACGAGAGCTCGGCAGTTTCCGCTTTGGAGACCGCCATTGACCAGCACTGGTGAGCCTTCCACTTAAGACATCGGCAGAGATCCAGACTAACCTACAACTAGCACTATATTTCTGTCTTCAACAGAAGCCCAGCATGGTGAGTGGTTTGCGTGTACCACATATCCCCAGCCTAAACATTTGTCAGTGGTACAAAGCCTTTGGAATGGAGACTGGGTTCAGAAGAACAATAGCGAGTTTGACATCGAATGCAAATGCTCCTCCTTGAAACACCTACTCGTATCTTACCCGTCATCTAGATGTTCCGTACGCCCCTCCCAACAATCGTTCCTGGTGGCAAGCCCTCGACCCAGACCGGCTGTCTGTACCTTCCTATCAGAACTGGCTGCGAGTGTGCTTCTGGATACTGTTCTTGGTCGACTTTACCCAAGCGGTCAAGCAGCCCTTAGATCGGCTGGATCCAAAGCATCAGTTCGACATTTGGGAGATTATGTTGTACACCCAGGCTGTTGCATATACCCTGGAGGAGATAACGAAGGTATGTTGTCCAACCCTCTTGCTAGATGACTGCTAATCGGCATCACAGACCTATCAAAATGTGCGCTACTACACCTGGAAAGCCGCTTTCAGCTTCTGGGTGTGCGTATCCCTCATCACGGATGCGCTCCTCATCTCTGCTTTCACCTACCGTGTCGCCGGCATTGCAAGTCCAGATCAACAAGTCAGCCTGCATTACCACCTGCGAAGCTTTCAAATTCTCAGTTGTGTTGCGCCATTGATCTGGTGAGGAAATTCAAACTCCTCAAAAGGAAATGAACTAAGTGGCTTCTTCTAGGATGAGTGAGGCCTATTCGACAAAATCTGTGCCCTGCTTCTGAACCTAGTCCTACTAGAGCTTCTCACCGTTGTAGACGGCTTCAAGTACATCGGTACAATGCAGATATGTGTCTCGCGAATGCTAAAAGAGTCTGGAATCTTCTTCGCTGTAAGTTGTTTCTGTCTCGATGCAGGCTAAATCTGATCTGATCAATTCAACAGCTACTTGCGATTATTGCAGTCGGCTTCATACAGGCGATGTTCGCATTGGACGCGGCAGACGGTGCGAATGATCAGACTAGCTGGGACATCATCAATCTGCTGCTTCAAGCTCTATTACAGTGAGTGGTATGTAACACGTTTTCTGGATATAAATGAACTAGCTCCAGGGCTCCGGATTTCACCATGTCTGTTGCCGGCTCGAGGTGCGTGGCGTCCTGTCCTCTTCCACATTGAGGTTGACACCACGCGGTTATAGCTCGTTCGGGTTGTTTCTGTTTTATTCATGGAACGTCATTACAAGCATAATACTGCTCAATATCCTCATTTCGCTCTTTTCATCGGCGTACGCGGAGGTGAGTTCTCGGTGCTATACAACTGTTGGGCCTCGCTCATGTCCCAAATAGGTGACCGACCATGCGGAAGCCGAGTTTCTAACTTTCTTCGCTCACAAAACGATCGATATGATCCGAGCTCCTGACAACTTCGTCTATCCAGCACCCTTCAATTTGATCGAGACGTTCCTTATCATCCCCTGGCAGTGAGTTGGCGCAGATGACATTACCTACCGTAACTAATTCCGTCAGACCGGTTCTTTCGCGCGATGTCTTTACGAAAGTATGCCATTCCGCCTGCACCGGAAGGACGGTCAATAACCGATGCCATAGATAAACCGCGTGGTCATGACAGTCCTCTTCTTCATCCCGCTTTCCGTCATAGCCTTGCATGAATCGCACTTGAACACGAGGAAGAGCAATCTGATCCGATCCCTCTTCAATAGTATCGAGCAGCCGGAAGACGATATTGATGAGGCTCGTGATCCTCCCTGTGATGATCCACAGGGTAATATCTCGACTATCCCCTTCGAGGAGATTGTGGCAGCCTTCCCCAACATAACACAAGTATGTTCTCTATTCTTGGGAAAGGGACATCACTCTGATTGTGAGCGATATTCTCTCTAGTCGAGCGAAGAATCGATTCTTGCGCAGATCGCCCATCTGAGGGACAAATTGGATTACCTTATCATGAGACTAGACTTCGATTCCAAAGATAAACAGAATGGGGAAAGGTGATCGTATTTCGACCCACTATAACACGTCTTTTCCTGTCTACATCCACGCTGTATTGATAGGCTTATACGTCCGTTCCATCGTATCTTCCGATTCCGATGTATAATATTTGTGTTTGGCGCGTCAGTCATGTGCCAGTGTGACCGAGTTGGGAAACATGACTTTCGGAGGATCCACTTCGGGTAATTCGGTTTCCAGAGAGGAGACACGTGGTTCCAAGCGCCTGGGATACTCCGACGAATGAAGGTGACAGCCGGGCGGGCCAGGCTTCAACCTTGCTTCCGCCCCTTGGGGCTGCTGACCTGCGCCGGCGTAACGCCGCCTCAACGTGTTACAGCCTCTTCCGGAAAACTTCCGGACATGCACTACGCAAATCCAAGTAAGTTGTATGCCGGAGCTCTAAAACGGGTCCCGCCGCAGGGACGAGGGCCTTCGCGTCTCCATACAATGCCCACCTTAGAGGCAATGGAGCACGCGGTCGTGGGGTTTTCGAGCTGTCATCGATAAGATTGGGTTGCAGATTTGACTCAATGAGAGACCCGATTTGTCGACTACCGTTGAAGAAGCAGCCTGTCCACTCATTAATTACTGCCAACGTCGTCTTGGTATAACACGATACATCACTTTGTCTCGGGTGTGGCACGCGTGTTCAAACACTTGGAATGTCATTTTGCAATGGAAGGGATACATAGGGGGAACGACGACCTTCCTTCCAAGACCTAGGGTGAGGCCGCATTGGCCCCGAAAAGTAGCTCGCGCCACGAGGTGATCAACGTAATGACAATGACAGTCCCTTTCCTCTTCCACCATAGTTCGCACGCTTCACTTTGGGCCCGTCGGATGGGCCCAAAGTGACGCGTCGGCACCACCGGCACAGGCAACCACATCCTCTCTTCTGTCCCGCCATCACTGCCTTACAAGGCCCTCGGCATCAGCCATTTGCCTGTTCTGGTGTATATGCATTACTGTCTGATGCAGCTGCGTCTCTTGAGCGGCGATTCTGGAGGATGAGTGGACTCGCCTCACAACGAGGTCTCCGAGTCATTCAAACTCGGGAGTCCGGAGGCTGATGATGTGTGAACCGATGCTACTACCAACACTTGTCGTTCGCCGCCATGCTGATTCATGCTGATTGATACCGCCTGTGGTATGCTCTGATCGAATTCATTCGAGGGCACGAGGGGCTTTGTTGTGCGGGGTTGTATATAACCGAAGCGCACGGCCGATTGGAATGCACAGTCAACCCCGCGATGTGCCGACCTTCGATGCCTTTCGACAAGTTGCATCGCTTCTTTCACCCTTCTCGACGGAATACTCGCAGACGCAGCCGCTGCAAGATCGTCTCCAAGCATCGATATCGCCTATCTGTGGTGCAGGAACCTCCCCGACCACCCGAAATCATAACGAAGAATGCTGATGGACGCAGACATACCATCTGGTCGTGCCTACTCGGCGAGCCAAACTGCTACTGTGTTGCCGATACTGCCCAAGCGCCGCAATACTCCTTGTGTTACGAGAGCGAGCAGTCCAAGGTGCCATATGCATGGGGTCAACCACTTGGAGGAACCGACGCTGCTTACGACGCGACCTTGACTCCAAACTTTGAGCCTGGACGAGCACGCCGTGATGATGCTGTGAGTGCGACGTCTCTTCCCCCTCTCTTTTGTCTTTCCTTCTGTTGCCACGCGAGACGGATGGCGGGATTGGTGGTCGACACTCGACCCACCCGCTACGGACACCTTCCGAATGGAGGCCTTTGGCGTTGTGTCCTGCACAGCATCCTTTTCGAGAAACTGGTGGATGGACACCGGTCGCGCATCGAATTGCGCCCGAAGGAGCCCGGGAGCTTGGACTAGTCCCGCCCTCGGATTGCATCCGAAGGAGCCCGGGAGCTTGGACAAGTCCGCCTATTGCTCCCTCAAATTGCATCCGAAGGAGCCCAGGAGCTTGGACAAGTCCCGAGCAGGGGACTGACACCAACCGCCCAACAAGTTTCGGACAAGTGCTCTGTCGGCTCCGACTGCTGTGCCATTCTCCCGTCCCGACGACGACGACCCAACCGGTGTCGCCCCCTCATCAGCTTCGACGGTCCATCGACGCGACCCGACGCCGACGCTGACGCCAGCAGTGCAGCATATAGCCAGCATCGGTCCCAAATGGCCCCTTCTCCAGCCCTCTCACTTCTCCCCCCTCGTCCTTCTCTCTCTCCCCTCCACCGACACTCACCACCGCTTTGTCCCAGCGCCCTTTTATCACGAACGAAATGTCTCCCAAGGCTCCCAGTACCAGCCCAAGGCCGAGCAAGTCGCCGTCGCCAACTACCTCACGCGCTACCACGATGGTACGCGGCTCCACACCACCACCCAGAAAGCGCACCTCGTCGCCGCGTGTATCTCCAAAGCTCGCTGTCATTGGCAAGACCGACTTCCCACAGACCACTATCGCGCCTCGCTCCGATGCAGAGCACATCGCTTCCAAGATGACACCTTTTGAATTCGGCAAGGACGCTGCGAGGAGAGCGTCGATGCCGACCAAGTACCACAGCAGTGAGCAGACCTTATTACCCTGTCCCATGTCTCCTGCGGTACGCCTGCTCTTCTTTATGGTACCTACATGCATTCTTACTATCTTCTCTAGCCGACTGCCGGTAACAGCAGTCGCTACGCGACGCCATTGAGGGAGGTGCAGGAGTGGGTCGTGCCGATCACCCCTGCCTCTACCGACATCCCTTCTGCCGATGATAGCCCTCAAAGCAGTGAGCAGACCCTATCGCCCCGTCCCATATCTCCTACGGTACGCCTGATCTTTCTATGGCACCTACATGCATCCTTACTATCTTAATCCAGCCGACTGTCGGCAGCACGCCACGCCACGCCACGCCGTTGAGGGTGAAGCAGGCGTCGGCCATGCCGATCACCCCTGCCTCCATCGACAGCTCTTCTCCTCATGATAGCCCTCAGACACCGACGCGACAAGAAGCTTCGGCTGTCATACTCGCACATGATGTCCAAGAGGGCACTCCTAAGGGCAAGGCACTCGCTCCCTACAATCCACGCGACGGCCTGCCTGCGAACAAAACGGCCCGCACCGATTGGGTTCTGCAGGACCTTTATAGCCGCCTCGATACCCTGACGTTCAACCTTCCCGGGCCTCGTTACAGGCCCATCGATCTCGACACGTTCAGGCGCAAGGGCCGCTCTGACCTTGTCGAGGGCAAGACCATCAACGACATTGGCAACCTTGTCTTCACTCACTCGCGCACTTGGAACGCGTCTCGCTGCAACATCCAGCTGCCGAGAGTGGACCCGAGTGCGAAAGAGGTCAAGTGCAAGGTTCTCTCCGACTCTCCGAACTTCGAGTCTCCCACCCATGTGCTGGTCCTCACTACCGGCGTGGGCAACGATAAGACCTTCACTTACGTGCCGGTGCACGATATGGTCTACCTCGCCCAATGCGTCGGCCTGAGGGCCGGCCTTTTCCCGCCTTCGCACCCCAAGCGCGTCCAGGAGGAAGACGGCTCCTATAGCGTGACGCTTCCCATCGTCGTCCTCCACGTGCCGGCCAACCACTGCTTCGGCCTGCTCGATGACTACTTCTACCACCGCAACCTCACCTATTTCTTCCAACAGCTTATCTCGCCGATGAGGCCCACGAACAACGAGCGCACGTTCGAGAACAACTACCATCGCTGCCGATTCTACGTTCGGCTTCTCTGCGTCAAGTTCACCTTCCCCCAGATCGCCCGCCGCCTGCTGGCCATCCACCACCTGCACCAGGACGCGGTGCACCTCGGCGTCGTCGACCCCTCTTTCTGGCGCGTCGTCAATGTCGCGTGGTTCTGCTGTGGTGCAGCGCTCAAGGGCAAGAAACTGGAGCAGGAGCAGGCGGAGGCACTCTCCCTGAGCGGGAAGCGGGGTGCTGGCCGCAGCGCCTCACTGCCCAATATCACTGTCTGATCTTCCACAAAAACCTCGCTCGGTTCAGTCGCTCGTTTCGTCTGGGTTTCAAATGCGTTAACTTATCACGATTGCACTCTCTTTTTGCCGTGCTCTGAAACAGTTTCTCCTGCCGCATCTGCTGATCGCTCACATCGCTCCTTCGAATTTCGTTTCCCGACTTGCTCGTTTCCAGTATATGCTTTATCACTCAGTATCATTCCTGCTCAGTATCTGTCTCCCGTTCAGTCTCCTTTTCCCGCTTAGTATCCGTCTCCCCTCCTGATCTCTCGTACGCAACTCCACTAGTACGACCGCCTTGCAATCTATAGGTCCCGCTTAGTGTACTATGATTAGAAGCCGTCTACGTACAGAGAATCCAATATCAAGCCAACTCGGTGCATGTTAACAGTCCGAAAAATGCAAGCGTTCCGCGTCAGTCAGTGCGGCTTAACGTTACTGCTCGTTTGGTAAACGCGGCTCACATTTCATTTTTCGCGTCGTCTCAGATCGGCACCGGTAAAGGCCGGCACAGAGCCGGTTTAGATTTGGCCAGGACGCGTTGGTACCTATTCGGCAATGCCACACAATGCGGTACATGGCATTTATTGGCTCGACTCCGTGTACTAATGCACTGAATGGTGTGGGAACTGTCCGGAGAGTCGGCTCGAACGGCTCGAAAGAGTCAGAGTGGTTGAGGAGGATGCATTCCGACCGAGTCTCATCACGGTTTCAGAATTGATTTGACCCCAAATACCGAGGTGTTGGTTCTCCACATCAGGATGGAATCGATTGGGACCCATAGATACTACTTTTGTAACGTTACAGGTCCAATGGCGAGCGCGAGAAAAAACGTTCACCGACTACAATACCAGTTGGTCATGACTCAGTTTGCATCACGCGGGGCATGGAAACACGTCAGCTTGTTCCGCTCTAGGGACGCTGTCTAGTCCGCTCTCAAACAAAGAGGAGTTGAAAGCCAAGGAGGTCTAACGTTCCAGAGTGCAACTGAGGGGCTCTCCATAGGCCGCCCGTCCCTGTGTAGTCCGAGGAGCTCCGGGGCTATCACTGTTGTCTTTATCACTTTGCCGATCTAACTCCATTGTCTTATAAACTCTATGCTTATTATGGTGGAGTGTATCCCGGTCGATCCGGAGTATGGGACTCGCATTTGGCCACCTCTGCTTGCTTTTGGTTTGACCGGAGATGACCGTCAGTGCAAATTGTGAGCGGCGAAGTCCGTGCAGAGAGTATAAAAATATATTTGATCGAACCGAGAGCAATGTTTCATTCGTTTTAAACCAGGTCAGAGTTCAATCGTGAAGTTCCCCTTCTTCGAATAGCACCATCAGCATTGCGCTTCACCACAACAACTGAAGTTGGGACTTGCACCCGATCGAGTGGCCGGCAGTCCACGAGCTCGGGTCAAGGGTAGTGGAGTGTCTTCACCGGAGATCTCCGAGTCGGAGGTGTGTATGACTACAGGAAATCAGTGGCATTGTCTGAGAAATAAGGACGGTGGTCGGCAATTCGCGCGTCTCGACTCCCAAGACCCAGCAACAGGGATGATACTTTGCGACAGAGAAGCGCGGCCGACCCTTATTACTGTACCGATCTGTGAAGATGTAATTGTAACGTGTAACGCGACCCATTTTTCACCTACCCAAATGAAACATGTAACGCTGAGAAAAGACCTTATTACAAACTGACCATGGTTAAGAGCTTAATTAGGACCGCATTAATGTCGGCTCCGCAGTTTCCATAAGGCAAAGTTGAAAAACGTAACGCCCAGTGGGCCTTATTTACAACCTGGCCCTTCAAAGATGCTTCCGCTCAAGGGGCTATGCTCGGAGCTATTTTTCATCTTCACAGATCGGTACAGTAGCGTCTTCCCCAGAACTGAATCTCAGGGAGCGCGGAGGCAAAAAGTGGACGATGTCGCCATCCTGTCCCGGCTCTGCTGCTCACCGAACTACACCAGCGCCTTGTCGAATAGGATGGATTCAGCAGCACCTATTCATTGTATCCTTCTCTCGCACGGTCCGGGCCAGCGCTTGTCCGTCCTTGTGCAGCGACAACCATGTACTCTATCCTGGGTGGCTCAAACGCGCTGGCTTCGAGCAGCAAGATGACGATTCCAGCCCGGCGAGTGCTAGCTGCGGCCTCCTCACGAGCACAAAAGCGCAGTTTCTCATCAACGGCCCCTGCGAGAGAGCCGTCAAATGCGCGCAACCTGCAGACACAGACGCAAACGCACATTCCTCCTAGGCCGGATCCGATATTCCCCTGCGTCGATGCGCACTCTGCACGCGCAACTCGTGTGCAGCACAGACGGCCACCATTCCTCCCTGCGGCCCATATTCCCCCCGCCGCAGCTACCTCCCAAGGAAAGACAGTCTCCGAGCTCTCTGCATCAGAACCTGGAGCAGGGCCGGAACCGGCATACTCATTCCCGACTGGATACGAAACATACCACCACAGCGAGCCGTTCGAGCTGTCGTATAGCACCATACCCCTACCCGCCTTCGACCTCGCGTACGAAACCTGGGGCACTCTCAACGCCGACAAGTCGAATGCGATCCTGCTTCACACCGGACTTTCTGCATCGTCACACGCCGCGAGCACGGCGAAGAACTCTGCTGAGGGATGGTGGGAGGCATTCATCGGCCCCGGGAAGCCGATCGACACCTCCAAGTACTTTGTCATCTGCACCAACGTCCTGGGGGGATGTTATGGCTCCACCGGCCCCAGCTCGCACGACCCCTCATCTCCGAATGGAGATCCCTATGCGACCCGTTTCCCTGTGCTGAGCATATTCGACATGGTGCGAGCGCAGTTCCATCTACTCGACTACCTAGGGATCGACAAGCTGTATGCGAGCGTAGGGTGCTCAATGGGAGGGATGCAGAGCTTGGCTGCGGGGTGGTTGGAGCCGGACCGCGTGCAGAGGATCGTGAGCATCTCGGGGACGGCGAGGAGCAGCCCGGGGAGCATCGCCATGCGATTCGCACAACGGAGTGGTGCGTCTGCTTCTTATATGCTGAACCATACGAGCTAATACCAGGTCTTCGTAGTACTCATGGCTGACCCCAATTGGAACCGCGGGTTCTACTACCACGGCCAGCCCCCGCATACCGGAATGAAGCTCGCCCGCCAAATAGCCACCATCACGTACCGCAGCGGACCGGAATGGGAGCTCCGCTTTGGCCGCAAGCTGCGAGACATCCCCCTCTCCGTCTCCTCAGCGGATGGCAATCCGAACCTTGAGGGTCGCACGCCCACTGGAGCACGCGTACCTGCGCTCTGCCCCGACTTTCTCATCGAGACGTACCTGGATCATCAGGGCGAATCCTTCTGCCTCAAGTACGACGCCAACTCGCTCATCTACATCTCCAAGGCGATGGACCTGTTCGACATGACGGAGGAGGCACTTGCTGATCTTCCCTTCCAGTCCCGCCCACGCGCCGCGGAAGAGCACCAGACGCATGGTCGGCAACGTCAGCCGCTATCCCTCTCTCCGCCTGCGGCGTACCTGCCTTCCCTGGCGAAAGGCCTTGCACCGCTCAGGGACATCCCAACCCTCGTCTTGGGTATCCAGAGCGATATCCTCTTCCCCGTTGAGCAGCAGCGCGAGGTAGCGGACGCCCTCCGGATGGCAGGCAACCACCAGGTCGTCTTCTACGAGCTGGGCGGTGTGTGGGGTCATGATACGTTCTTGATTGATGTCGCGAATGTAGGAGGTGCTATCAGGGGTTTTCTGCACTAGTGAGATAGGAGTGGGAGGTGGTACAGGGGGTATCTATCCTTTTATTGGCAATCGGCATTGTACTGTACATTTGGCAATCGAAAACCCAAGCACCATCCATATTTTGGGTTACGGTGCTCCGAGGATAAGCCGAGGAAGGACCCTTGCACAGCCACTATTAGCTGGTCCGATTTTTGGCAGGCGACGTTCTCCAGCTCTGCCCAGCTGCATACCATGTCCTTCCGGACAGCAGTAATCTGCTGCTCTCGCTCTCTCAGCACGTCTACGTGTGGCTGCTCTACAAGATCACGATTGGAACTTCGACCGCCAACTTTTGCTCGCGGTGCAGCGACTTCTGCTACGAGGCCTCGAGCTCCCTGGCAACAGCGAGGTCGTCAGCCCCGTGAGGCCAGCAAGCAAGGCAGAGACGGCTGGAAAGGGAGGGGTGGTGATTATGGGAGAAGTGTTGAGACAGGGAGAGGCAGAGATGGAGGCGAGAGGCGACACGGCTTTGCGGCAGGCAGACAGTGGGAGCAGGGGAAGGTGTTTGACGGACAGCGGCATGCGGGTCATAAGGACGACGGCAGATCATACGAAGGACGGAAACGCGAAGGCACGGCAAGCGAAGGGAGAAAGTACGAGGGGAAGCCATACGAGGGCAGAAAGCACGACGCAGGGAAGCGCGTTCACAACAAGTACTTGCTGCCAGATCGCCCGCAGTCAAGATCGACCGCAGCTCGTTCGGACCCTGAAGCAACCCGCAGCCCTAGAATTGATGAATTCGTATCCACGACTGGTTCGGCCAGCAACTCTATCGAAGGGACCGAAGACATAGAGGGACCGACTACGACAGGAGCATCCGTGCGCCCTGTGCTACGACCATACGAGGTTACTCAGAAAGTAAAGGACCTTGCGGAGAAGGGGAAGCTGGATGATGCCGTCTCGTTCGTCAAGAGCCGCCCGTTGTCGTCACAAAACACGATCGTTTGGAATACTCTGCTCATGTACATGCTCAAAAAGGGACGGTATAATGCCGGCTATTCCTTGTTTATTGACGTGAGATATTCTCAGTTCTCGACTCAAAGCGCCGTAGCTGATCATAGTGCAGATGAAACGACGTGGTTTCACCCCCATACCCTCGACATGGACAATTCTCTTCCAAGGCTTTGCTCTCCGAGCCACTAAGACAGCCGGTGGACCACTCAGCGAGCATTATATGGACCGTGTGTCGTCGGCCTATGCCCAATTCACAAAGGTTCTGGAGGGACTGAAGGATGAAAATCCGTTCGCCGTGGAGCAATACATCATCCCATTTAACGCGTATCTGGACCTGCTCCTGGAGCTCGGTCGCCACCAGGAGTTGTACAACGTCTTCCGGTCGTTGGATGACTACCCTTCTCTCCACGCCGACGCCGTTACATATGCGATCATCTTCCGCTGCCTGCTCAAGCGACCGGATGAGCCATGGAAGGGAGAGACGGTAGAGGTCAAGGAGATCCGAGACGCGCAACTGGCCCGAAAGGTGTGGGACGACATGCGAGCGAGAGAGAAAGAAGGCATCGTGGTTCCGGTGGATTCACACCTCTTTTCGGCTATACTTCGCCTGATGACCGCCTCGCCGCGCATTGCCGACCAGCAGTACGGCCTTGACCTCATTGAGCAATATCTGGGTCTGATCAAGCCAGGCACGCTGAGCCCGACCCAAGGAACGAAGATGCCCCGCAGCAGCGATGGGCAACCCCTCGCCATGACAGGCTATTCATTGCACCTTGCACTCCTCTTGGCAGCTCGTATGCGGCGTTTCCGCTATGTTCTCCACTATATCCAGCAAGTACAAGATTCCGCCTGGGCGTCCCATATCCTCGGAGCTGGCCACATGAACCTCGCGATCAACGCGCATGGCGAACTGGCTGTTGCCAAAGGCAGCACAGATGTTGAGGAGGCATTTGAAACCATTGAATGGATGATTCGGCAGCAGCAGCTCGATCCTTCCGCTTGGACGAAGATCACGCCCAACCAGGACACCTATACTGCGATGCTTCGTGTTTGTTGGAAGGGACGAAACTACAACTACACGAGGAAGACGTTCTCTCTCATGACCGGCTACGATCACCACGACTTCGACAAGGACGAGGAACCGAAGCCGCCGTCCGTCGCCAGGTCTCGTACGTACACACGTATTGTGCCAGGGGCGATCGGATCAAGTCCGATGTTCTTACCCGACACGCAGGGGATGAGCTGCTTGATCCACTCCTCGCTATCCCACGTGCACGACATTCATCATGCCCTGCGCATCTTGAAGCATCTTGGTTTGGATCTCTTCTTCCTAGTCAAGAAACGAAAGGGGGAGAGCAGGCGTGATCAGCGCGTAGCAGCCTTCTACCGCGCCAAGCTCGGCGAGGCCATCTTAACCGCCAAGAGTATCGCCGGGCTTAATCTACCTTTGGACGCGAAATGGCTCAGGGAAGCTTCGAAACGATCTCGTGAAGCGAAGGAAGAGTTCGAACGCAATTGGAAGGTTGGGCCGGACTTGAAAGAGTGGATGGGAGAGAGTTTGACGCGCGACAGCGTAAATGCTCTGGAGGAAAAGGTCGACGCAGACGCCAAGGCTCAGTCAGAGAGCGCGAAAGAGGCGCAGCCACGATTGCTAGCAGCATAATATATTGCCGTAATGCTGAGATCAACTAAAACACTTGGCGCCTAAACTAGAGAAATGAGGGTCGTGATGAAATGAGTGTTCCGTTTCCAAACAAATCGTGGCTCGCTAGCGGCCACTGTACACTGAGAGTCCAATTGATGCAAATTGAGAGGAGTAAAGCCACGACGATGCGCTCTTACGACTCGTCGCTCCGTGAGAAGAAGTCAACGAGGTTGCCGTCCCGGCCGTTCGAGCCCGAATCATGTCTCTGGAGGTTCCCCCCGTGGATGTGGAACACGTCCGTCAGGTCCTCCTCGGCGCCGCCAGGAGCCTGGGATGGGTCATAGTACGACCCCGGACGTGAAGCCGGGAGCGGCGGGAGGAACATCGTTGCGCGATTGTTGACGTTGTTCCCCTGCAGGTCGACGGGGGAGAACGCGTCCGCAGGCTGCTGGCCGGTGATGGGTGGCTGCGCTAAGCGGGAGGGGACGCGGGCATGCGACTGACCCGCCCGAAGCCCACCAGGAAACGTAGGGCTGCTCTCGATCGCTCCGCCGTTGCTTTGTGCTGCGCTGGGCACGGGCCCGTCGCGCAACTGGAATCCGCGGGCTTGGGAAGCGAGGCTGTCCTGACTCATGCTCCCACTGGGAGGGGGCATGTAGCTAGCGCGAGCGAGACGGGAGCCTCGCAAGCTCGCAGGTGGCGCCTGCAGCGCCGGGGAAGTGTCGAACATGCTCGCAGGGCGGCTCTCCGCAACGCGTGGGGAGAGCATCCTCGGCCTAGGCGGGCCAGCAGCGCCCGCATCGACGAGGCTCAGCGGGCGGGGCGGGACGGAACGGTTAGGCGGTCCGGGGCGGGCGAAGGACGAGGCGGTGGGGGGCTGAGGCTGGAAGACGCTCGTGCGCCTGCTGGTCGGGCTCGTGTCCTCCGAGCTGGTGGGCAGGTTGGGGTAAGACGACCTCGTCGGCGAAGGGGAAGGCGAGGGCGAGCGGTCCGCGCTGCTCCTCCTCTGCTGGTCGCCGTACGGCTTGACGGGCGCGTCGAGCCTGCTCATCCGGCGCGGGTCGCCCATGCCAATGCCCATCTGCACGGGGTCCGAGTTGCTCGGCACCAACATGCTGCCCGGCCGGCTCTGGGGCAGAGGAGGGAGGTTGCTCAGGCTGTCGTTCCTCCCGTGCCCGTGGCTGCCCGCGTACGTAGGGGTGGGCGGCTCGAGCGTGCTGTGCTCCATTTCGGGCGTCTCGAGGGTGATGAGCGCCTGCGTAGGGGAGGAGGCCGAACCCGAGCCGGAACCAGAGTGTTGGGAGTGTTGGGAGTGCTGTGAGTGCTGCGAGCCCGTGCCGGGTGAGGGCGAGCGGTCCCGCCTCGCCTGCGCTGCGCCGGGGGCGAAGGGCGGTGCGGGGGGCTCCAGCGTGGAAGTGGTGCTGAGGCTGCTGAGCCTGTTGCGTTCCGGTGTGGAGGTGGCAAGGAGTACCGCCGGATCGCCCGCGAGCGGGACGAGCATGCTGTTGGGCCTCGACATCGGCAGGGCCGGAAGGCCAGCCAGGCTGATGCGGTTGCTGTCCCTGTTCCCGTTTCCAGAGTCGTGGAAGGGGATTACAGGCGGGGCGAGGAAGGCGTCCCTCTCGTTGGTCGGGGTGAGCAGCATCTGATCCGGCGAGCCCGAGGAGGCGCTCCCCCCGTCCAAGCTCCCCGGGTGCTCCTCGATCGCCGCCACACTAGGCTGCATAGTGCTGAACCTCCTGTCGCCCACAGCGCTGCTCGCCACGAGCGTAGTCCCGCCGGGCGAGGTGGGCGAGGGGGAGCGTTTCTCCTCCCCTCCCGAGCCGAGGGAAGCACGGTCGATGCTCGTCTGGCTCAGGTTGCCCTTGATCATCGATAGCCTGGGGTCGAACACGCTATGCCTGGGGTCGTAGGGCAAGCGCGGCGGGTCGAGGGTGCCGCCCGAAATGTCCTTCTCCGCGGCAGCGCTGTGGTCGTCCCCGTGCTCGTTGTCGTGCGAGTAGGGCGCCTCGGGGTCGTATGCGTCCCGCGTGCCAGTCTCGAGCGCAACAGGCTTGTACGCCTGCTTGCCCCCCTGGCCCAGCCCTTTCCCACCTCCCCCGGCCCCCCCGCCACCGGTGGTACCAGAGCGGCCGGGCTTCCCCCGCCTGCGCCAGCGCAGGCAGAGCAAGCACCCGACACTCAGGAGGACCAGCAGGAATACCGTGTTGAGCGCCAGGAGGCCGAGCAGGGCCGGGACGTACCCGAGCAGCTTGGTCAGGGAGGTGTTCATCTGCTCTTCCGTGCTGAGCGTGCTCGCCGGGGCGTTGGGGGCGGAGGTGCTCCCGCTGCTGCTGCCCGAGCTCGTGTCCGTGCTTTGGGCTACGCTGGCGGGTACAGTTCCCCCGCGGATGGAGACAAAGTCCGTTAGGGCCTGGAGCTCGTCGGTGATGCCCAGGAGCTGGACGTACGGCCCGCTCGTCGAAGCTCCGGAAGCGTCCGTGTCGCCAAAGTCGTACAGGCTGTACACGTTCCGCAGGAACACGTCGCCGAGGATGACGTCGTAGTCCGAACCGCCTACGGCCAGGGACTGCGGGAGGAAGGTGCCGATGCAGTTTCCCGTGGAGACCTGGCGGTTCGAGTCGAGCGGGTGGATGTACACGCGCTGGCCGGCGAACCAGAATGCCAGGGTCACCTGCGCGTCGCACGGGAGTGTCCACTGCTGGGCGGTGGTGTCGAGCGAGGCCCCGGAGATGCCACCATAGATCGACTCGGCGATCGCGGTCGTCACGTAGGCGTAGGAGGTGCCGCTGTCCAGGAGGGCGACGGCTTTGCCGGAAGGAGCGGCGGAGGCGGCAGAGGTGAAACCTGCGCGCATACATGTCAGCGTCGAGCTCGGAAACTACCCGAAAGGGAAAGACGCACTGCTTATGTTGCCCCCGGCATACTCGATCGCGTCGAGCGCGATGGTCCACCTGTCCGGGTCGACCGCGGGGACGGTGGGGAGCTTGGCCTGCGCCTGTATGCCCGTATACTCCGGGACATACTCGCCGATCGTCAAGCTCCCCTGGGTGACATCGCTCGGGTCCTCGCTCCGCTGGAGGACAAAGCTGATGAAGTTTGGCTCGCCGGGCTTCTGCGCAAAGGCGTTGTACAGCAGGCTCCGGCCCCAGGAGGCGCCGGTGTCGTTCACGCTCCTGTCCACCTGGGAGAGCGAGGTGAAGCCGAGGCCGACGATGCCCTGCGCGCCGTAGGAGAGGATGGGGTTGGACGCGGCCGAGGCGAGGATGAAGGCTTGCGAGGGGAGGGTGTAGTCCGCGAAGGCGACGGAGGCCTGCGCGACGAGGCCGGCTGTGTAGCCGATGCCGTAGGACATGTTGATGAACACGGTCTGGTCGCCTCATCAGTTTCCTGTCCCGCATAGGAGGGGGAGAACACGGACCGACTGGGTAACACTGCCCAACGACCCGCTCGGCTTGACCCACAGATCGCTGCTCCCCGTATCGATCTGCACGGGCAGTGTCGTCCCGCCAATATCGATCTCGGCAATGTACACGAGGTCCGCATCGGTCGTCACGCCCTCGGTGTCGTTCGAGGCATCGGCGGCAGCGTTGATGGTGCCGCGGTAGAAGGAAGCGCCTATTGATTTTGGGAGGGCGGGGGAGCGGGCGGAGGGGTGTTGGGTGAAGGGGAGGTGGGCGGCGAGTGCTAGGGGAAGGAGGAGGAGGGGGAGGGGGAGGAAAGGGCGCATCGTTAGTGGGAATGAAGTGTGTCGAAGTGGGCGGGTGGGAGTGATCAAGTCGGTGGGGGTGGGGATGCGGTTGGTGAACAGAAGGTGAGCCAACGCGAGCCGAGGAAAGAGGAAAGAGGAAAGCAAGGAGTAAAGACAGCAAGGCGAAGTGAAAGGAGGGCAGGAAGGGAATGAAAGAGCGGCGTGGCAAAGCAACGAGCGATATTGCCTTACTCGGCGAGCGAGTGGGGAGCGAGTAGTGTGGGTCGCGGGTGCGCAGGGAGCGAGAGGAGCGGAGAACACGGAGGACACGGGAGGACAAGGGGCGGGGCTAGGCTTCGACGCGCGGGTCAAACCTTCATCACTAAAAAGGGCCGAAGTAGATAAGCCCTGATAAGGGCTTATCTGCCCTCTAAGGGCCATAATTGCCGCGACCCTTGCAGGGGTCGCCGCAAGGCATTATCAGGCATGGCACCGGGCTGCTGGTTGCTGACAATGCTCGCAACCATTGTCCTTTTA
>KV423927.1:279010-333165 GCA_001632435.1 Calocera cornea HHB12733 | reverse complement strand
AGATAGACAACACAGAATATATCAAGGTATTGGCGAAGCACATCTTGGATGTATGCTTGGAAAACAGACGGGGCATTGGTGAGACCCATTGGCATAACTTGATACTCGAAGAGGCCGAGGTGTGTGCGGAAAGCAGTCTTCCATTCCTCTCCGGGAGCGACCCTTATGAGGTTGAAAGCTGAGGTGAGGTCAAGCTTGGTGAAGACGGTAGCTCCTTGGACTCGGTCCAGGAGGTCTGAGATGAGTGGCAGCGGATAGCGATTTCGCTTGGTGATGGCGTTTAAACCACGGTAATCCACGCAGAGGCGAAGTGAGCCATTAGCCTTCTTTACAAACAGGATAGGCGATGCAGCAGGGCTGGTAGAGCGCCGGATGAATCCCTTCTTCAGGTTCTTGGTGATGTAGGACACCAGTTCCACTCGCTCCGCTTCTGTCAGCGAGTAGATCGGACCAAAGGGCGGTGTTTTCCCTTCTTCAATCTCAATTTTGAGATCATAGGGACGGTGAGGAGGTAGAGTCTCTGCCTCTGATGGCGAGAAGACTGACAGATAGGCATGGTACTGGGCTGGGACTTGGACAAGGAGCTCGGATTCCGAAGGTGACAGTTCGAACGGCAGGGCATCTTCTGCTGTTTCTGGGTTCTCTGGCACTGACACAGGGCTCCCTGGTGCTGGCACAGATGGTACAGAGGCTGAAGAGCGTGATCCTGCACTCTGGCTTGACTGATCACTGGTGGAAATGACAGAAATCGATGGATGACAGTTGGGGTGACAGTTTCGCTGACAGTTGAGCGATAACTGTGAATGCTGGTCTGCTGGGCTGAATCGGATGGCTCCAATTGCTGACAGTTGAGCAATAACTGTGAATGCTGGTCTGCTGGGCTGAATCGGATGGCTCCAATTGCTGAATCCCTAGCATACTGCTGGAAACGATGGGCTGACACCATGGCAATGTCTAGCTGGACTGGACTGGGACTGGGAGTGCTGACGGAAGTGCTGACAGTTTCGCTGACAGTTCCGCTGACAGAAAGCGATTTCTTCTGCTGATCAGGCAGAGACTGGGACTGGGCAAGGAACTTGGGTGCTGGGAGGCGTAACCCTAAGCCTAGGGACATGACAGATGCCTTGTTGTTGGGGATAAGACCGGAGCCTAGTCCCGTGACAGGTACTGGAGCGGCGAGGCCACAACATGAGAGCTTCAACTGGTTGCGCACCCAGTCAATTGCTGGATTGTGACGACGGAGCCAGTCAAGGCCAAGAATGACTGGATAGGAGACAGAAACCACACCAAGACTGATGTCTTCTGTGTGTGACAGGACGGATAACTGGGTGGTGACGGAGTTGGTGACAGTTCCGGATACAAGGGGACGATTGTCCACAGTGTATACAGGAATGGGTTCTTGTAAGGGTGTGAGCGGCAGGCAATGCCGCTTGACGAAGTCCAGAGAGATGAATGAGGCCGTTGCACCAGAATCGACCAGGGCGTAGGTGCTGACAGTTCCGCTGACAGTTTCGCTGACAGTTTCGCTGACAGTTGGTCGATTTGGGAAAGTGAGTCGCACCGATAGAAAGAAGTGTGCCTTTGACTTGGGGGCTTCCAGCACATGAGCACTGAGCTGGAAGTGAGGCGCACTAGCGCTCTTGGAGTCCCCTGGGCCTAGACTCAGGTTGGCTGGGGACGGAGTGACAGTTGGTGGGGGCGCTGTCCCAAACAACTCCGCAGGGGTAGGGACGCTTAATCCTGCGGCGTGGAGTTTTCCTGGCCTCCTGTGACTGCAGAGATACGTGCAGGGGAGCCAGAAGAACCAGCAGAATTGTGGGGCTTGGTGTTTTTGGGACGTGCCGGGCATTGGTTGGCAAAGTGGCCGGAAGCAGCGCAGTACAGGCAGAGCCTGTTGTCCATGCGTCGTTTCTTCTCAGCAGCGCTGAGAGGACCTCTCACAGCATCGATTTCCATTGGCACTGAGCCATCAGAGTTGGGCTGAGGGTGGTGATGGTTTGCTGACAGTTGAACTGTCACTGAGCGCGAACCGTGACTGTTGGAACTGGGGCTGGATTTGTGGGTTGTGCGGCGGTCAGAGCGCAATTGATACAATCGATTGTCGATGTCAATGGCCTGGCGCATGAGGGCATGGAGGTTGTCTGGCTTCCCAATGGAAATGAAGCCATCTTGGACATCGGGCTTGAGTCCACGGTAGAAATAGTCACATTTGGTGTATTCTGAGACTGGGAGGACATTGATGAGGTCCTGGAACTCTGAGGCATACTTGGATGCAGAGGTGGTCTGCTTCAGCTTCTCCAAGCGACGCAGAGCAGAACCTTGGGCATCGGGGTCGGAAAAGTGACGTCGGAATTCCACCAAGAAAGAGTGGAAATTGTCCATGATTTGCTCATTGGAGGCACGGAGGCCTTCGAGCCAGTGACGTGGAAAGTCGTGTTTGGTGAGGAATCCGGCAATGTAGGTTGTCTTGTGCCGGTCCGTGGGGAAAGATGCGGGTCCAGCATTGTGTATGTTGTCAAGACACTGTCTCAGAAATGACTCCAGTGTTTGTGGCTTGCCGTCGTAGGGCACGGGTTCCGGTGCCCGGATGGAGATAGCAGGCCGGGTGGAGGCTGACAGTTGTGGCTGTGCAGCTGACAGTTGATGCAATAGCTGTGTGATGCCGCCAAGGGCATTCCCAATCATGCTGAGTGGATCGAGGGGAGCCTGTGGCGCTTGGGGCGGTGCAGGTGGCACCATGTTCTGGGCATGGGGTACTGGGTTGGCAAAGTACTCCGGGAGGGCTTGCTCAGCGTCGCTCATGTCCAGGATGGACTGAGAGCTGTTGCTGTTGTTGACAGGATCCATAACGGCTCAATACGACAGGGAGGTTGTGTCAAACTGTCAGGGATGGGTCGGGCAGGTAGGCAGGGCAGGGCAGGGTTTGGTCGTGGAGAGCCGGGTGACAGTTGGCAAGGGCAAGGAGAGAACAAGGGCTGGGGCAAGGCTGGGACTGGAACTGGGGCAGGGAAACAACTGCGTTGACACGACAGGGTGTACAGGCTAAGAACCTAGCTATCTTATATAGAAAAAGCAGTGAAACAGCTTACAGAAACATGCTGACAGTTCAAACTGTCAGTGCTCCGAGTGGCTGTGCAGGGGCCAGAGCGGCCTGGGATGCAGTCATGACAAAATTGTATATGGGATTGTTACGTATACGTTGAGGGTACGTTTGGGCACTGGCTCTGCTTGCCGGCAACACTCTCTACCCTCGCTTCCTTATTGTTAGGTGTTACATCATAGTAGTTGTCTTTGGTCTTCAGTACAACGTTGTCCATCAAAAAATAGTGGTTGCCGCTAAGCGAAACTGTTGTTCACGGTGGGCCTTCTCAATTGCTCCCGGCGTAAGTACTCGCGTGGGACAAGGGTTGTGGTGGGCCGCGTTTATCTTTCTTCTTTGCGCGCTCCTGTCGACATCGATACGCATATACGCTGCTCAAAGCCTCAAACGAAGATGTCAGAGGATGATCAACGCTGTCCGTGGGCGAAGTATGCTTCAGGCAATCCTGCTATTCTGTGTGAACGTCTCTCGTACATTCTGGACGAACCCGAAGGAGTGCTCCAGAGTGTACAGGTCGCATCAGGCACTGTTCGGAACTTGACCAGGACAAGTGAAGACTATCCTCGTGCCTTTCTCAGTGACTTCGCAGGCAAGGACATACTCCTCAATCCTCTCATACCTCGAGCGTGGCGTACTCGATTGTTCTCGAAAGTTGGTGAATGGACGACAGGCGATAAGCTGTGGACTGTGACTCTATGTATGCTGATCTACACCGGCTGTTTAGGATGACGCTGTCAACTGACACTGGTATCGATAGTGATGGCCAACTTCGCAAGCAAAGATCCTTTCCAGATACCTCACCCTCAGCTACTCCTTCTCATCAAATGTCATACTGCTTCGAAAACCTATCATGTGAAGGTTCAAGCAGGTATCAAGATGCTGGTGGAGGAGCCATTCCGCGTGCTGCATGCGCATGTACAGCATACAGCTGTGTTCAGTCTCAACGATCCTGCAGTTATGAGCTTTGATGATTTTCATGTAACCGCAGGTACCGTTGGCACTGAGCTTCTTGTGCCGAAGCCGGCTACTGATCGCTCTGATTTGCAGCCCAAATTCTTAGCTGGCCGAACTTCGTCCAGTACATGCAGAGGTTACAAACTCAAGGCTTCGATTATGCACTGGTTCACTTCGATCTCCGTGGCACCGTCGAGCTCACTCCACGTTCCGACCTCAGCAGACTTGGTGTGCTCATGACGTCACAGCCCGATCTGCTGAACACTGTCTGTGAAGTCGGGAAACTGAGTTTGCTGGATGTTCAGCACCTCCGTTCGACGTGTCATCAAGTACGAGATAGTCTGGAGAACGAGCCTCAACATAGACTTCGCGCCGCACTGGCTCGATACTTCCCTGGCGCTGTCGATTCCTTTGCCGCTATGCTCAAGAAGTGTGGTGCCGTGGTTGGAGGTTCGCTTGTGCTCTCAGTTCTCAAACCAGGAACTTGGACGCCGAGCGACCTCGATATCATTCTTCCCGACCACACATGCCAGTCCTTCGAAGCATTCTTGACGGCGAAAGGCTATACAACAGATCCTCAACAGCAAATTCAACATGCTCATGACTACGCTGGCACCGCTACTGCCGCCGCTGGAAGACACAAATTTCGCTACGTCTGCTACCGCCATGCCGAAGAGAAGATTGACCTGTGCTACATCTGTTTCCCCAGTCCTCCCGCTTCTCACATTCTCACATATCACTCATCAATCGTGATGAACTTCTTCGACGGCTGGGCCATCTACTGTTTGTTCCCTCGTTGGACGTTTGCCGGGCAATTTGCGCAGAACAGGTATCACATGGACCTACCAGCCAGGACGGAGAGAGCCATCAGAAAGCTGCTCGGCAGGGGATTTACAGACGTGGGCGAGGCCATCCAGGACTGGCATCCAGAAGCAGTCTCCGCAGAGGACGGCTTCATAGATGCATATAAGCTCGCAGGGATCTGGCACCAGAAAGTTACTCTGTAGCCGAAGGCATCGAAGGCCAGGATCAGGATCACTGCTTCCGCATTAGACAGAGACCTCTACTATACAGGGGATCAGAATGAGATACAACATGGAGGGTATGGCTCTCGCAGAGCTTCGGATACTATGAGGTCATTCACTTATGAATCTCGCCCAATTGTGATCAGGTCATGGCCATCAAGCAGCTGCCGCAGGTAACTGTCCTCGCGGGCTTTCGCGCGAGTCCGCCCCTCGGCTAGCCTTTCGATGCCTTTGCGAATGCTGTTCACGTGGACCTAACGGAGGATTAGAATCGCCCACACCCGACTCGAGAGCATGCATACCTCCAAAGGAATATTGGTGTCAGGATTGGATAGCAATGGTGTAGAGACACGGTCCCTGAGATCTTCTAAGTCGGAAGACAGTTGCTGAAGCTGGACAAGGGTACTTGTGACATATCCTACAGCGCGGCTTCGATAGGATCGTATGTTTACAATTAGGGTGCGATGTGACTTGAAATTGGCCAGTTGTCCTGCAATAAATTAGTTATGTAGTGCGGTATTGAAGCCTATCGCGCTTACTTCTATTCCCGCCCAGCCTGGTCCATAACTCAGCCAACTACGTCGACTCATGAGATCTGCAAGCTCTTTACGAACGTGGATGCGCTTACCAATTCTCCCGTCTTGTTTTCCACATGAAGTGATTCGCGACCCAACATCTCATCAATAACGTCCAAATCCGCTTCCAGTCTGTCCAACAGTACGACACTAGCTTCCGCCTCTCCGATCAATCTGGCGATATTGTTCTCCAAAGCCCCGGTCGCTTGGAACCAGAGCGTTTCGATCCCCTGCCTTTGAGCAAGAGCTCGTTGTGCTGCAGAGGGTCCGATAGGCACAAGCGCACGTATCATTCTCATAACAGGGTCCACTTCTGGCACGTTGCTTGTCTCCTCCAGGAGTCGGAGGACGTAATCGTCCATCGCGAGAATGTTGTCAACAGTACCACCAACACGCGAGCCGAGCCGTTGCAGTTCTCGACCCGCGATTTTGGCAGAGCCAATAAATGCATCCAAAAGGATGGAAAGCCTGTCCTTGGCGACGAGATCGCTGACCTTGACCAGATTAGTTCTGGAACCGCAGTCAGATCAGCAGTTCAAGATATATAATCGAGAAGCGTACAGATCCCGGATAGCCATCTCGGATTTCTTGAGTTCCAACGCAACAGTTGTGCTACTCGCACTGTCTTCCAGTATATTCTCGAACTTGTTTTGAAGATCCATTAGATTCGGAAAGTCTGGACGCGGTGGTAGTTTGTCCGACGACAGGATATCGTTGCAAATCGGCATAAAGTGCGGCATCAATGGCATTCGGCATATTGGGGCGAGTACCGCCGGTACCACCGTGTCCAGCGATCGCAGAACAACAAGATAAAGAACATATACTATAAGCAGGAGCGATCTAGAAACGACATAAGCGGTCGAATCGCGCGTTATGAGACAGACTGACAGAGGTTTCTTCGCCAGGATAACGGCGTGTTTCAATACATCGAAGGCATAACGGGCCCAGAACCAGATCGTGTTCCAAGCAGCATCAAGAAGGAATTCTTCCTTGCGTTGGATTGTATCCCATAGACTGGTGGCGGGTGGAGCCCTATCCGGGATGGAATGCGACTGCTGCGATGTTGCGTCCGCAACAGGGGCAGGCAACTGATTTGCTGCTGGCCCAGAGGTGCTCTGATTGCCATGATTGCGCCTCCGTCGAGATGGCATCCTCGTGTCGGTAAAGGAGCTTAGTAGAAGTACAGTTTGAGGGTGTAAATGCACAGTTAGCCAGAGTATTGACCCATGGTACCGATACAAGGCGGGCCAAATGTGAGGTGCATGGTCGCGCGTCCGAGTCGCCGGAGGTATTTTGGCTGACGTCAAGCGCCCACTTAATGGCTGTGAGCCTCCTACGGGCGCTTCGGAGGCGTGCGGCGAAGTCGGCTTGGGACGACTCTTTGCCTTCTCACACTTGTCTTGCGGGGTATCAATCTGCTGGTATTCCCGGCTGTGATGGAGCAGCTCAAAAATCTCCCTTCCCAAAGTATGCGTTACAATTGCCTGTTCCTTCAACGAACAGCGCTGCTGGAAACGAGAACACTGGTCATGCGGTGAAGAAGGGCTTCACGCTGGACTGAACTGCAGGACCAACAAGCCTCTAGGATGACAGAACTATGAACTGGGTTCTGTTATACGTCAACTACCTAACTATTCAAGAATGGACTGGATTGCATATGGGCTCTTTTTGAGCTCCGCGGAGAAACGGACCAGTAACGAGAAAATCTTTCATCAACCCACTTACGAATTTCACAGCTTTCGGCCCTCAAGCCTTACCGGCGACTTTTCCGAGTGGAGTCTTCGCCATCACGCCAAGAACCTCAAACAGAACCTGGAGGAACGCGTCAGACGAACCTCCACCGCAGCGGTTCCAACTCACATCGGCAGCAGCCATTGTCGTCAACTCGGCATTCGTATCATACGCAGGTGCAACCTCCACGATGTCAGCGCTCACGATGTGCAAACCATCCAAGCCGCGAATGATTGCGCGAAGCTCTCGGGTAGACCATCCTCCCGTCTCGGGAGTGCCCGTGGCAGGCGCGAAGGCCGGGTCGATGGAATCAATCTGACGTGGTATGTCAACTGCCAATGACAACAAGTACCGTTGCTCGACCTACATCAATAGACAGATAGACCGGCTTGTCGCCTACCGTCTCGCGAATCTTAGCAATTATACCATCGACGCCTGTGCGAAACATTGTTAACAGAAGCATTATCGCCATGGACTGCTCGAAGCCTTACCGAGAGTATCGATCTCCCTCGCCTCGATCCGCTTGAATCCCGCATTATCATCATTCTCGTAGTCGGCCGGGCCAGAGAGGGTCGTTCGGATAGCGCCGTGCTGTCAAAACGCAACAAACTAGGATCAAAGTCGTTTGCGGAGCCAGAAGGGGAGACGTATGGCTAATGAAAGGAACGGGACACTTGCAATTGAGCTGCCATTCTTAATCAAGCCCTCTTGGCTTGCCCAGTAGAAATATGTGCCGTGGTTGAGAGCGCCTCCTCCGATACCTTGGCTGTCGCTTCCACCTATGCTCATGATTGGTATAGTGTGTGACGAGTTGAGACAACTACGCACCAAACACGCTCGGCTTCCATGTGTCCAGATGGCTGTCAAAGTGGATGACACTGATAGCTCCATACGCGGAGTTGATGGAACGCAGAAGCGGGAGGACAATGGTATGGTCACCACCCAGAGTGATGATCCTTGGATGATGCTTCCCATCGAGTGCAAGAGGGACAAGCGGTTCACCAGTGAGTGAGTCGTTCCCAAGAGCGGAAGTAGGTGTGCGGTGAAGAAGCTCCTTGTGCCCATCTTCGATCTGCTGGATTGCACGCGCGTTGTCATAGGGAGTGACGGGAACATCACCGCAGTCCACGATCTTGAGGAGCTTGAAGGGGTTGGTCTCGAGAGGGACGTTGTAGCCACCGTACAGAGTAAGACGACGGGATCCAGCCCGTATACCTGGACCATTGATAAGCTTCGACAGTGAAGGTTTAGCTACCATGCGCACCAGAAGGTCCGAATCTAGCACCAGGGCGGTAAGACGTGCCGGTATCGAACGGAGCACCGAGGAATGCGATGTCGAAGTCCGCGTTCTTGTCGGTCAGGCACTGAGACCAAGGTAGACGAGCGAACGTCGTGATCCCAGAGAAGATGGAATCGGCAGTGACTGTGCGGACTGTGAGCGTGGCTCGCTCGATGTTCGCGATGTGCTTACCCTCGTTGTCGCCGGGATAGGTCGCTTGATAAGGGAACTTCACGTAGCCCAGAGGCATCTGGTCCTCGAGCTCGTCATGATGATGGTCATGATGAGCTGCGAGGGCACGAGCGACGAGCACAGAGAGGGCGAGGAGGAGCTGCATTTTGGTCCACTGCGGGGCGACAATGAACGCGGCCGTGGGGGATGCAGTTTGGGGCAGTCCAATGCTGGCATTTATGCCCCAAGCATCCGATCACCGTGGCATATGTCGCAAGCGAACCCTTGCGAAGGTATACATTCCCCTGGGGTGCCCGACAATGAGGCGGAGCAGCGAGGCATGATCAGGCATGAGGAGGCACCATGAGGTCATCAGCTTGGAAGCGAGAGACCCGTCCGGTCCCAGCGGTCCTATTGGATGACGGATGTCTCAGCCGGGCATTCGTCATGCATTGTACGGAGGAAGCGCTTATCTTCGCGACATTCACGCATTGAAAGAACACCACGTTATCCCCAACGAGCGCGGAAAAACCATAGCATGTCCGTGTAATGGTCATTCTGCCTCGAGGCTCGTCGGCCGAGCGAGCAGAACCAGCATTCAAATATCGCCAGAGGCAGCGCTGATGTGTGCTGGACAGGCCATGACAGTCAACGAGCGATCACTGCTCCTCCCTGAGGGGCACCTGGTCGGTCCAGACGAGCATCCCGATGTCTTCGACGAGAGCCAACCCGAAGAGGAGGTCGAAAAGACGTTCAGCGGAGAGTTATGGCTCCTCCTGAAGATGTCCGTCCCAGTAATCCTTGGTGAGGAATCCACCGCAGTTCACGGCGTCGTGCTGAAAATTTTCATCGCCGATGTTCGCATCAGCTTATACGCTCCAGAACTCCATACAGACAGCAGCAGTCCTCATAGTTGGAAGACTAGGACCAGCAGAGTTATCGGCAGCAGCATTTGCGATGATGCTTGCAATGGTGACTGTAAGCAGTTTTCATTCCAGGATCCTATTCGGCTTTGGCGTCCGTTTCCATCGCAACGCGTGCTGACTTCTGCCTTTTCTATTCGAACAGGGCTGGTGCGTCGCATTAGGAGGTGCCGCACATCTATCATTATTGTTGACAGACCAGCAAATTGACTTGTGCTAGGCACCACTGCTCTCGATACGCTTGGATCGCAGGCCTTCACCGGCAGCAAGGATCCATCGGATCTATCAATACACTTGCAGCGATGTGTCTTTTTGCTGTACTTGCTGCTCATTCCGGTCTTGTTCCTATGGTTCTTCGTCAAGCCCATCCTGCTACTGCTGGGCCAGGAGGCAAGCCTGAGTGAAGATGTCCAAGGCTTTCTGCGAGTGTTGATCATCGGCGCACCGGGCTATATCGGGTTTGAGAGTGTGAAGAAGTACCTGCAATGTCAAGGTACGATGACACGCGATCCCCGCGGTTTGTTCTCACGCGTCATTATGTATTAGGCATCATGCACGCCTCGACCGTGGTTCTGCTGGTGACATCGCCCCTTAATGTCGCCTTGAATATCTGGCTCGTCCGCTTTACTTCCCTCGGCTTCTTAGGCTCTCCTCTCGCGGTCTCCATCACTTACTGGGTGACTTTCCTCGGTCTCATTCTGTACTGTTCCTTCTCGCGCACGCATCATCAAAATCACGCTTGGGCTGGTCTGCAGCTGCGTCGGGTGCTGCAGCTGCAACCATGCTTGAAGTTCTTGCAACTTGCGATACCCGGCATTCTCATGGTTGGCACTGAATGGTTTGGCGGCTTTTTCTAAACCGATAACATTGCTTGTGGTCTAATGCAATGCCAGGTGGGCGTTCGAGATTGTCGCGATTGCAGCCGGTCGACTTGGTGTTCTCCCGCTTGCTGCTCAATCCGTGATCATGACGACAGACCAGATCTTGAATACCGTTCCCTGTGGGATCGGTTCGTTCTGCACTCTCGTTACATCTGGTTTGCACTCACCTTTCCTACAGGTGTAGCTGCATCTAACAGGATCGGGAATCTCATTGGTTCTCGTTCGGCGCGAGGAGCTGCACGGTCGACCCACGCAGTCTCCCTGCTCAGCGTCCTTCTCGGCAGCATTATCATGATTCTCATGTTAGCTACTCGCAACGTGTGTATTTCGTACTATGTTTTATAGCCACACAATGCTGATGTATCCCAGGTCTTCGGCTATCTATTCAGCGATGATGAAGCAGTCGTCAAACTCGTCTCCCAGATCCTGCCGCTTGTTGCATCTTTCCAGATCGCCGATGGGCTCGCAGCATCCTGCGGCGGTGTGCTCCGTGGGCAAGGTAGGACTACCTAGTACATCCACGTCTCCCTCGCTCACAACGCTTCTAGGTCGCCAACACTTGGGAGCAATATTCAATGTCGTATCTTACTATATTATCGCGCTTCCTCTGGGCATCACCCTAGCGTTTCGCTACTCGCAGGGTTTGCAGGGTCTTTGGATCGGGCAGGTGTTAGCCCTCTTCTTGGTCGGCTTCTCCGAGTATGCGACTGTCTGGCTGGGTTCGAATTGGGAAAAGGAGATCCAGAAGGGTATTGAGAGGATGAAATTCGAGGACGAGAGGCGCGAGAGTGGTGTTGTGGGCCACTTGGCGAACGAGGAAGATTAGAACATAACAATGGCAATATGAAGCCTCTTCACTGCATTGAGAATCGACACACTGACGTCCAGTCGTGTATACATACCACATGTCAGCATGGCCGACGCTCCGCAAGGGATCGTGTCAAATCAGGCCACAACGGGGATGACGTGTTGCGCGAAGGCCGGAAGCGGAAGAACCCTGAACCCTCCATTCGCGCACCTCACACAATTCTGCATGATACTCCTGTGATAAGCATTCTGCTCTGGCGTCGTTCTCGAATCAATCAGATGGCATCCTATCTCTGGCCTCTTGCCCGCCAACGGGTTTCCTACATCTCAGGGTTGATTCGGGGACCGTCCGGTCCTCTCTTATCATACGAGGCTGAGTGATTATGCTTGGTCCGCGCTGGCGCTCGATCGTGGTGACGTCCTCATGGTCAAGAACACCGGTTATCAGAGAAGGAAGGAGCTGTATGACGGGCCCGGGCAGAATTCAGATTCCAAGCAGATGGATCGGGCGACATAAATCTCCTGCAATTCTGTGCCTGGCTAACGATGTCTTTGGCTCCTTCGGCTCACGTCCGCTACGACATTATTGTTCATATTTCTCGACATGTCTTCTAAGCTCGACAGAGAGAAACTCGCCCAGGCTTTAGAAGATGGTGATGATGTATTACTGGCTGAGCTGGGATACAAGTCGGAATTTAAACGCGAATTCAAGGTATGTTTCGTTGTCCATCTACAGCGTTCCGCTTACTGACGACTGCTGGAAGCTCTACGAAGTCGTGTTCTTTGCCTTCTCTATTATGGGCGTCATCGCGAGCGTTTCTTCAACTTGGTCCTTCATGCTTGTCTCAGGTATAGTGCATCTCAGTATCACCGTCCTATCTCGCCCATGCCCACAGTCATTTGAGGCGGACACGTCGGCATGGTCTGGGGTTGGATAATCCCCTGGTTTTTCGTGTTGACCATCGCGGCCTCGATGGCAGAGCTAGCAAGCAGTATGCCGTAAGTGCATCTTATGCATATATGAAATGCAGTACTGACATTCCAACAGGACCAGCGCTGGCCTGTACTACTTCGCAGCTCGGATGGCCCCTCCCCGTTGGTCCCCTCTGGCAAGCTGGATAACTGGATGGGCGAACGTCACCGGTCAAATCACACTCGTTTGTTCGATCGACTTCACTTGTGCACAAATGATTACAACCGCCATATCTGTGGGATCGAACGGTGCTGTCAACCTTGGAGCCGCACCAACTTGGGGCATCCTGCTGGCTATTTTGTTCGCCCATGGAATCGTCTGCAGTCTGGCTACCGGCTTCCTTGCCCGGATCAACGTATTCTATGTCATCGTCAATCGTAAGCCAAAATCGGTATCGTATTGAAAACTGCTTATTCTCCTCTAGTCGGGACATGCGTTGCGGCTATCGTTTGCTTACTTGTCGGAGCGGGCCCCGAGAACCGGGTTTCTACGGTAGATGCGTGGACATTATTCGAGAATAACACTGGGTGGACGAACAGTACGTTAGCATCCTACCTGTATGTTACAATACGCTGACGTGCCTACGGACGGGTGGGCGTTCATGCTGGCCTTTACTGCGCCGATGTGGACGCTGACTGGGTGTAAGAATTTGGACGCCTTACGTCGTAATTCGCTAATCTCCGAGCAGATGATTCCGCCGCCCATATCTCGGAGGAAACGGCCGGCGCCTCCAAAGCAGCACCGATCGCGATCCTTGTTTCAGTGTTTTGCACTGGAATCATTGGTTGGCTCATCAATATTGCGGCTTCATTTGCGACAACGTCAGTCGCCGAAATTCTGACTACCACTCTGCCACTCCCCTTCGGACAGCTCTTTCTGAACTGTCTTGGTCAGCGCGGAATGCTTGCTATCTGGAGCTTCATCATTGTGGTCCAGGTGCGTTGTCTATGCAGCCAGCATACCAGCGCTGAATGCAGTCTCTTTCAGTTTGTTACTGGGGCCGCACAAGGCGTCGATGCCTCCCGAGTGGTTTTCGCTTTTGCTCGAGACAATGCTCTTCCTGGCTCTCGCTGGTGGAAACACATCAATCCTAGGACCTTCACTCCCGTCAATGCCGTCTGGTTCGTTATGTTCTGGGCAGGTGTTTGCGGTCTTTTGGGATTCTCAGCCGCGGCTCTGTCCAGCCTTGCCGGGTGCGACTTACTCCCAGCTGTCAAGTTGGTTCTGACAGATCCTCCGCAGTGCCTCGGTTCTCGGACTGTATCTGAGTTATGCTACACCAATCCTACTTCGGATCACGTCTGGCCGGGACAAGTTCAAGCCGGGTTGGTTTACTCTTGGGAGATGGGCACCTCCACTTGGTGCAATTGCCGTATCATGGGTGGCATTCATATGGGTCGTATTGGTTTTCCCACCATCTCAAACCCCCACCGCGCCGACAATGAGTGAGTTGAGATCACTGCACGGGCTACTTCAAGCCTGATCACACTTTAGATTACGCCGTCGTCATCATCATGGGCGTCGTAGTGTTCGCCGGTGGATGGTGGATTGTCAGCGCACGCAAGTGGTTCACCGGCCCTATCGTTAACGTGAATAAGGATGAGGTCATTGAGAGGGCACACAGTCACCAGGTAAAGTCAGCAGAGGACGTGCAGACTGTAGTACGTGTCTCAGATGGGAGTTCGGAGTGATATAACTCTGGACGGCCTTGTATGCACAGTTGTGTCAAACAGTACACATGATTCGATTTGACATCACCTAGAAAAATTGCCATTTCTGGACCGGCAATCGCACTACACAGCTTTCCTCATCTCCTCAACGTATTCTACTTCATTGTGCTCCATGCCAATCTCATACGTCTCCAGATGCGGAATTGCTCCGCGCAGCTCGTGCTTGATAGTATCACCGTGCTCCTTACTCCGGAGGATGAAGTTAGCCTCAAACGGATTTGGGCAGAGGACAAGGCCCTCGGCATAGTCTAGCGTGTCGACCTCGAACGGTATACCGGTTGAAGGATTCACTTTCTTCTGTATATCGAAAGCCCAGAGCAATCGGGATATGACAACAGCCTGGGAGCTCAATCAGCCGATGGCTAGATATGTCATAGAACTGACGGACCACGCTATTCTTTGCCAGGTACATTCCGGGGCAGATACGACGGCCCACACCAAATGGCCAAGTGTCAGGATAATTGACAGAGGGATCTAGCCAGCGTTCTGGGGAGAACGTCTCCGGTGCAGGGAAGAGATGGGGATCGTGGCCCAGCGCCCCTTCGAGAGCATATGAGAGTTGAGAGCAAACCCCATAAGGCGGTAACAAGACTCACATGTGTTCACCATCACCGTTGCACCGGCAGGAATCAGGTATCCAGCATACATCTGATCCTCCGTCGTGGCGTGAGGGAAGCCCAGCGGATTTGTGGGTCTAAATCGCTCGGACTGGGTCCGTACTCAGACGTGTTGCAGCAGGAAGTATGAACCTCTTACCTCTTTGATGATAGCCCGGATGTATGGCAGCTGCTCCATGTCAGCAAGTGTTGGGAGACGATCACGTCCGACAACGGTGTCGAGTTCAGAGTGTGCCTTTTCCAAAACCTTCTCTTGCCCCACGAGCAACAGGAGTACGGAAAGAATGGCCGACGCGGTCTATCTCAACATGAGAAATTCCCCGTACCTGGCTGTCAAGTTGACTCACCGTGTCAGCACCCGCTTGCAAATTCAGGAGCGGCAAGGTGTGCATCATATTCTCACTCAAGCGGAACTCTTCGGGATTGTCGAGAATCTGCTCTATGAAGGAATTCGTGCTGGTATTCGACTTTCTGCGCGCATAGACCCTTTCCATCAGCTCTGATGTCAACTGTCTTTCCTGCGCCTTCATGCGGTCCGATCGCTTGCGCCAATTGATCATCCAGCCTGGCAATATGCGAAGAAGAGGAACAAAATCGAGTAGTGCCGAGACGTCCGCGACGAGTTCATTGAGCATGTCCACGGCCTCGTAGAAGAGGGAGGGAAGAGGACTTTCGATCTTCGGGGCCCGTACTCCATACGAAAGAGAGAACATGATAGAAATCGTGAAGCGTTTGACGCCTTTGAAGAAGGAGTCTGGATTGATCATTATGTCGTAAAGAAGCTGGGACGACTCGGCTTCTTGTATGGGAAGGTATCGTTGGGCCGTGGTCTGATTGAGGAAAGTAGTGAAAATGCGTCGAAGCTGATTGACCTTGGACGGCACACTTGAGAAGATCAAGTGATCATGATCATAGATATAATGATCGAAGAGCCACATCTTTGGGCGATCCTGAGTCACGCGACTGCCTTTCTCCATGACGGCCTGCACAGCAGCAGGACTGTTCAGAACGACCGTCGTCTTGTGGCCCAGCTTGATGGAATATATCTCTCCATACTCACGCGCCCATTCAACGAGTCTACAGTGCGTCAGTTGCCGAGTAATGATCAAAAAGAAAGTCGTACTTGAGAAACGCCTTCTTAGTGGGAATATCAGGTATATTTCCGAGAATGAGGGTAGTAGGAGGACCAGGTGGCAGTCCTTTCTCGCGGCTTCCGTACGTGGTAATCTTGTAGACCAGCCATACTCCTAGAGCAACTGCGAAGAGGTCTAGCAGGGAAACGATAGCCGAGTGCATTTCGGTGATGCGTCAAACGGGCTCTGCTGACTCCCTCAGTTCAAGCGCCTTATACGTTCCAAAGTCAGCCCACTGGTTTCCGGAGAGCCTCCACCCAGAAGATCCGATGTTGTGGCGCCACACTTCCGAATAAATCCAGAGGTAGATGTCATTCAAAGGACAAGCTTCCAGATATGCATTCGAATGTCTTCCCGTTTGCTGCATTATGCCGCTCCTATTGAAGTAGCTTAGGCAGTCCTGATGGAAAATGTGAAACCGAATGTCGACGTCGACCGGCGTTCTCCCTGAAAACGGACAGGAAATAGTTGACCAATATACAGTTTCTCACTAAGCGCGAGGGAGGATATATACCTCGCACTGGTCTGCCTGGTCCAGGTTCGGTTGTTGTAGGCGATCCTCCGCGACAGCATAGCAAGAGCACACTGCTCGGATGTGAGCAGTGTCGAATTTCCAATCTATAATGAGATACAGGAAGCGGTAGACGTGCTCCGAGGACATTAGGAGCTGGAGGCTGCATTTCAAAGAGATATTGAATCAACCGCGATATTCCCAAGAACCCCCCCGGCATCTAAATAGCAGAAGAAGCCAGTCTTCTTCCGTTAAGTTAGAAGACAAATGCAATTCTGCTGTTAGGTCCCACCGTTAGTCAGCATTGCGTGACTCGTGGTCTGATTGATGCTCAAAGTGGCGATTGGGTTTTCTGCTCAAATAAGTAGCTAAACCTGCCGCCGGGTATCCAATTCTGATACATGTAGGGGTCCCCGAGACAATAGAGTTTAAGCGCGCAATTCATCACAGATCGGTCCAAGCCATCCCGACCTTGAATCCATCAGGCCGGTAGCTACATGAACAAATACAACGGGTATCCGCTTATTACGCTGTCCCAGACTGGGACCGGTAACTTCGGCATTGACAATCGTGCTTCTCAGGTTCTTCTCGCTATTCTTCGCTGTGCAAGAATATACTGAACAATAGGCATTTGAAGAGGCATGAAACATATGTGAAACTGGACACCAGCGTGAAGTTGATGAATCACATGAACACGAGTACAGGGAAAATACCGGTGACGACTCCATAGAGAAACTGTTCCTCAGAAACCGAACAGGGAAATGATCGCCGCGGAGCAATGCACAACACAACGCACGTCGAATTGAGTGCGGAGAAGAGGACAAGATGCACAGCAGGGTAGTTTTCAGGCAGGTCTGATACGCGTTCGCTTGGTCAGAGCCACAGCATGGGTAGCCCGGCAACGTGCCGGGCACGGCGGGTTGGCCGAGGTGCACCTAGCCGACCTCCGCGCCCGTGTGCGCCCCGTGCGCTGATCGGCCAATACAGTAGCTCGCCCTCATCGCCGTCCCGGCCGTACGGTGCGAGTCCCCACTGCGGGTTGACGGGACTGTCCTCACCTTCCTCCTCCTGTCCCATTAGCGGCTCCTCGCCCACACCTCTGCGGCCCCACCTCTCGCCCTCCGTATTGAGGTACCCCCTGCTCACACTACCACCGCGCCTAAGCCGCTGAAGCTCGAGCGACATGGCACCCCCTACGCTGACGTGTTTCTCTCCGCTCGGATGGTGACCGTGCGTGTTCGCGCACCTGCGGGGCCACCGGGAAGCGCTTCACAACGCGATGTCGATAGACTGTCTAGTCTGACTGAGCAGATGGAAGACGGAGGACAGCGCCGGCGGTTGAGATGGCGGGAGCGGGGGCAGGGTCGTCGAGCAGGGAGGATTGCAGAGGGAAGGGGCGTTCGGAGGGCGAGCGGGAGGAGCTGCTGGAGGCGCGGGCGAGATGAGGGTGCGGGTGGCGGGTGGCCGGAGGGGGAGGGCGCGTGCTTGGGGGGATGTGCGGGAGAGCGTCTTGCGGGTGTTGGGAGCGAGGCCGAAGGTACAGATGGTCAATGTGGGTGGGGAGGGGAGGAAGAATTGTCGGTCAGCGAGGTCTCGTTTCGCGAGGTTACGGCAACGCTCCATCCATTACACGATCGATCGGCTTCTTTCGACGGCCGTCTTGACTGGATAAATTCCGTCACTTGTATTATGCTGCGATTATCTGGAACGGCTGGACATCGGAAGCGCGTGCTTGGGGACACCATTGTTGCACGAGCGACGTGTTACGCACGGGCCTTCGGCCGTGGGGCTCGGGCGATGATCCCATCACCGGCGGTTCCCAAGACAGCGCATCACGTGCCACACCGCAAATGCTGGAAAAAAAACCGTGGCGGTGCATTCCCTGCGCACGGACCATGTCCGAAAGACTGATAAGCCCTGCGCGGGTGTGCAATTCTGCCTTTCGCATCTTTTCCCCTTTCCCTCGCCTCCCCTGTCATACGCTCGCCTGTCATTTAGACTGCTGGCTTGAGCTGTATGCGGGGAGGTGGGTGCGTCTGGTCGCCCACACCAGTGCCGCTCCACTGACGCTGCAGACCCTGAGTGCTTGCGCCTGGGAGGGCAGTAGCTGATGTCAGAGACGTTGGCGTGGTGTGAGTGCCAGAGAGTGCACCCCTTCTCCTCCCACCTTTCTGTGCTGTGTGTACCTTGCTGTGCTCCCCTCGGACCCGTGCCCTGCCTGTAGGCAGCTGGCAGTTGGCACCAAACTCCTCCCTTGCTCTGATGCTGTCCTCCCGTTCCTCCTTTTCTGGTCCGGCCGTCTTCCGCCATTACTACCACCTGAACTGTTGCTTTGGGGTCCGTGCCACCCACACGGGGATGGGCCTCATACTTGTCTTCCCTGCTGAATGCTAGGCGATGAAGCAAAGACAGTGTAGTGTTGGCGACTTGCTGAGGTGAGCAACCCGGCACCCCTTTGTCACCCAACCCTGTCCTCGCCCATGGTGTGCGACAAGCTGCCTAGCGTATCACACCAAGACGGATGTGTGACCTCTCTTCACTCTTATAGAGTGAAGATGTCAGTAGCGACCTCAGTCTTGGTGTGCTTGCTAGGCAACTTCGACACGAGTCTCGTTTGGCTGTTATATGTTGCTACACCTTGGCCCCCTCGTGTGCCTCACCAAGTTGACCGCACACTTCTCATAGCTCGTGAAGAGCAGTGAGTCAGACTGTAGAGTCAAGTTGGTGTGCCGCTCAGGGGGGCAAAACAGGGGAGTATACCATCTCCCCTGGCTCGGCTTGAACATGGTCTCTTGTCAGCCCCACGGACTGGAATATGATCTGGTAGTCACATATGCTCACATGTGGATGCTCCCTGCAGGTATCATATGCAGCTTGGTGTACTTGTCGATAGAAGACCGCTTCTGGACATCTGGACGGGCCTAAGCGCTATGACTTATGGTCTTAGCTTCGGGCAACCTACATAGTATTACACACCATCTGCCTTGGGGGCCATAGCACTCGGGCCAAATGGCTTGTCTGCATTGAGGTGCTTGTCCATTGGCCGACCGACTTGGGAATGGCGTTGTTCTGTGCTCGGCCTCCCATGCACCCTTCCAAGCACGAGGTGTACTATAATCCTATAGGCCTTCCTCTTCGTGGCTCACACCAACTCTTAGGCATTGCTCTCCGTGGGCCTCAGTGCTGCATGCTCTAACTGCATGCCGAACGGCCTGACGGGATAGCCCGACAGCCACACCATGCACATCACAACGTCTTGTCTTTGGTAGAAGCTCCAGCTTCACAGCATAACCAAGACATGTGAGTGGTGACTGGCGCTGGTGTGCTTGTCGGTCAACCCTGTGCTCTCATGGTGGCTCTTGAGACATAAAAGTCGAATTACTCTGATTTCTCGAATCACCATGACTTATAGAGACCGGCCACTGCGGTCTCGGCAACCGTGGTAATCTCAGTTTCATCTCGTCTCCTTCGCTGTAACCTGCTCGGGTGAAGCCTACAGCACATCTGTATGAATGGATTTGCGACTGAAAAGTGGAGTTGGGCATTATTCACGAAACAGCGTGACAGCCAGAAAGAAGGAAGGCGGAGGAGTGGAAGGACCCGGAAATCCGAAGTAAGAGTGAACAATACACATGTGAAGCACATAACACATATGTGGGACTGGACACAGCATGTAATTGATGAAGAAACACATGCACACAATTGTGATCATGGCATTGGCACGAAGGTATAGAAGTACAGCAGTAGATAACTGCCTTGCAAGCAATCACTAGCTGCAAGATATGGCGTGCGAATGATATCGTATAACTTAGCCCTGAATGAATAAAAGTCCCCACTACTCTCTTGCTAACCACGCCTTATCGAGACCCTTCACAGACGCTCCGTCTGCATAGGCCGAATGGCTCTCTCGGAGCAGCGCTGCCATCCGGCGACATATGTCGATCGGATAGTACAGATATTGTGCTTGTAAGAACTCTGGATGAGCCCCGATGATTCTGGAAGTCAAGTTAGACATGACTTCTTGCAGCAGCATGCGGGTTGACGCACTCATTGGGATCCTTTGACGGTCCGATGACTTTGTAGAATACCAAGGCGCCTGTGCAGGAGCCTTCCTTTGGAAGAAAGTACGACTTGCGGGACGACCATGAGAGCTCGACAGAAGAATTGAAGAGCCAGACCTATGACAAATATGAGAAGGGTTGTTAAGGTGGGGCAAGATAACTCACCAGTATTCGCGGTCGGCCCTCTTCTTCATCGTTTAGGATAAAGTGATAACATGCATGAGCCTCTACGCTCTCACGCATATCTTGTACGACGTATGCGCATACGGGTATATGAGGCGGCCTGACACGGGGGATGAGTAGAAGCTCGCGATTTGTTGAAAGGACTCACTCTATACTCGTTCCTATTGGGCGGATGCTGTATTTCGTGAAGCGGTATATTGAAGGGGCAACCACGTCCTGCGTGGCACGGCCAACGATCTGGCCACACATACAACGCACAAGGCTCCACGGTTCGTGCTACGAAAGACAAGACCAAAGGGTCAGTATATGTCTCTTCAGTACAGTAGCTCCCAAGAAGTGAACCTCTCTTGCTCGAGAGGTGTCTTGACGAAGAAAAGGGGGTTGATGTAGGACGACTTGTATCAGCCAAACGGGGCTCCGTTCCCAGACTTCCGAACAGTTTCAGTCCGAGAGAACTTGCGAGAGCTCTGCAGCGGACGTCCACTGCGGAAGAAAGGGAACAGGAACTGCTGGTGGGGGAACAGCGATGGCCTTCTTTGCGTCCGAAGGTAGAAAAAGAAGAAAAGCAAGCCAACAAAGATGAAGACTCACATTGCTGTCGGTGGTATCTCGCCGGATGTTCTGCTCCACCAGTGCTGCTTGGTTGAACAGGATGTAGCTCCCGCCGACCAGCGCCTGGTCGCTGGTAGGGGTCAGGCCGTTTTCGTTCTTCACCGCGTCCGGCACGGGCTGGTCCGCATGACACATCCACGCGTCGACCAGCTCGGTCCAGTACTCGGAAGGAAGATCGTTGTAGCGGGATATAGAGGAGCCACGGACGAGTTGGAGGGAGCAGGATGCGCACGTGAATGCAGAGGGGGAGAGGGTGGAGAGGGTGGCGGCGTCGAGGAGCCGATCGGGAGCGCCGGTCGCCTCCTGTGGTGTTGAGGAGCGGGAGGAAGCCATGGTTGGGATGGCGAATGTGCACGACTTGTCCTGATATCGGAGATGCTGCTTGCTGGGCTGGACGTTGACGGGCAGCTTGACGATTGCCCGTTGCTCGCCGGACGAGACGTGGACTTCGTTTGGCGATTGGGGGAGGACTTCTGCGAGGAGCATGGAGGACTTCGCGGGCAGCCCATCGGTGCTGAACGACACGTTGACCTTTTTAAGTCGCGACAGGTGCTCAGCGACGTAGTAGAGGGACAGTGATGCTGTATCAAGATCAACACAGTGTCCTCCACCATTGGACGCAGGCTACGTACCTTCAGGCAGCGCGTTCTCATGCACCCCATTCGTGCCGTTCGTCTTCGGCTCCTTCCCCGCCGCCTTGAGCCACGCGAGCGGGGGCGCGCTCGCGCTCCTATCCCTCCCCCTCTTCCGGCTCCACACGCTCGTCGGCTCTTTGAGCTGCGCAAACTCCGGCTCGGTCGCGGCGAACTCCTGGTTCCTGAACGGCGGCTGCTGGGAGCGCGAGGATGCCGCCGACTCGCGGATGAACTCGGGGAAGGAGAGCAGCGCCTCCGGGTCGCGCAGGTTCGGCCGCATGATCGCGTCCTGCGAGGTCATGCGGCCGGCCGAGGAGTGCTGCACGAGCGTGGTCATGAACTCGACTTTCTGCATGTATGTTAGTACCCTGCATATACAAAGCATACACATGCGCGAGAGGAGGCGCACCTTGGCCTTCTCCTTCAGGTCTGCGCGCGCAAGCCGCAGCTCCATCCCGCCCTTGATCTCCACGCTCTGGTCCTCCATCCTCCTGGATGTAGCCTTCTCGATGAGCTCCCAGAGCCGTCCGTCTTCCAGCTCCGGATTCCGCACCCGCTCCTTTCCCTTCCCGCTCGAGCGCACCGCGCGCTGGTCGTCCAGCCGGCCCGACGCCACGAGCTTCTCGACCGCACCGACGAGGCGGGCCATCTCCATCCGCTCAGCGCGGCGCGGGTCGACGACGTACCGCTGGTTGACGAGCTGCGGGTTGACGCGGTTGAAGTGGTCGATGGCCTCCTCGATGTCGTCGAGGTCCAGCTGTCGGCGGGGCTTCTCGGCAAAGCTCGTGTAGATGTAGTCGCTCGGCTCGTACGCGGGCAGCTCGCCCTGCTCAACCTCGCTGTACTTGGTGTCGTACTCGGGCGGGAAGGCGTACCCGGGGACGGAGTCGATTGAGAAGCGGTCGCGGTCTTCGACGGAGGCGAACGGGTCGGTCGGCTCGCGGCACAGCTCGCGGATGTCGTCGACGACGCGGTCGATGCGGTTCCAGAGCAGCTCGCGCTGGACGAGCGCGACGGGCCCGGCGTCGGCCAGCGGGAGGGACTGCGCGTCCGCCCGGTGCGCGTCGAGCGCGGCGATCTGCCGCTGGAGCGTGTCGTACACGTCCGCGGGAGAGCGCATCTCCGCGACGGCCGAGGCGGGCGGGGCGGCCAGGTCGGGCCGGGTGAGCTCGTCGACGTGCGCGAGGTCCGAGGCGAGGGAGCACAGCGCATTCGCGAGCTGGTACTCGCGCAGCGGGAGGGTGTCGCGCATGTCTGTGACGCGCCGGCGCAGCTCCCGCGCGAGCGCCTCGGCACTCTGCGGGATCTCGGCCATCGCGCCCGCGTCGTCGGCGACGACGAGCTGGACGAGCAGGCTGCGGAGCGGGGAGTACGCCTCGCTGCTCCCTGCGGCGGAGTCGGCTCCGCGTGTGAGAGGCATCGAGTGCCGGCGGGTGATGGTGTGACCCGAGGGGGCACGGGAGCGGGAGGCGGTGGACGGCGGGGTGAGGAGGATGTGTTGCAGGGCGGAGATGACGGAGAGCTGGAGGTCGAACACGGCGGTGATCGCCGCTGCCTGCATCCTGGTCAATAGTGCGCCGCCTGTGAAGGGAGAGGGACGTACATCGGCCGGTTCTAGCTCCGGCGTTCGCTCCTGCAGGACGAGCGCTTCGGGCCTCGACTCGCGGTGGGCCGGCTCTGTCAGATCCACAAGCTCGTGCAGTTGTCGTGGTTGCTGCTGCGCCGGTAGAGCAGGCTCGGGAATGGAGGTGACGGGAAACGGTGCAGGAACGCCGTGTGCGATGCTCGTCTCGCCTGCTTCTTGGTGCGATTCTGGGGCGTGCTGCTGCTGCGAGGGGCGCGGGCGGAGGAGGGTGGCCATTGTGCGCCTTAGTAGTTACGTGCGCTTTGTCGACAGTCAGACACTGAAGACGAGAGGGCGGGTGGGGGGTGGTGAGGTTGTCGGGATGGCAAGGCAGGGCACGGGGGGCTGAGTGTGAGGGATGGGCCGAGCCTGTGCAGCGCCGATCCCGAGAATGAGCGTGTGTGGGTCAGCGGCGCCGCCCGAGCAAGTGTTGCGAAAAGACAGGGTCCTCCTCCTTCTCCTCCTTCAGAGTCGCGCCTTTCTGTCCTGTCCCTTCCTTCCGCCCACAGGCTGACTGGCACCGTCAGTCACCTCTGGAGTGCACGCGCTGGAGGATCCCATTCATTCGCTTCGCCAATCCCACGCAGCGGGGCCATGGACGCGGGAGCCATCGCACCGCCACGCTCTCCAGCCTCGTAACGCCTTCCCGGCAGCCCTGCGATCCCCTTAGCAACGCCCTCCCCAGCTGCACGGGGGACGACGCCGTGCCTGGTTGGAGCCACACCGGCCGGGGACGAGGGTTCGGCGTGCCGGCAGCAGGGTGGGCGTCGTCAGACGGCCAGAGGAGGAAGGCGCGAAAATATTCCAATATTCGCGTCTGCCTGTTGGGCTGCATGTCATCCTACAGTATGTACACTCCGGTGTCAGAGCAAGGCTTTTGCGACCCGACGATGCGGCAGGTTCGGAAGGACGCGGCAACCTGTAGTTAGTGCTACACAATGCCGAGCTGACGAGTCGGCGATCGACTCGCAACGGTCCGCTAACGTACCACTCGCAGCAGCGCCGAAGCCCCTCCCAGCGGCGACGCGCAACGCGCTGCCAGCCAGCGCTCCCACGCCGCTCCCTCTTCACCCCCTCGGCGCTCTCCCACAGCAGCTCATCCTGTAACCAAGACCACTTTTATGTACCACAGTACTCACGGGATGACGCTTCTTCGACTGGGCGAGCAGCCCCTATGCTGCGCATCTTCGCGACGAGCGAACCTTCCGATCCCAGTGCCGAATCCCGACGCACCGATGCCCGGTTGCTGCTCGCTCGCCTACCCGGAAGCGAGACGTCCCCATCGGCGGAAGGCAGCTGCGGCCAAGAGCCCAAGACCTCACAGCCCAGCGCCAAGACCTGAACGGCAGGGCACTTCGCACGATCGATCATATGCATGTTTGATCGCCTCACGCTCCGCTCCAGCCTTGTACAGTGCGTACTGCGCGTGAAGAACTCACCGCGTTTCAGCAGCATATTTCCTAGGCTAGGACAGGCAGGGAAAGGTATAAAATCGGATTCGAAGCAATATTTTGGATCCGCTCAGCCAATCACAGGTCCGCATTCAAGCTTCTTAAGCGGAAAAGTCAGGACAGATAGCCTGGATTCACCTTTACTGCCCTAGGAAATATGTGCGTGAAACGCGGTGACTGGAAATGTACACAATCACCGAAGTGCCAAGCGGGAGGGTCGGTCGGATATGGGCGTTCGGACAGGGGCGGCTGGACGCTGCATGCAGTCCAAGCGATCATCTTCGCATCACCCCCTTCCCCCCGCGTAAGTCGTCACCCTCCTTCCTTACACGTTGGGATCCCCCGCCGACTCCTTTTGAGCGCCTTCCATTCCCGCGCACAAATACCGCCTCCGCCATGAATGGCATTGCCTACATTACATCCAGCACAAGTATCCCAACAGACAGCGAGCAATAATAATGCCTCTCCGCCTCTCCGCCTCTCCGCCGCACCTTGGCCCATCCGCATGCATGCCGCGGCGCATCGGCGATCCGGCTCCATTCGGAGATTGCGAGTGCCCGATAAGATAATAAGGCTTCCTCTCCGTTTCCCTCCGCCCGCCCAGTCACCTGCAAGCTGCGCACCACCTTCAGGGGACCCGCGCGTGCAATGTCTCACTCCTGACAGGCCCCCCCTCTCCCCGGCTCCCCTATGATAGCGCCTTTCGCCCTGTTCTGAAAATTTCCACTATGCAAGGGTTGTTATAAGCCGCATCTAGGCACGTCTGCGCACCCAAACCCTTTGTGTCTCTGCTAGCGGCGCGTCCCTGGGCCAAGTGGTTGCTCGGGAGCAAATTGCGAGCGAGGGGCGCCTTGGCGGAAGCAGCGTCATCGACTGGCGGCCCAGAATTAGCCCAGCGGCGGCAGCGGCAGCGCGGGGCGTCGCTGATATCACAAGGCAGGACGAGACGTGTAGAGGACCGCGCTCATCTAGCGCACCGCAGATTCGTCCACGCTGGAAAGAGGTCATATCGGGTGCTCCATCCCCCCCTCCCCGTCCCCCCTCCCCTCCTCGCTCCCTCCTTGCCATCTGCACTCCTGTGGGCTATATACTCGCGCATCACACGGCACCCCTTCCCACACACCCCCCACACCCACACCCTCCCAGCTGCACAAGTACACCGGATAAATGGCTCCGACGCCGGTAGGCGCACTCCTATGGACCGTCGTCGAGGTGCGCCCCCTTTCCCCCCGCCTGTACCCCGCAAAGTCCACTGACGGGAGGAACAGTCCATTGTCGAGGTGTTCATCCTTTGCGTGGCGGGATGGTGAGTGCGGAGAGCCTGGGTGTGGGCTGGCGCTGATAGTGGTGCAGGACACTCGCGCGAATAGGCGTCGTCGACCGGGTGACGCAGAAGGTGCCCCCCCCGCCCCCACAGGCAGGCTCCCGCAAGATACTGACTCTGCCCGTAGAAAATGAACCGCATCAACGTCTCCCTCTTCACGCCCTGCCTCCTCTTCTCCAAAGTTGCCTTCTACCTCACACCCGAGAAGCTGCGCGAGCTCTGGATCATCCCGCTCATGTTCGTCGCCGTCACCCTCGTCTCCGCCGGCTGGGGGTGGGCGCTCTCCAAGCTCTTCAGGCTCAAGCGCTCCCAGAGGAGTTTCGCAATGGCCGCGAGCATGTTTATGAACAGCAACTCGCTCCCGATTGCGCTCATGCAGGTGTGTGTGCTCCCAACGGCCTGGGATATGCGGCTGATGCAGGCGTAGAGTCTGGTCATTACCGTGCCGGGCCTAAAGTGGGGCGCGGATGATACAGAGGAGGGCATGCTCGGCCGCGCACTGACCTATCTCGTCGTGTACAGCACGTTAGGCATGATGGTGCGCCTCCCGATATCCAGCATAGTCTATATATGCTCACGTCTGACAGCTCCGATGGTCCTACGGCGTGCGTCTGCTTGGGCAGGCAGACGAGGAAGTGGACGCGAACGGCGATGCCCACGTCGAGGCGGGCACAGCGGAGCACGACCCCTTGCTCGGGCAGGACGAGTCCAGCTTCCCGCCCCCTCCGTCCGACCCCGTCTACGAGCCCTCCCACCCGACGCTGGACACAGAAGCGCCCTGGTCCGAGGACATGATCACGGTCACCTCTCCCGGGGGCACCATCTCTCGCACGATCGCGCACCCGTCGCGCAAGTACCGGCACTTTGCCGACTTCCCCTCCGCCTCCTCCTCCCCCGCCCGTGATGCTGCGGTGATTTCGAACGACTCGGATGTGGAGGACGAATGGCGGGACCCGCGCACGCTGGCTACCCCCACCACCTCGCGCTGGCACTCCTTCCTCCGGCGGAGCAAGAACATCCTCCACGGCGTGAACGAGTTCATGACCGTGCCGATGTGGGCGAGCGTCGCCTCCCTCGTCGTGGCGTGCATTCAGCCGCTCCAGCACTTCCTGGACGAGCACGCGCGGCCGTTCAAGGGCTCCGTCGTCAACGCTGGCAACTGCTCTATCCCGATGACGCTTGTCGTCCTCGGCGCGTACTTCTACACGCCCGTGGCGAAGGACACGGAGGCCGAGCGCGGGCGGGAGAACGGCGGGCTCGCGAGCCAGGAGGGGCGGGAGGAGACGCCGAGCACAGTACGGACGTACAGCGAGAGCTCGGGCCAGACCGTCCTGAGCGGGATGCTGCAGACGTTCCGGCTGCGGCGGAAGCGCTCGGGGAAGTGGAACGAGCGTCGGAGGGAGGAGCGCAACCCCGCGTGGAAGGGCGAGCGCACCACCGTCGCCGTCGCCATTGCCAGCAGGATGATCCTCACCCCGGCCGTGCTGCTCCCGTTCTTTGTACTATCGGCGAAGCTCGGCGCGCACGCAGTATTCGAAGAGTGCGTCCCTGCGTTCCTCCTCCTTCCTTCCTTCCTGCAGAAGTACCGCTGACACAACCCCCCCGCAGCCCAATCTTCCTCGTCTCCTCCGTGCTGCTCATCTCCTCCCCGCCCGCGCTCACCCTGGCCCAAATCACCCAGGCCGCGTCGGGCGACGCCTTCGAGCGCCTGATCAGCAAGACCATCTTCTGGTCGTACTGCGTGTTCACGCCCCCGCTGACCATCGTCTACGTCATGATTGGCATGCTGCTCACCAACATGTGAGCTTCCCCACCTCCCTGTGATGGAATAGTGGAGAGGATCGTAATGCGAGCGCCGGGAATGGGCGCTGCGAGCTGAGTTGTCTGGAATCTTGGTTTGGGTCCGGGAAAGGCACTTTGTACTGTACATGAGTTTGTGAGGACCGCTGTCGGTTGTTTTTTCTATGCGATACCCCCACTTGTTTCCCTCCTGCAATATCATCGCATTCATGCATGCATCTCCTACTCTGCACTCGCACACCCACTCGCACACGTATACACGCTAGGGGAGAGCTGGACATATCATAAATTTGAGTCTATTGTGTAGCTTATCCGCACGACGTTACAGGCCGGGAGGCACGTGTATCTTGGGTACAAGAACTTCAGAGAAACGACCAGACCGTGCAGCACACATGGATACATGTCACAAGTTACTGAAGCGGACCGGAGCGTGTTCGGGAGCGTGGGACGGGAATGAGCGTGTGTACAGCGGTAGCCGGAAGCGAGCAGCCGAGCCGAGTTCGAAGTCGAAGCCAAAGCCGTGAACAAGAACCGTGGAGTGGAATGGAATGGAGTGGAGAAATGGTCGAGAACGGAAAAGAAGGGAAGGGGCGCGGGGTTGGGCGGGTGGAAGGTTGGGGCTGGGGTTTCGTCTAATTCAGTTTCGCCCGGAGCGTGGGGTATTCGTCGTCCTTCCGCGTATGCAGCTTCTAGCGTGTCGCGCACACAGCTCAGTTCAGCGCCCCCTGCACATCCTTCTTCACGCCCTCGGCCGCGTCCTCCGCCCTGAGCTCAGCGGCCTCCCCAACCTTGGCCACGCCGTTCACGCCGTCGCCGGCCTTGCCGTTCGCCTGCTCCTTCGCCTTTGTGCCCTCGAGCTTCGCCCACCCTACAAGCTGCTGCACCTTCTCCGCGGCCAGGCCAAGCACCTCCCCGAGCCCCTCCTGCGCCGCGCCCGCAAGCTTGCGCGTCTTCTCCCCCAGGGGGATCTGCTCGTGCGACACGTCCAGCATGTGGGAGTACGTCTCTCCGAGCTTGTCGGAGAACGGCTGCAGCGCGTGCTGTACCTCGCCAGGGAGCTTGGCAGTGCCCTGCTGGACGCTGTCGAGAGTCGCGAGCAGCTGGGCGACGAGCGCCTGGCTCTGCTCCTTGGCGGCGGACGTGAGGCTCGCGACGGTCTCGGACGCGCGCTGGAGGAGCACGCTCTGCTGCTGCAGGTGGTGGAACTGCTCCTGCGACAGGGAGATGGCGCGGGCGCGCGCGTCGAGCGTAAGCTCGTAGGCGCGCACGCGCGTCGGCTTGCTGTGGTCTTCCGCGCCGTTGGTCGTGTCGCGCGCAGGGACGTAGGGGCGCACGCGCGCCTCGAAGGAGTCGAGATAGGGGGAGAGGGACTGCGCGCGCATGTACGTCAGTGCCTCTCCATACGACGCGACAGGGGGGCAACGCACCTTGTCGACCTCCTCGGCTGCGCCCAGAGCAGGGGCGATCACGTTGTCGCTGACCGCCTTCTGACCCGCGCCGACATAGGCGGTCGCGGTGCTGTAAGCCTGGTCGGCGGGCGCGCGGACCTTGGTGATTATCTCGTCGGTGGGGGCGATGAACGGGTAGGGGAAGTGGCGCTGGAGGACGTCGAGGCCCTGGTTGGCCATTCCTGCGCGTCCATCAGCGTCGACCTCTTATCGCATACAACGAGGCTTACCGTCAGCACTGACGATAACCGGCGCGAGCCTGGCGCCGTAGGGCTCGGAGATCTTGTACGCCTGCTCGCCCCACGCCTGGGCCCAGACCTTGACAGTGTTGGTGGCGCTGTAGCGGGTGAGGAGGGCGTCGATGGATGCGATCGAGTCGTGGACGATGGGGACGGATGCGAGGCGGTGGAGGGACTTGACCTCTGGGTAGCTGGGGGGTGCTGCGGGCGCAGGGGGCTGGGTGTCGACGGACATGATGCTCGTCGTCGTCGCTGCAGTTGGAGTGGTGGATGGGAGTGCGATGGTCAGCAGTAGGTATATGCGCTATCGTGGTCGTTGTACGGGAGAGGGAGCCGCGTTGGTGCGTTGGGGCAGCAAAGTTCAGCAGTGGGTGAGTTTCCCAGGCGCGGTGCGCACCTGTCACGCAGCCTCACCGAGCCCAGGCTCTTTCACACTCCCACCAAAGAGCATGTGAAGACAGAGGCGCATGTGATAGCATGTGATGGGGTGGCTGGGCCCCCAGCTACCTGCTCTCATTGGCGGAGCGTCGACAGGGAGTGGCGGTGCTGCGTCGGTCACCCTTCTGAGCCCGTCTTCACGTGCGTTCCCGCGCATGTGAATAACGGGCAATGTCAGTATGTGCGAAGGGCGAGTGTATTGAGAGCAGCCCTCATGGCGTTGTTAGGGTTGCCACGGACGGCACATGACGACTATCCAGTCGAGGTTGCGGTCATCCATGCGGACAACGTTCGTATGTCGTACGCAGGCGCAATCTCGTAATGTACCTGTAATGCAATGTCAATGTCAAGGTAATGTACTGAGTCGTATCTGGGGAAACAACCCGATCTGGCTCTCCCTCAACAGCCCAAGTTCCAGCCCCAGACCGAGAGGGCCGCTTATCGCACAGGAACATGGCTCGGGTTGGGGCAGTCCACTTGCTCCCAGCCCAAGTGGGAAGCGGGTGGATGTCCTAGCCTGGGGGGAAGATTATGGCAGCTGCGTGGCAGTCCGCCAGGCGGTTGGTGCTGGGTTCCTGAGAGAGCCGGAGAAACCGCGGGGTTGGGCACGATTCGAATGAAACAACCCGAGACGTCGTAAGGACGGGCTGGACGGTCCCTGCCCGAGCTCCCCTATCCGCGCGGACACCCCTCCGCCGATGTTCTTGCCTTTGCATCGGAATTGGGAGGTAGACTTCCTGCCGGAGATGACCCATACGAGCCACGGGGAGTACTGTATCTCTGTGAGAAACGGCTCCCCTCAGAGCCTCCCGTCGCACCAGACCGTGCCGCTGTGTGGTGCGCTTCCCCTCTGCCCATCTCCCCAGTTGAAGAACATATTTCGATGTGCGAACACGTCCGGGTCCAGGGGCACACCGAGTCTCTCAGAGGCGCACCGAGCAGGAGGACTCGTCAGATCCTTCGGTCGCATGGTACCGAGCTGCTGTGAGCCTGTTCGCTACTCTTCGCGGATTCCCCAGCTCAAAAACGAAGGGAAACATGTAGCCTCCTCTAGCCAGAGAGGCGCGCTCATAAGGGCAGGCACGTGGCGGCAAATAATCGCCCGCAAGACCGCCAGGGGGCGGTAGGGTGGGGGGTCGTCCCGCTAGCCTGCCAACCCCTTGAGCCTCCATGAGATGGTGTTGTCGCCCCGGTCTAGAAAGATAATGGAACCGTGCTAGGCGACAGATCGACCAAGTCGTTCATCCACCTCTCTCAGCCTTGACGACGGCTGAAGGGCAGAGCACTGGCTTCGTGGGTATGCCGCACTGTGCGAGACAGGGAGGGAGAGGAGCGGGAGGTGGGCATCTGGGTGCGATGCAAGCCCACACCCTTCTCTCCCCATATGGCAGTCTGCCCGAAGAGAACGTGAAGAGAGAGGTACAGCTTGCATCATTACCCTTTTCCCTTTACGGAACCGCACGATGTTGATTCGAGCCAGAATAGCTGGCTAGTAGCCCAGCATACAGGAGAAGCTCTGACAGTAGTAAGTACTAGGCACGACGTTGCTTCGATCATGGGAGCGATGTACCTGAGCAAGGCACTGCGCGGAAAACGCCTCCTTGCCCAAGCCGTCCCCCAGATGCTCAGCAACGACGTTTCTAGCCTGTGGTGTCGCGGAGGGTGGCGGGAGGGGGGGCGTAGTAGAGTCAGACAGCGTTTGAGATAGTGACTGCCGATAAACCTAGTGGTTGTCATGACTGCTCTTCCGGGCAGCCTGCCGACCGAGAGCCTCGACGATCCGGTCAAGAGGATCCCTCGAGAAGTAGTCGTGCAGAAGATGTCGCCAATGTAGAGCACAGTGCGCTCTACCGCGCATCCGGCGCTCTACTCTTCATCAGAGGGAAGAGAGACACCAATGTAGGCTGCTCACGAGGCCCTCCGAGGGAGAGCAGCAGGATGCGTGGTAGGAGCGGTAGTGCACGTGTAACAGCCAGGGGTGAGGTGGTAAGGCGTCAAGACTCGACGATGACCAAGCGAAGGTAGATAGGCGTGCCTCCTGCCTGCATGCATCGAAGGTTGCCCAAATGTTCCAGGCTAGCCGTGGATTGGTCCGCGGCGCAGAGCATCATAGACAACTTTGAATGCATGCCGCAGCCCCGAAGGGTGCATCCCGTGGAAACACCGTATGAGGCTGTGATGGCCAACATAGGGTGACATAGGTCAAGGTGTTCACAACGCTCGCTGTACAGCCCAAGGACCATCGCTAGGCCGAGGCGGGCAGCCCGGAGCCGCCCGGGAGAGGGGAGGGGGACAGACAGGACAGGGTTGGGGGAAGCAGCGGTGACTCGAAATTGGCCCAATATATATGCGCGCAAACTCGAGCACGAATATGTTGGAATCCTTCGCCGCGCCATCACACAGGGAGGCTAGCTGCTCTTTGCCATCGCCGGTAAAATGATCGAGTAGAAGTTCTTGAGGCGATGTCTCCTGCCGCGCGCCGCCGACAGAAGTGCATCCTGAAACCGGGTGGAAGGTGGAGGAAGGGAGCGCCCAGTCGGGCTTCACAGGGGCCGAATGAGGTATATGACAGACATCACGCAGGAGCTTCTCCAGAAGATTGCACCCTTCTTTCTTTCATATCGTGATCGTCCTCAGATGATGCAACACAGAAAGGGTGAGCAGATCGTCCATCAGAGAACAGCGGAGAAGTCAGAGAGCCGCTCATGATTCTTTCTGCCTCCATCACATCTGATAGATCCGATCGAACCTTTCGAAAGAAGTCCAAAGGGTCCGTGCGACACGTGCCGCGGGAGGCTTCTTCCGGTGACATCTTACCCCGCATGACATAAGTCCAAAATAATCACTTGAATCACATCAGTCGAGGGCTATGAGTCAGATGCGGTGACGACTGGAGGTGGACAATGCACGTGATGAGGAATCAAACAAGATTAGCCATGAAGTAAGGTAGATACAGGAGACCGAAGCACCAAGAGCCCTTTGACCCGACGATCCGACAGCGGAAAGCCACGCGTGCGTAAGAAGAGAGAATTTACATTCCCAGGAGGGAGCGAGCCGTCTCGAAGAGGCCGATGTCGCGCTTCTCCAGGATCTCATCGAGGCTGACCTCGAAGCCCTGGACGTCACGCTTGGTGGAAAGGCCAGCCATCGTGCAGTCCTCGGAGATGTCGGTGTTGTTGCCCATGCCGATCGTGGTGCAGCAGGACAGGATGCCGATGCACTGCGAGGTGACGGGGGTGCCATCCTCGACGGGGGTCGTGCACTGAGCAGGTATGATAAGCTAAAGGAGTTGACAAAGCTCCACTGCACTTACGTTGAGGCCAACGGTAGTGCCGGCGCCGGGAATGGTGAGGCCCTCCAAACCGAGAGAGTTGGCAACAATGGGCTCAGACGCGAGAGCGAGAGTGCCGCAGCATTGCTGCGAGAAAGTTGCGTTAGATTGATCCTCGTCGAACTCGGTGAGCTCAACGCACCAGGTTGGCAATACCGCAAGTCAGCGCAGCCTGACGAGGCAGGACGACAGCGACAGAGGTGGCCACGAAGGCGAGAAGGATAGCGGTGAACTGCATTGTTGCTTAAAGGAGAGCGGAGAGTGTGAGTGGTAGTGACACTGGGAGTGGAGAGCGGAGTGTGGTGATGAAGACAGTGTGGCTAACTGCCCGTCTTTTATAGACAGCTTACAGTCGAAGTCGTCCAACATCTACAGTCTGACTCTCAAGCCCAGTCTTACCCATTATGTTGGAGTGGCCGGTCAATAAACATGTGAGGGTAGAAGAAGACGAGACATGTGTTGACAGACGGTTGACGCAGGGTCATGGCCGAGGATGAAAGTGTGTAGAGCTGCAGAAGCCATCCTACAGATGGTCGCTACGTACGAAAGGTAGTGAGAGGACATGGTAAGAAACAGAGGAGGCGGCACAAACGTGACACGCCGAAGCGTGGTGTACGGCTGACGGGGACCGCCCCGTGGTCGAGAAGCGATAGGGTATTGCCGTGGTTGCCGTAAGGGTCCCGAAGTGAGCTGCCTACATTCACGCCTCATTCGACGCGTCGCATGCCGTAACCCCGGCCCCAGGACTCGGCACTCGTTGGAATGATAACGTGACCGCGGGCTCGACGCGCTCGCTCTGTTTGCTTGCCATAACTGATACTCATGTCTACCACTGCTCGCCTCATCTTATAGCCACATCACAAGGCCAGCTGTACAGTATGCCGGTCATGGCTCGCCTTCTTTATCCCGATACGTAAACCCATCAGCTAGGAGTCGGACAGAGACACGCCTGTCCCCCGCCTCCCACCTTCACCTATGCACGCATGCACATCGCCGCCGTCATCGCCGCCATCGTCCTGGCCGTCGTCGTAGACGCCAGCTCCTTCATCGCCCGTCAAGCAACAAACCCGAACAATACTGTCTCCTGCGGCCTGGCGGATCTGGTGCGTACCTGCTTTCTTTTGAAGCAGACCCGTCTAAGACTTGTTCTAGCAATGTTGCAGCGCAGTCTCTCTTGCTAGCGCACCGATCGTTGCCAATGCACTCGGAATGGAAGGCATGACTATCCCCGACCCGAACGAAATTGTCGGACTGAACGTGCGTGAATATCGCTTGTGGCTTTCGATTGACACTGATCCTTGTCAAACTGGTAGTGTACCGACATCGGCTCCATCCCAGCCGACGAAACAATCCAACAAGTCTGTCCCTCGCTTATCGCCTGTTGTGCCCAGACCGGCCTGGGAAACTCCGGCAGCGTCTCCGAAGACTGTACCTTCCCCACCGACATCCCTACCTCGGAGATGTTCCGAGGGCCTGCGTGGTTCCGCGGCCCCGAGGTGCTGCGTAAGCGTGATAGATGGCGAGGAGATTGGGAGGAGCGGCGGCCATGGGATGAGCGGGATGAAGAGGCGCATTCCGAACACAGCTGGGGATACATGGGCAGCGCTCCAAGTACTTTTGCTTGGAACAACGATCGTGGATGGGTGCCGGACGACCACTGGGGCATGGATCTGCCGCTGCTCTTCCACGTGCCGGAGGACGATGGCCTTCCTCCTATCGACTTCTCACTTCGGCTCGCATCGTCGTCTCAGCCCGCCGCCAGCGGAAGGCCAGCGCCTCATTCCACCCCACCGTTACCCATGTTTCGAAGACGACACTGGGATACGGAAGAGGAGGTCCAACTCAATCGAAAGCGCCGTCCCATGCAGTGGCGAACCTCCGGAACATAGAACGGCCCCCGAGGACTGAAGATGAGCCGTCATTCGCACACAAGAGGCTTCGAAGGGCAAGTCTACCGAGGTCCCCAACATCTCTATGAGGGTATGCTTGTGAATATCACCGCGCGACAAGTGAAAGTCAATTCTCGTGAACCCAAAGGTACCAAACGCGCAAGAAGCCAAAGCCAAAGCCAGCCTGCCGCGATTCAAAACCCGAAGACGATCCAGCACCAATCGGAATCCAAGCTTCCTAAATACTTATCCTAATATAAATATCCACACCTTGTAACATCATTGTAAAAATAGCCGCATATGTAATACTAGCTTGCAACACCTGTCTCATGCTTGGTCCATTGGCTCAGCAGAGTTCGAGACTAGCTGTGCGGAAGGGCTTGCCATTTCAATAAGAATTGAGAACTGAACTGCGCCTCATGAGACCCCATGGGGGGTTATAACAAAGTATAAAGCGACCCAGCCTATCTATTGGCAGGTCGAGCTACGGGTTGCTCGTTGTTAATTGTCACCGGGTCAGACCGCCAAGGGTTCCTGACGTCACGCGCTACCCCGCTCCGAAGTCTCGTCAGAATTCACGGCTCGAAGCGAATCCAGCGAGGACGATATACGCAGCAGACGTATCGCACGCTTGCGCTGGACGCCCGCCGACTCGCGATCTTTCTGCTATCTACCATCGTATTACCAGCTGCGCTCCAAAGGAGGATGGCCTGGATGTGCAGTGGGCGGACGAACAAGGAACTGATCCAGAAGATGCTGGATGCGAACCTCGTCAAGAGCGAGCGGGTCGGTGCCGTACGTTCATATCTGTGAGTGTACCATATCATTGGGCTGATGGTTTGGAGAGCAGGCGATGAAGGCGACGGACCGCGCTGCGTATGTGCGATACAAGGAAGATGCGTACGTCGACTCCCCACAGTCGATAGGCTACGCCGCGACAATCTCAGCGCCTCACATGGTCCGTCTTTCTCTCACGTCCCCACGACCGTCTCTCAACCCCTCCCTCAGCACGCACATGCCGCGGAATATCTTCTCCCCTACCTATTTCCGGGTGCGAAAGTGCTGGACGTGGGCTCAGGGTCAGGCTACACCGCTGCGATCTTTCACCGGCTCGTCAGCTCGGAGGGGAAGAAGGGGCTCGTGGTGGGAATTGAGCACATACCTGAGCTGACGGAGTGGAGTGTCGCAAACCTCAAGGCAGACGGGCTGGGGAAGGCTTTGGAGGATGGGGAGATCGTCATGTGGGCCGGGGATGGGTGAGTGCTACTGCCAGAGGGGAAAGGCGCAGCTCATTGCCCGGCAGACGCAAGGGAGACCTCGAGCGCGGTATACCTGCTTGATATACTGCTTCTAGTTCTGCGGACTGATAAGCTTCTAGGGCCATTCAACGCTATCCACGTCGGGGCTGCGTCACCCCACCTGCCGCAAGAGCTGGTCGATCAGCTCGCCAAACCGGGTCGGATGTTCATCCCTGTCGGGACGAACGAGCAGGCGGTGATTCAGGTGGATAAGGATGAGGATGGGAAGGTTACGCAGAAGGAGCTGTTCGGTGTTCGGGTGCGTCGATGTTATACAGCTTAGAGGGAAAGGGGCGTCACTGATCATGGGCGATGCAGTATGTGCCGTTGACAGATAGGGCGAAGCAATGGACCCACTAGACGTGGTCGTCTGGAAGTTGTACTGCAGAGGGAAGGGATTGTAGAATGTGTCGCATTATCTATGCCTATCATGCCTTGTAACAAATAAAGAATGTCATCAATATGTACTCCATTTTCGGCCAGTGTGTAATGCCCGACGCGTGACTGCATCCGCGACGCGTCCGCCTAGTACCGCGCGCCCAAGTCATTCCAGTAACGACCACCACCTGCTCTCAAACCACCTTGAACCTCTCCTCTCACAACAGAAAAGGAAAACATGGACCGCCCCACACCACGTATCAACTCCAAGAGGATGCAGTACTACGTCGGCCAGGTCGTGCGCATGACGGGCAAGATGCTCCGCGTACGCTGCTTCCTCCCGCGGCTGGTGGCGCATACATTGACCGCAGGCAGGTGAACGGCGACATAGCGATCATCGAGTCGACCGACGGGGGGCAGGTCGAGGTGCGCCTCTCTAGGGTGAGTCTTCTCTCCTTGGCTTGTAGAGGAATGTAGCTGACCTGGTGGTTGGGGGTGTAGGACAGCCATCTGTCGGACGAGTACGTCGAGATCATCGGCACGGTCGAGGACGAGAACACGCTCAAGATGCTCGCGGGGTGCGATATGGGCTCGACTTTCGGTGCGTCCCACTCCCACTCCCACTCCAACCTTCCCTCCCCTGCACGACTATGCTGGCTATGCCGAGCGCTGCGGAGGGACGGAGGGGTATGCTGTCTGCATGCGCAAGCTGACTCCCACGCACAGATATGCAGAGCTGGGACACGATGACGGAGATGATGCACAAGTTCCCTGCCATCTTCATGGATCCCGACCAGGCCCGGCCGCTCTAATCCGCCATTCCATCAACCACGCTACACGCTGCTACCTCTCCTGAGCGGAGGTGCGGTCGAGGCGCTCCATGCTGGTGCTGGTGCAGAGAGGGTATGAGTCACACGGGACAACAGGGAATACACAGTGCATTGAGTCGGGATATCATAGTTGTACAAACAATACGAGCCAATTTTTTTCTGGCGGTTTGGGCCGGACCTTGCCTTTTGCTGGTGCTGGTGCCCTTTGTTCTCGCGCTCTCAGTACAAATCGTACAGCTGTACACCACCCCGCCCACCGCCCTTCGCCACGCCACGCCCCACCCCGCCCGCCCTCTGACCTTGACAATAACCAATAAACACCGCCCAAACCCTCTGGCGCCGCTCCGATCCGCGCACTACTTCCCCCCCGGCCCCGCGCCCACAGGCTCGCCACTCAAGCTGCTGACGCTGCTCGGCGGGGTAGGCATGCTCATGCTCGAGTGCCTGCTGTGGCCGCTCGAGCGCGACGAGGTGGAGGAGGTGCGGCGCTTGCGCCGCAGGCGGAAGGGGTCGACGTCCGGCAGGCCGGCGAGGCGGGCGAAGATGGAGAGCACTGCGTGGACGTTGCGTTAGCACACATTGCAGTAAGCGGGAGAGGCGGGACGGACCGTCTACTACCGAGACGACGCCGCGGAGGTTGCCGAGTGCGCTTGGGGAGGTCGGGACGAGCGGGTCGGCGACGAGGAACAGCCGGTGCGCCTTTGCTGTCCGTCCAGGTCCAGTCAGCACCATTCCACATCTGCGGCGTGCCCATGCGGGAAGGGAAGGGACGCAGGAAGGGAGAAGGGAAAGGACGCACTGGCCACAAGTTTCTCCATCGTGTACTCGAGCGTGCTGCTCGCGACGACCGAGTACACCGGGAAATGGTCTGCGCCGTCCGTCGCGCCCGCGGACCACTTGATGCGGCTGACGAACTGGCCGAGCTTGGTCCCGAGCACGTCCTTGCTCTGGCTCGGGATGACCAGGCGGCCGATGTCCGTGACGCTGACTGCGCTGTGCAGGTTGCCGTTCCTGTCGAGCACGGCGACGCTGTTGACGCCCTCGCTGTCCATCAGGATCATCGCGTCCAGGATCGTGCTGTCGATGGTGGCGCTGACGACGGGGGTGGGGAACTCGCCGATCCCGAAGGCGTACAGGGGCCGCTCGAGCAGGGGCCGCAGGGACGCGTGCGGGCAGCGCAGGAAGTACGAGATCAGCGCGAGGTCCGTCGCGATGCCCGAGGGCGTCGGCGAGGACGGCGGGTGGATCACCACTGCACGGGCATCAGCTGCCGGTCGCGGGAACATGAACATGGAAGGGAGGATGGGGACGCACCTCGGTGCGTGCCCGCAGCGTAGATCTGCAACAGCGTCTCCAGGCTCGCCCCCTCGTCCCTCACCTCCATCGGGTTCTTCTGCGAGATATCTACACACGTGACTCATCAGCGCCTTGCTCTCGTCTCCGGAGCCTCGCTCGAAAGACGAAGGCTGGCGAGAAGGAGGGAAAGGGGAAGGAGAGAGAAAGGGACGCACTGCACGCGAGTCGGATAGGCACCACCCCCTGGCGGGAGGCGCTGAGGATCGCGCTCGTGCGGCTGTCCTCGACTTGGCCTGCGGCGAGGATGCGCGCGTTCAGCCCGAGGAGGAGGAACGAGTTGGCGTCTGCGTACTGTGAGAGAGCGTTAGCAGCTGTGTGCTTACTTTACTCTGTGGTTGGAGATCGGTTGTGGGGAGTGGGGAGTGGGGAGTGTGGGAGTGGGTATGGGCTGTGAATGGGAGAAAGGAGGGGAGAGGACGCACGTCAAACAGCCCCTCCTGGTGCACATGCTCCCCCTCCCCGCTCTGTACGATCAAGCACGCGGCGGCGCCGCCCCTGAGCAGGTGGCCACACGCCTCCTCGACTGCCGCGTCGCCGCTGATGAGGACGGGGGCAAGATCGATGATGTCCCGTGCGGTTGTGGACCCCGAGGCGAGGAAGTGCTGGAAGGGGCCGTCTGGCTCGAGCGAGGAGGGGGAGGTGGGCGGGTAGGCGGGCAGGTCGAGGGAGGTGCGGTGCGGGGAGCGGGCTGCTTCGGCCGGGAAGCGGACTGAGGAGGAGCGCCGGACGTGGGACATTGGTGGTCGGGTGTATGCGTGTGCTGGTCGGTGCTGGTTGGAGGGAGAGGGAGGGAGGAGGGAGACGGGGCGGTGGAGGCCACCCTGAGCACACTTTAGAAGAAAGTCAACCGTGCCACGTTCAGTGAGGCAGGACTCTCGGCCCAGAAGCACCAGTGTGAAGGCTGGTGTATGCCGTTGCAGGGTGCCGCCCAAAGTCTGTAGTTTAATCCCCTTTCAGGCCGCGGCTCGAACAGGGCGTCCGATGGAGTCAGTGGACAGAAGTGTGCGGCCGGGCGGAGCAGGGGCCGCGCCACTGCCCACCCGCTCGACAGGGTCCTGCGTGACGCCGAGGGCAACGTGGCTATCAGGCGGACACAAAGGGAACCAACCTCGCAGGATCGCAGGAGGGCAACCCTCGTCATACCCCCTAGGCCTCCCCCGCCTCCCTCCCAGGAGCGCACGCAGATCACGCGGCCCTCCTTCCGTGTGCCCATCCCCCCTCCCAGCCCCCACCCAGCCCATCAGCCCACGGCATACTGCATATCAGCCCCGACCACTCATCTCGCCATGTCACGCACACCGTCCTCCGGCTCCCCGGCCCCCGCCCCCAACACACAGCACCGCGACTCAGAAGCAGCCTTCGTCCGCCAGCAGCTCGCAACCCTCGACAGGCTCACCTCGGCCTACAATACAGACTACGTGCCCCCGCTCTCAGAGCTGCCAAGGAGGCCGCCCCTCGTCCCCGTCCGTTCTCTTCTTGCTTATGCTGGAGTGTACTATGGCAAGGCTGATGTGAGGATATGGGTAGATCGAGGTCATCCCCCCTCCCGAGAAGGAGGACATAGCGGAGCGCGAGACCGGTCAGCCAGCCTTGCGCATACATACGCCTCCCCTCCCGCACGCGCTAACGTCCCCACAGAAAGCATAAGCATCACTATCAAGTCGCTCAAGCCCGCGCTCTCCTTCCCCCTCCAGATCTCGCCACTCGACCCGATCAGCACGCTCAAGCACACCCTCGCCCAGCACCCGCGCGCGCCGCCCGCAGACGCCCAGCGCCTGCTCTTGAAGGGGAAGGCGCTGGCCGACACGAGGCTCGTGAAGGAGTACGCGCTCGAGCAGGGCGCAGTCGTCACGCTCATGGTCAAGCCGGGCGTGGAGTGGACGGGCGAGGAGCGCGTGGACGAGAGCGCGATGGAGGTTGACCTGCCTGCGCCTGTGCCCGCGGGGCAGCTGGCCGCCGAAGGAGCGGGCAGCCCGCAGTTGACGCCCGGCGGGCACCCGATCCCCACCCTGACCCTCTCCACCGAAGTGCCCTCCCGCCCCCAAACACCCGGCACCGCCCCCCTCCCGTCCACCGTGCACACCGTCTCGCTCAACACGGACCTCGCGTCGATCACGACCCCCGGCCCGCAGCCCGACCCGGGCACGTCCGCCTCCTACCACAGCACAATCTCGAGCGCGCAGTTCTGGACCCGCCTGTTCGGCTTCCTCAAGCTGCAGTTTGAGGAGGAGGACGATGCGGCCAAGGCGCTCGAGGACTTCTTGCTGGCCAGCAAGAGCGCGCTGAGCGCGGGCGAGATCGCCCAGATTAGGGAGACGGTCGGCATTGTCGGGATGGGCGGGAAGGGGCTTTAGGGCGCGGGAGGGGATGCGCATATACCTGGTAGTGGGAGTGGGAGTGGGACGTGGGACGTGGGAAGTGGAAGTGGGACGTGGAGTGGCTCTGTTTGTGTCTCGTTCTGGTACCAAAACATGCTCGTAATGATTGATTGATCGATTCCCTGCTGTGATACAACTACACTACATGACATGAAGTGCTCCTGCCCAGGTTGGGCGAGCGTATTACGCCTGGCCCGCAACGGGCGCGAGGGAAGCCGCGGGCGGCACGGAGGCCACTGGGGGCGTACTACCAGCACTCTGCAGACTGCGTTTCTTGTATTCCCAGTACCTGTTCGCCGTCAGCTCAGAACCAGCACGCGCAGGCCCCAACGGCCCGCGGGCCAAAAGGCCGAACACAAGAAGAGCACTCACTGCTTCCTAATCGGGTCCCGGCTCTTGAGCCCCTCGTACAACTGCCCCGCCTCGTCCACCCCGGCCGGGCCGAGCTCCACCACAGCCTCGGCGACGAACTCGAGCGCTTCGACGCAGGGCAGCTCGGCACCGTCCCGCGGGAGGAAGGGGCGGTCTTGGGCGGCGGTGAGGGCGCGGAGGCCGGACTGCATGTGGGTGGGGAGGGTGTAGGGGCGCGCGAAGGGGAGGAGGGGGGAGAGGCGCGGGCGTGAGGCGGAGGTGGGCGAGGTGGGGTGCAGCGGGGTTAGGAGGCCCCGGAGGTAGGACCACGCGGAGGCGTTGGACGGGGCCAGCGAGATCGCGTGCTTTGTGTACCTGGGAAGGGTTGGTGAGGCTCGGGATTAGACGGAAAGAGGAGGGGGGGCGATGAGAGAACAAGGAAGTGGAAGCTTGGGAAGGAAGTGTCGGAAGAAAGGAGGAGGGGGAGAACGCGCCAAGGGCGGGACGCACTCAATCTCGCTCTGTACCAGCTCGCCCGTCGGCTTCGCCCGCGGGCCCTCGAACAGCACGAAGAACCGGTGGTGCCAGACCGAGTTGTTCCGCACGTCGTCCTCCAGCATCCGGTCCGTGAACGCGACCTCCTCCCGCCACACGTCCTCGTCCGCGCTCTCGTCCTCGTCGAGCTCCTCGATGACCGGCACAGGCTCGGCGCTCCCGCTCTCCTGCTCTGGGTCCGGGTGCGAGGAGGCGGTGATCGCTGGCGTTGGGGCGAAGAAGTTGCACAGCAGCCACTCGCGGTACACCCACGTATGGTAGTTCTTCGCGTCCTTCGCGAGCGCGATCTCGGCGAACGCGAGCTCCCCACGCGCCGCCTTCTTCCCCAGCTGGAGAAGGAGCAGCCGGCGGTGGTTCCACGCTTGGTAGGACTTGAGGTGCGTCGGGAGGAGCTTGGAGAGGAGGTGCAGCTCGGCCGTCAGCGGCGAGTTGAGGGACAGCAGTGTGCGGTAGCGGTATTGCCAGACGGTGTAGTGTGACGCGTTCTGCTTGATTATCTCTAGCGTGAGGTCCAGCACCCGGGGAGAGTACTCTTTCGCGACATAGATCGCGCGGAAGTACGAGGTGGCGTCTTTGTCTGCGGGAGAACCGTCAGTCCGTACAGTGCTGGGAGGGAACGGCCGACGCACACTTGTCGTTGTACAGGATGGGCGCCAACGGCGTCGTCCCGTCGTCCTGCGGCACCGGGCTCACGTCGCTCCACTCCGGCCTGTCGCGGAAGAGTACATAAGGAGGCTCAGGATTCAGAAAGTCCATCCTAGTCGTCGTCAGTGGCAAACAGTGAGTTGCGGACAGGAGGCGGTCGGGCCAGAGCTACAAAGACTATGCGCCGCACGGAACAAGCATTCCAGCGCTGGTAGGGCGACCCTGGACCAGGGTTAGCAGGGTTACTGCATCGGGCGACCGAAGGGAACTGCTTCCGCCCTGCCGACGGTCCGTGCGTCTTGCGGGGGAGCCAGTCACGGCCAGCGAAAAGCCTCCGGGAGACTTTGACCGCGAAGCCCTCGAGTGCAACAAGTGCACACCCGCAGTCGGGGCCACCTTGCTTCCTACAGCTACTTACGAAGCCAGCTCACGCGCGGACAGCAAGCAAGCACACAATGGACGCGGAGACGAAGATGGACGATGTGGCGATCTCGCCTGTTGAGAAGAAGGAGGAGAACGGGCGCGGCGGCCGTGAGAGGAGCGGCGAGAAGGAAAAGGAGAGGTCGAGGAGCAGGAGCAGGTCCCGCGACCGGCGGGACAGGGATAGTGAGCATATATGCACCTTTTCAGGACGAACTATGGCTGATACGGGACGTGCTGAAGCTGGCAATGGCAGGTCTCGCCGCCGCTCTGACCACTGGGAGCCCGAGCGTCGTCGTCGCCGGTCCCGCTCGAGGGACCGCAGTGGGTCGCCGCCGCCGCGTGACCGCTCCCGCTCTCGTTCTCGCGACCGTCGTCGTCGTCGTCGCTCGACCAGCTCTCACTCTCGCAGGAGCCGCTCGCGCTCGCCTGGTCGCCGTGCGCCGACCAAGTCCCTCGGTGGACCGCTCAACGCACCGCACGAAGAGGCCGTCGCCTTCAGCCAGATCTCGAAAAGGGAGAACAGGGTTTACGTCGGCAACCTGAGCTACGACTGCACGTATCGGGACTTGCTCGAGTTCATGAGGGGAGGTGGGTCGCAGGTCGCTATGGTCATTAAGCGTAGCTGCGGTTGTGGTTTTGGTTATTTGTCCCGGGGACGGGGAGTGGCCGCGTCGAGGCTGAGGCTAAAGGCTGGCTAACGAGGCGCGAGGCAGAGATGCAGAGGTGCTGCGGAACATTCGTCCTGAGATGCTTGAGGGACGCCTCGCAAACCTTTCCTTTCATACTTCGTCCGCCAACGAGGGTTCGGTTCTGGTGCGGGGTTGGGGAGGAGCCGACTTTGGTTTGGGTATCTGAGTTGTGTGGACGAGATGTTGACGTGGGATTTGGAATAGCTGGGGAGGTCCTGTTTGCCGAGGTGCTGGTTACTCCCACTGGCGTGTCAAAGGGATGCGGGTGAGCGTTACTTCTGTCCAGCCATTGATTTTGACTGAGTGACATCGTTAGTATCGTTGAGTATGGAAACGTGGACGATGCCCAGAGGGCCATCCGTGATCTCGGTGACCAGCCGCTCCTTGGCAGGCCGATCTTCATCCGCGAGGTACGGCCGCGACAGATATCACCTCGCCGTAGCGCTGACAGTGTTGCAGGACCGCGAGGAAGCCGCTCGTTTCGGCGCCGCGCCCGTTCCCGGCAAGGTCGGCATGGCTATGGCCGGCATGGGCATGAACGCGACTGCTCCTCCGCCCAGGCCCTCCTGGAGCGGTGGGCTCGGCGCTGGTGGACATGGTGCCCCTGCTGGCGGGCAATCCGGCAACCAGCTCTACGTTGGAAACGTACGTATTTCAGCTCTTGGCCTCAGCTCTCTAGTAACCGTGTCCTGCTCAGCTCCCCTACCAAGCTGGATGGCAGGATCTCAAGGACCTGTTCCGCCAGGCCGGCAACATCATCCGTGCCGACATCAACATTGGTGCAGATGGCCGCCCTAAGGGAAGCGGAGTGGTCATCTTCGAGACGCCCAAGGACGCTGCCGCTGCTATCGGTAAGCCTTATCCGCTGAATCATTCGCGTGGTGCTAATCATGACCTAGGCATGTTCAACGGCTTTGATTGGTATGGTCGTCAGCTCGAGGTCCGTGAGGATCGCTTCGCCGCTCTCGCCGGCTCGCGTGGCGGCTTCGGCGGCGGCGGCGGATTCCGTGGTGGCCGTGGCGGCTTTGGTGGTGGTATGAGGGGCGGCTTCGGCGGCGGCGGGTTCCGTGGCGGCTTTGGCGGACGCGGTGGTTTCGGAGGACCTGGCGGTGGGGGAGGGGGAAGGCAGTTCGACCAGAACCTGTATGCCGACTACTCCGGACCCGACCAGGGTGTGCCTCCCGCTGCCGTAGGCATGGGCAACGGGTTTGCGGGCGGCTATGGGCCGCAGGCCGGATTCGGCGGCCCTGCGGGCGGCTTTGGCGACCAGGGCGGGGCGCCCAGCCAGCAGATCATGGTCCGCAACGCAAGTGTGTTCACTGAGCGGCTAGTACCTAGACTGACAAGCCCGCAGCTGCCGTGGAGCACGGCGAACGAAGACCTGGTGGAGCTGTTCGAGACGACGGGGCAGGTTGAGCAGGCCGAGATCCTGTACGAAGGCACGCGGAGCAAGGGCGCGGGGGTGGTGCAGTTCGCCGATGTCGGGGAGGCCGAGACGGCGATCGCAAAGTTCTCGCAGTACATGTACGGCGGGAGGCCGCTTGGTGCGTGGTGTGTTTGTTCATGGTGCCTGAGTGGCGGCTGATGGATGTGCAGACGTCAGGTTCAACGACCGCTGGCACACGTTCTCCCCCACCGCGGCCAAGGGCGGGCAGGTCATGCCTCCTGTCTGAGCTGCCGGTGCCGGACCCGGACTCGGTGGGGCCGTGGCGCGCCCGTCCGAGGTAACGTTTTCCCCGCTCGTCTGTAGTGTGTAGGTATGGTAGGTTGTGTGAATCGATTATGGTATATGAGAGAGTGCACGGAGAGTGCGCGTCGAAGTTGAGAGACTCGCAACATGATATGAAATTGCGAAACATGGCCGCGCCGTGATAGAAGACGGAGGAAGACTGACCCGGCGGGATCGGCCTTCTCATCGTCACGCGCAAGCAACGCGTGTTGATGTTGATGATAATGATGATTGTTGTTGTTGTTGTTGTTGAGCTCCTACGAAATCGCGCGCCATGCAGTGCACACGCATTGACTGATAAGGACACGGCCTGTCCCAATCTGTCGATAACACGGCCGTGCGGGCTACAGTACTAGTGCATAGTGGACCGCCGGACCCGGAGGGAGAAGCGGGAAGGGGGAACAAGGGGACGGGCGCCGGCTTACGACGCGCGCATCATTCATGGGCGGCACGCGATCCCCGCCCGCACACGACGTCATGCCCGCCTTGCCCGCGTTGCCGTGGGCGCGGTGTCTTACAGTACTACTAGTGCAGGCTTGTTAGCCCCGGGAGGGTTTGTTGGCGAGAGGGGGACGGGACCGGCGTACTGTACCCGAGTCATTTCACGGAAGGGCGCTTGGCAGGCCAGGGCGAGGCTTCCCTCGAGCGTTCCCTCGAGCGTTCGGGAGCAGTATCATTGGACCGTCCCGTCCCCTGCTCGCTCAGCCCGCCTGACTACACCGTCCACAACCCTTCTCCTTCTCCTTCTCCTTCTCCTTCTCCATCCCTCTCCCTCTCTCTTCGCCGTGATCTGTCCATCGCGGTTGCTGCACGCTCAAGGAGGGCTGCTGTACCAGGGTGAACGTGACTGACGAGCAGGGCCCCTACCGCGCCCGCTCGGCGGTCGACCGTGGACCGTGCCCAACCCCATCGACGGTCACACATCAGTATTCCAGTGGTTGATCATCCATCCAGCCATCGATCACGTGGCCATCCACGCAGGTTGCTTGTCACTCCCGCCGCCCCATCGTCCCCGTCTCCCTCCCCGCGCCGCCCACCCCCACCCCGGAGCAGCACACAATGTCCCGCCCGCTCGAGCTGCACCCCTCCGCCCTCTCCGACGACGAGCACCAGCACTACACCCGCGCCCTCGCCGCAGTCGCCTCCGTCCGCCCCGCAGACTGGGGCGGCGTCAAGGAGGTCAACTGCATGAGCGTGCGCAGGTACCTCGCAGGCACGTACGCCGTCGAGGACGACGTGGTCGAGGACGTGCGTCCCGCTCTCTTCTTGCTCTCGTCGCTGCATATTCTGTGCTGATGAGTGTGTGTGTGCATCGGTAGATACTCGCCATATTCTACCCCACCCCGACACTCGACGACACCCTCAGCCCGAGCCAGCTCTTCGCCGTCCTCCGCCTAGTGTCCCACGCCCAGCGCGGCAGGGAGGTCGACCGCAAGCTCATCTTTGCCCAGAGTGCGTCTCCCCCCTGCCCATCTACATCCTAAGCATACAGCGCACTGATCACACGTTCAGCGCCGCCGCCGATAATCGCAAAGTCCACCCGGCCGCCCCCAAAGCACGCGAGCGTCAAGCCCCCCTCCCCGCCCGCGCCGCTGCCCCCAACAGCCTCGTCGAGCAGCACGACCCCGCCCTCGCGCGCGCACTCGATCCCCACCGGCACCCACCGCCCTCCCCACCCGCCCCCGCTCCTCGCCAAATCCCTCCCGGCCTCCTCCCCCCTCTCCTCGCCCATCGCACCACGCGCGCACTCACCCAGCAAGCGCCCACACTCGCCTACCAAGCTCGCCGGACGCGCACCAAGCCCCGAGAAGCCCATCCTCCCACCGCCGCAGCGCAAGCCCAGCTGGGGCCGCAAGAGCATGGGCGACGCGCCCCGCCCCGCGCTCCCCTCCGCCGTCAGCGCAGGAGCAGCGGACGTCCCACCTGTGCCCAGAAGGAGCCTGGGCGACTCCCCCAACCCGTTCCGCAAGCCGAGCCACACCTCCGCCTCCACAGCCGCGCCCTCCCTGTCCATGGGCACCACAGCGAGCACGCCGAGCGCGGACTCCGCCGCACCGGCCTCGCCTTCGGCGCTGCACAACCCCTTCCGGCCCCCGGCCGCCACGCCCCTCCAGCAGCCGAGCCAGGTCAGCCCGCCCCCGCCCCTCCCCCGACGCCCGTCAATCACCGCCAGCCCCGCCCACACCTCCAGTACCAACACCAGCACCAGCACCAGCACCACCAGCCACAGCACGCCCAAACCCCCGCTCCCGCCGCGGCAGCCGAGCATGCCGGGCTCGCCCGCGGGGCGGATGCACGCGCGCGCCGCGAGCGTCGCCGGCACCGAGCGGACCATCACACCCCGGAAGATGGCCTCTGCGGCTCCTGCTGTGCCCCTCGGCGCGGCGGTTTCGCCCGCTCCTGCAGCGGGAGTAGCCGGGACGGGATCAGGAACGCCCAAGGCCGCCCCGCCGAAACCGCCTAAGCCGGTGGGCTTCATCACGAGCTCCGCGACGCCGCTCTCCCCGCTGATCAAAGAGTCGCTTGCCGCCGCTCGGCAGCGGCGGGCGGTCGAGGCTGCCGACCCGGGCCGGAAGAAGCACGTGCAAGTCATTCGCAGCTCCAACCCGCTCGCAATGTTCGCCCAGGCGCAGGGCCAGGCCGGGTCCGCGAGTTCCGGAAGCGCGTCTCCAGGCAGCGGGGCTCACCCGGCCCCGGGCCAGCACGCGAGGCCCAGGACGGTGCTCACGGGCGACGGGGAGGGGATGGAGAAGGAGCAGGTGGACACGACGACGGACGACGGGAGCCGGGCGAGCGACGCCGGCGGCGGCGGCGGGGACGACACGGGCGAGGAGAGCATGGACGAGGCCGAGATTCGCGCCGCGCTCGCAAAGGCGCGCTCGCAGTCGTTCGGCACGCTCAGGGACCTCCCGTCGGAGGAGGACGCGCAGAGGAGGAGGGACGTCCTCCCCCCTCCCCCGCGCAGGAGGCCCGACAGCATGCAGGTCCTCCCGCCGGCAGCCAAGCCGCGCCGCGCGGCCAACACGGGTGGGCTGTCTAGGCACTCGTCCCTCTCCCTGCCCCCGCCCCCGCCGTACCAGCCGCCGGCGCTGCCCTCCCTCTCCCACCTGCTCAGCCAGACCAAGCAGTCCCTCGACCTCGGCGTCGAGAAGCTCTCCCTGGCGGCGCAGCAGGCGCACGCGCACGGGCGCCACCCGAGCGGGGAGAAACTCGCCAGCGTGGGCAACGCAATGTCGCTCGAGCTGCAGCGGCTCAAGCGCGGGAGCGTCAGCAGGGGGTACATCCCTACCGAGGGCGAGGGGTGGGGCCGCCGGGGCGTGGGCGAGGAGCCGCTCATGGCGGAGGAGGAGGAGGGCGAGGACAGCAGCCCCGTCAACCCGCAGCGGGGGCTGGCACCGTATGGCGGGGACGGCGATGAGGGCGAGGTCTTTGCGGACCAGCGCGCGAGGGGTGCCGACGACGGCTGGGTGCGCCTCGGCTGACCCCCACCGTCCCTGGTGCGGTGCCGGGCCACCTACACCGTACCTCTGACCAAGCGAACGCGTGCCACGCCGTGCCTGGACGCTGCCTTGCCGTGCACCTTGTGGCTATCTCTGAACTCGACTGGGCATGCTTTGTGCTGCCTATCGCACCTCCGGGATCAGTTCCGTGTTCGGTTTCTGAGGAACAACCGGCCTTTCCCCTCATTCTATTCGTGTTCATGTGCTTCATCAACCCCACCCCGGCGTTCAATTCCTCATATGTGCTATGCATCTTCAAATGTCTACTGTTCAGTTCATTCTTGCTTAGGATCTCCCCAGTCCTTCCCTTCCTCCACATCCCCTCTTTCTGGCTCTCACGCTGTTTGCAAGAATTACGCCCAACTTCACCTTTGTCAGCCGCAAATCCATACATACATATGTACTGTAACGTTCACCCGAGCAGATCACAGCGAAGAATGACGAGACGAATCTGAAAATACCACGGTTACCGGTACCGAAGGCCCCGGTCTCTCCCCGTCGGTACTGTACCTCCCTTACTCGTTCAACGTCGGGATGGCATCGGACCGATGTACGGTGAATTGGACGCCAGAACTCTATGGTCTCGGGAAACCCTAGCAGAATAGGATAACCGATATCAGAGCAACTTATCTTTGGATGAGAAACCCTCGTCGCCCTGTAAGCATCAATCTGCACCACGAGCCGCCCAATGTCGCCCAGGAAGTGAACAATCAACGGAAATCCTCTCCGCTTTACAGTGGGACCCTGCGGAGGTGGCTCTGGTGGAAGCCATGAGCAAAATACTGTTATCGCTTACCTCATCCAGCTATACATACACACAGGAACAATAATCTTCGACTCATGGGTCCGCAGATGGGACGAAGCACCAGCATCGAGGGTGACGCGTGTTGAGGCATAGCATGCTGACTATAGTACTGGTGGGAATTAGCAACAAAAATATATTCGCGGAAGAAGACGGGGCTGGGCTTTCTTCCGCCATTCAAACTTTTCTTGCCGAAGGATGGGCTTTTGTCACCCTACCGCGGTTAACTCAACACCCCTTGATTAGGAGCCGCCATCTTCTAATATCCTCGGAGCCCGTCATCTGCTTATCTCCGAATGCTTTGATGACATAGCTGAGAGCCGGGACTTATGATCTTACTATCTATCGTTTAAGTCAATACATCCATCGGATGGCTTGATTATGAAGACCAACGCGAGCTGTCTCCCTTCCGACATCCTAACTCATCGGTGTTGGTCATCTCTTTCTCTGTGCCCGGCTTAGCCAGATCACGGACTTCGACCTTCATTCGATCATGTTGGCACTGCTTGCTTCAAGGCGATCGTGATGCTCGACGGCAAGCGCGGGCAGAACTGAATGCAGAGACGGAGCCTCCTCGCCAAACTCGCATGTTTCCCTCGATTCAGTCGGGCATAGATGGGGCCTCCTGGGATTAAGGAGGGAAAGGTTGAACAGTATAAAGCTCCAGGGAAGAGCATTCCCGGTCCGCGTTTGACCACGTCACAATGCACTCGACGTTCGTCCTCATGTTGGACCTCCTCGCTGCAAGTGTCGGAGCGTGGCTGGTCTACAACATCTCTACGTACGGAAGACGAGAGAAGGGGCTGCCACCTGGACCTCCCACATCATTTCTTGTGGGGAATATTCTGGAGATTCCGCCAAAGAGGGCCTTTCACAAGTAAGCCAGCTTCTCTACCCAGTGTCCAGTGACTGACTGGTCGTAGACTTGTGGAATGGGCACGCGAGTATGGTGAAATCTATTCCATCAAGTTTGGCCATAAGACGACGGTCGTCCTTAACAGCCCTACTGCCGTGCAGGCGGTCATGGAGAAAGGAAGCCGCGTGACTCAAGATCGCCCAACGATGTGGCTTTTCGATCAATATCTGTACGATCACGACCACTTGATCTTCTCAAGCGTGCCGCACAAGGTCAATCAGCTTCGACGCGTATTCGCAACCTTCCTCAACCAAACTACAGCCCAAAAATACGTGCCCATCCAGGAAGCCGAATCCTGCCAGCTTCTGTACGAAATCATGGTGGGGCCAGACTCCTTCTTCACAGGCGTCAAACGCTTGACGATCTCTCTCATGTTCTCCCTCTCCTATGGAGTACGGGCCCCAAAAATCGACAGCCCTCTTCCTTCGCTCTTCTACGAAGCCGTGGACATGATCAATGAACTGCTCGCAGACGTCTCAGCACTACTGGATTTCGTTCCTCTTTTGCGCATCTTACCGGGTTGGATGGTTAACTGGCGGAAGCGAACGGATCGTATGAATGCTCAAGAAAAGCGGCTGACGTCAGAGCTGATGGAAGGAGTCTTCGCACGCCGAAAGTCGGATACTAGTACGAACTCCTTTATGGAACAAATTCTCGACAATCCGGAAGAGTTCGGCTTGAGCGACAATATGATGCACACCTTGCCCCTGCTTATCCTGCAGGCAGGCGCTGACACCGTGAGTCCATCTTCGCATGATGTTAGGCGCCTGCCATTGAGCCCTCTACTAGACTGCGTGTGCTATCCTCTCCGTCCTCCTCCTGCTGGTCGGTCAGGACGAAGTTCTCAAGAATGCGCACGCTGAGCTCGACTCCGTCATCGGCCGTGATCGTCTCCCAACGGTTGCTGATATGGAACACTTGCCATACATTGGAGCTATCATCAAAGAGGTTAGTGGCTTCCATCCATACGCGAAGCACTATGAACGAGGAGCTCAGTCCGAACGGCTTCGTCCAACAAATCCGCTCGGGTTCCCTCACGCCGCGTCAGAGGATCAGATGTATGGGGGATATCTTGTTCCTGCAGGGGCAACCATCATGGTGAACACATGTGCGTATTCGCGAGCTTCCGTCACCTGGCCCGCAAGTCTGACATATCCTTCGAAGGGGCGCTGGGACATGATCCCCAAAATTTCCCCGATCCAGAGAGATTCTTCCCGGAACGTTGGCTAGATCCCTCGGTGGAGCATGCCGACACTTGGCCTTTCGGAGTTGGCCGTCGTGTATGTCCGGGAATGTACTTGGCAAAGAACAGCGTGGTACGTGATATGTGGAAGCGTCTCCGCACTATGACTCACTATCAATAACAGGCTATTGTCATATCCCGACTGCTGTGGGCATTCGATATCAAGAAGAAAGTCGACCCTTCCGCCGGCAATCCCATCGAGGTCGATACTCTGGATTATGCCGAGGGGATCGTGCTCTGCCCCAACAAATTCGAAGCCGACTTCGTTCTAAGGAGCAAGGAGCACGGAGACACTATCAAGCACGAGCTTCGTGGTGCCATTCCGCTTCTAGAGACTTACGAATTTGGCATGGCTCAGAGTGACCTGGAGTATGTTGAGCAGATGCGGAGAGCTGTATAGGATGATCCCAGGCCAGTCAATTGCCTGGGCCCCGCTCAATTGATGGGATCGATATGTGTGGAGTTCTCTACGGTAGCTGCAGGCAATACTTCAGCAGGGAGTACATTCGCCATGTTGTATATCGGCTGCACCCTCTCCGTGCTGATGCGTAGGTGCCATGCGGGGCCATCACCATCGCTCACAACATTACTTCGACGCACACTCTTACTGTGGTGCTGCCTCACTGGAGGATTTGTGACGCTGGTGAGATCCTAGATAGTACCGCATCGGTCTTGAGTCAGCATCGGTCTTGAGTCAGCATCGGTCTTGAGTCTCTCAAGATTCGCATGAGAATCCCATCCATACCATCCAGTTCCAAAGAACGCATAATAACCACCGTCTCTTCCGAGTATCGAGTTATCCTCTAGAATGCCCTCCGAAATTGCGGATTGGTCCCTGATGCCCTCCGCGTCGAAATTACTCTTCCATGCCCTTGGACCCCTAACACCGCATGCACCAGCTTGTTGCTGGTTTTATCACATATTCATAATGGAAACACCACTAAGACAGATCACAGCTATAGCTTCACACCGTTGAGGAGTCTTTTTTTTTTCCAGATTTCTTGCCTCAAACTCAGGCATGTATGAGCAATGCCAAGAGAGAACGGGTGCGGATGCTTGCATTGCCGCAATTTGAGGCCGGGAGGGCGGTGTTCTTGCGCCAGGCTCCTGGCTTGCCAATGCTCCTTGTAGTCAATTTTGTTGATTGCAGGTAACATTTTCATGGTAGACATAATCTGAGAGAGAAAGCTTGGAATCACTATCTATCTGTGGTGTGAAATAATGACAAGCTCCCGCGCATCACATACGGTCTTAGGGGTCCAAGGGCATTGAAGAGTAATTTTGACGCGGAGGGCATCAGGGACCAATCCGCAATTTCCGAGGGCATTCTAGAGGATAACTCTCCAAGTATCTCTCGTTTCCGGTCCAAGATATCCTGACCAAGGAGAGAGGATCTCCGGAATATGAGGGGAGAAATGGATGACGTTCATAGTGTTTCAAGAGCCACCTTCAGAGTACACGCCGGGTTGACCAACAAGCACACCACGTTCCAATCTTCCCAAATCTCTTGGTTAACATAGGTGATGAGGGACTGTGAGGGCACACAACCCACAATAGGACCAGCCGGAGGAATCGGAATAGGTGCGGAGGGTGTAGAGGATGTTGTCTAAGCTATTC